>KK115858.1:85782-232765 GCA_000611955.2 Stegodyphus mimosarum | reverse complement strand
ATTTGAGTTCTTAAGATTTTGCAAAGGGAAGTTGGTTAATTTATTTATTAGGATAAGTAATATTTGTATTAAGGGATACTGCATATTTCATTGTCATTTTTTATATATATAATTCAGTTTTATTGATTTCTTTTTTGATAAAGTTGTTCTGCAGAGTAAAATTCTGCGTGAAATGTTTTGTTTTTTGAGTTTCTTTCATGTTATTTTTTGCTTATTTCACTGTTTGTAAGTAAGATATTGAAAAGTTTTGCATTATTTTTTTGCATGAGCCAGCGCACCTCAAAGCGAGTTCGAAATTCGAATTAGATTTTTTATTATTATTTATGTTTTCTGACGAAATCGCGTCATTTTAAGACATAATGGGCTATAGCAAAGCGAGATTTCACTGTATTGAACAGTTTAAGAAATTGAAAGATTGTTTCTTTGTGCAAAGGTAAATTGTTTAATTAATGTATATATCTATATTTAAAAGGACGAGTCTTTCTGTGTGTGTAGGTGCCCTTTCATTCGTACTGCGCGTAAGCTAATAGACCCATACCTATGAAATCTGGTACACAGGATGCATCTAGACAAGAGCCAGTGCACATCGATTTTTCAAAATTCGAATGAGGTTTTTTTTTTTTTTTTTTAAATAGTATCAAATTGATGATTTTCTCTCATTATATGAACAACAATGGCACGCAGCCATTGTTGCTGATATCAGCACTATTGCCAACCGGAAAAATGAGGGCGATAATTCTGTGCAGTTTTTAAACTTAATGTTTCTCTTGGATACTGGACGTTTGTCTAGAGAAGGCAGCGGGAAGTTGGTTAATTTATTTATTAGGATAATTAATATTTGATTTAAGGGATATTGCTTATTTCATTGTATGCTTTTTATAGGTAATGCATTTTTAACTGAATTTTTTTTCCGTTGTTGTTTGTTTCTTTTTCGATAAAATTGTTCTGCAGAGTAAAATTCTGTGCAGTTTTCAAATTTAATGTTTGGTGTTCTCTTTAGGCATTTTTCCGGTACACTTAAAAGCCAGACGAAGGCTGGCCGCACAGCGGCTAGTAGAGAATAAAATACATGACTTAAGTAAATTGAGGTCGCTCTTAATTAGAAGAATGTACTATTAGATAGCTCCTTAAGAAAACTTGGGTTTTGAAATATTTCTGTTAATGAAAACAAAGCACTTTGATATGAAACTTTCTGTACGAATTTTCAATTCCTTTTGTCGATACAAACCATATGTAAAATGAAGTAGTTGAAACTTAGTCTATTAATACTAAATTCTTATATAACAGTACATTATTCCTCATCATAATCTGAATTAAAAGAAAAGAAGCCCTCGATTTATTACTTAGCATCTTATACTTTTAATGATATTTATGCTAAGGATTTATACAGCGATATCACAAGCAAATACAATGCATATAATAGTAATAACGGCAATAACAAAGAATGCAATAGATTAAACAACATGCTTAATAATATATTAAAATAAAAATAATAACTAAATGGCAAGCAAAAATATTACGTTAGTAAAACAAAAATTTCTTGGTATGCTATATTCTCCTCTCCTGCTGCTTTATTTTAAATGACTAAATCTTATAAGGAGTCAAACTTTTATTACAATTTGTGCATTCGAGTGACGCGTCAGAAAAAGAGACAGGCAGGCAATGAAGAAACAAGCGAGAATATTTAAGCTAGCACTATAGGTGATGAAGTAATTTTAATATGCATGCTGTTATTATATAAATGAAGCGATTATATAAAAGGCAAAATGAACCAATAACAAAATGAAAATACTATGTGATTATTTAAGTGGAAATAAGGGATTAATATGTGTAATCATCATTTTGTTTGGGAACTACAGGCATATAATGTATGAAGAAATGAAAAAAAATCTTACTGATCTTGTTAGTTATGCATTTAAGTTAAAGAAAAGTATTTTAATAAAGTACAATAATATATAATTTAACAGTCATTATAAATGAGCAAGGAAGAATATGATACACAAATCCCCCTGCTTTCTGCTCTTGAACCCATATATTCGACACATAACCCATTCTTTAAATATGTTTTTCCAAATGTTGCACGTATAGTATAGGTAAGAAATTGATTTCTTTTAAATAATTTATTTTATTGAATATATATATTCATTAAGATAAATTCAGTTGTTCAGTGTTAAAGTATCTGAAACAACTAAAGTACAATTGCTATGATTTCAGTAATAAATTAACAAAAGTGATTAAAAATAATCAAGGAAGACAAAATGCTCTGCTTAGCGTAAGAATAGCTTTCAGGCATTTCTTTTATATTAACTACTCTCACCTACAGCAATTTTGTAAAAGACCAAAGGAATAATTCCTCGAAAATGCAAATAGAAATGTATTACGTGTAAACTTAGTTAGCACTTACACAACACGTTGTTTATGTTTTTCGTAACGCTGTACATGTTGCAAGCTAAAATGTGTGTGTGTTCCTTTCAATACTGTTGAGGTGTATGTAAGAGATTTCAGGACGTAATTTGACGTCGTCTAGAGAGAATTACGTAAAATTAAAAAAAAAAAAAAATAGGAGAAATGTGTTGCGAAAATTTTGCGGGTACAGATATATCCAATAAGCGGTGTTATATGTTTTGAATCTTGAATACAATACTGATTTTAAAGTATCACTGGTGAGGGTCACTATTAGCTGTCCCCCGTTACGAAACAGTATTATTCATGACCCAAATGAAAGACAAACATTGAATTTTGCAAGATTTGATGTAGAATGGAGCAATACTCATCTTAACAACACTTACATTCAGATTTGAAGAAGGTCAAATGCCGCTTTCAGCATGTCCTTTTAAGTAACCAATCTCGAAATCTTATGTTGCTTTGGTTATGGGGTAACCTAAAGCAGTGCTCCGCAACCGGTGTGCCATGAGTAGGATATAGGTGTTCCGCAATCAAATACATGTATTTGACATTTTGCAATTTTTTATCATGTATTTAATACACAGTGACAATTTTTTCCCTTAATAATGTCTATTTTAAATGTTTTTATATATTCTGTTGTGTGCTTGTGTGTGTGATTGTAAGTGTGTCAGCATTTGAATTTTTTCGGCACTTCCTTGATAACTCGGAACTCAAAAATATATAACTTTTTTTTAAACATAAATTTAAACGAAATATATTGGTTTCAGACCATTTTAATTAAAAATAATAGCTCTAAAACTGTTTTTTTAAAAATTTGAAATAAACCAATCAAATTGAAGAATTTTAGTTTTTTAATTTTTTAAAAAAATTTCGATTATTATGATAATTATTATGATTGCATATAAATAAATATGTTATGGTTTTATAAATGTATATTTTTCAAATTAAAAACAAAAATTTATTGTAAATTTTGTGTATAAATCAATACATATATACATTAGCTTTTGGTGTGCCACGAAATTCCAGAAAGATTTTTGTGCGTCGCATGTGAGAAAAGGTTGCGGAGCACTGACCTAAAGTATACAGATGTCACTGAACTCCGCCAACAATTTTAAAAGATACTATCCGGCGGTATGCATCAAATGTTTCTAAAGAAATGGGCTTTTTATTGCTCATATATCTTACATTATCCTCAGACAGATCTCAGTAATTATGACTGTCACATTGTGCTTTTGTAAAGTAGTTGTTTGTGTGTTGTTTAATTGAAAGAAGCTTCGTCTAGGCGACAAAATTGTAACTGAAAGCTTTGCAAAATAGTAAATTAATGCTTCTCCATGATTTTAGAAATTTCTGTGCTAATTGCATTAGTATGGATCGCAAATTCTCTAAAACAGAATGTTGTTAAATATTTATTGAATTCTTGATTGGCTTATATTTCAAATGTTTGCTGAATGGCGGTTAACTGACCTGAATAGTTTATATTTCATATGACTCCAAAAATTGGACCGATAAAATTCTGCACTCAGAATGTAACGTTCAATTAACGTTTCCAAAAACGTCTACGTAAAGCTCTTCAATATAAAATAAGAAATAAATTGAAAATTTATTAATAGATCTAAATAATATTTCTCTTTATTACGGATTACAGACTAGCAGCAAGTACTTAATGTTTCATTGAGCTTGCGAAAGCATCTAGAAGTAAAAGAATAATTTACAAGAAAAATTCGTGCATGCAAATGACATAGCATTTATTGCAATGCATTCTTTAGAAAAAATAAATTTACTTGTGTCAGTTATTTCACCGTTTGAAAGCAAAATTATCGCAATGCAAGAGATTAATAATGAGAGCGGCATTAATGTAATAAGATCTAGTATTTTCTCTGTTCTTAAATTTAAATTTCTCAAATACCTAATCTTAGCTATTGACAACAATTAAAATTAATTCTCATTATTTGCTTTATCATCAGATATTTGTTAATTTTTTTAAACAGCAAAGGCTAAGTTTTAATCTATTTGATTAGTATAGTTAAGTAGAAAATAAATGACTTCAGGAAAATCTTAAAATAGTTACTTCCATATACTCTTTTATTTTTACTTTACTGCAGTATAAAAAATTTAGCCAACTTAAAACTTAGACTCATTTGCGAGATATATATCACATCTGTTAAATTCACATGAATGTTGAGGCGGAATTAAGAATTAAATCTTAAACTTCAAAATAAGAAAAATGTACTTTCCTTTGAATTTTATATTTCGTACACTTGTAACTGGACATTAGACGCATTTTATAACTACATCGAAGACATAAAGCCAATAAGATTTGATTTCTACTTTAAAAATAAAAATGAGATTCGGCTAATGTGTGGACAATTTTTAAATTCAAAAATCAGTTTCAAAGCTAATGTAATGCAATATGCTTGTGAAGATATTTGAATGCATTGCTCTATGAGTATAAATGACGAAAACATTTTCTTTAAATACGATATTCAAACCTGTGCACGAAATATTATGAAATAGGCCATTAATGTGCATTTGAATATCATCAAACGCAGATTTTACATTGCTATTCTTAATAACAGCGAGTTAATAACTTATTACATTTACTTATTATTATGCAGAAATAATTTAATATCGGACGTATTAGCAATATTTAACCTTTTATAAATTTTTTTATCTAAGTGATTTTATAATTTGATAACATTTAAGTGTTTGAATTTATACTTTAAAATTTTACTTCAACAATAACTATACTTTGTGTCAGAAATACGCATTTTGGTACATGAATTTTAATAATAAACCACTATTTAAATTTTGCGAAAGAAAATCAATACAACATGCGGCTTTTTTTACATGCGGCTAAACATGTGGTTTTTTTTCATGAAATACGTATTATTCACTATTCAACTGAATAGCATCTGTTAAAGTAAAAAATGACTGCATTTAACATTCAGCTCTAACGTAAGTTACAGATTTGATTACCTAATGCTTAACTACTTCTCTGAATAGGTATTATAGTTAGTGATACGTTCTCTTTCATTTTCCATTTATTTCCGTGCAATATTTAATTTTAGCTGGCGCTATTTTTTTCATATTTCCTATTTATTTCTAACTGATTAGTGTATTTAAAGAATACCGAAGCCTTGCTTCTCCGTGGATAGTTTTCCTCTTTTTAAATTACATTAAAATTTCTTCGCATTATTTCCACTCTCAATTTGCGTTATTGTTTTTTTATTGCTTGCAAAAATATTAATATACTAAGTGATTTAAATTGAAAATGCGTGCTTTATATCTTTTAAAAACATTCCGCAGATTGTTTGGGAAGAGTTATAGTTTATAACGTACGCTCGATGATTGGCTAGTTTCTTTCTCTTTCATAATAAGAGAACGGCTAAACAATTGTTTTATTTTACATTTAATGGAGAATATTTCTTAAGGCTAACTTCTTTATCTAAAGTTCTGCCTTAATTTTTATTTGTTGAATCATTATATTTAATACCTTGCTTGCTGTTGGATATAATTTCTTTCCAAATGTCTCAATTTGTACTTTCGTTGAGGCAACCATTATAAATTCTGCACTAAAATTATTTCCTCTTATTTTGCTCCGCAATTTAAGACATTGCTTTAACACACTTTTTAGAAAGTCGTTTTCATTCTTTATGCTTTTGTACTTAATTTATGAATATATTTAAGCTTGTTCATTGAAATGAAACTAATTCTAATGTTTTAGTTAATTAAACGCAGGACAAAAACAGTGTAAATGTTTAGAGGAATATGCCATGGTTATATAAGTCAGAGTTATTTAAGATCTTCTGAAATTGAAAAAAAAGTATTTAATATATCAGAGTCTTGATCTTTAAGATATCATTTTCCAATCAAACGCATGCTTAAAAATTAATCCTTTAATAGACAGGCAAACTCTGTTGCAAATTCGTTCAAATTTATATATGATGAGCTACAGCAATGCATGCATATCTTCGGACCAGACGATTAATGACTTTGTAAAAGAATGTAATAAGGCTTCGTTTCACATTTTGTGCGCAGGATGTGAGAAGAATTCAACATAACCGGAAGAAGGCTCCTTGAAAACTCAAATATGTGAAACATCTTGCACTTAAATACATTCATGTGCAAAATTAAGAAATTTTGCACATTATTTTGAATTTCCGAAAAAATAATGGATAAATTTTAATGAAATTTGAAATGAATATTCATTTATAACACAGAAAAAGGTGTATCATTCCAAAGTCATTTTATGTAAGCATGATTATCAAGAACCTCATAGTGCACTGTCCAAACTCCACGTTGTGCTATCGAAGTGAATTTGAGTCTACTATGGGGTACAGTCCACTCTTCTCAGCCAGACAGGTCACGCAGCTTGACGGCGTACGAGACAGGAGACATATGAGGAATCCCTGTGGCAGTCGATCCTACTCATGCAGCATGATAGTTTTCAACTCGAGATGTTTCTCGGAGGGGAATGGCGAGATGAAATTGCTCTCTCAGGAGCATCCTAGACTTGAGCTATAGGGTTAAGCTCTCTAGATCTGGCCATTCAATCCATGCGGCAAATATCCTTGCTTCCTAGGTAATCGTCGACTAGCTGAGCCCTATCTGCACGAGCATTGTCGTCCATTAACAGGAATCCAGGACCAACGGCGCCCATCAAAAATTAAATATAGGGCTCTAAGATTTCCTGTCCATATCTCATAGCAGCCAGTGAGTCTTTTTCAAAAACATGCAGGGGTATGCGGCTGTCCAATATAATGCCTGCCTAAACCATTACACCTTCACCACCTTAATGATCCTTTTCCCTGATGAGGGAGGTATGGTATCGCGTTCTAGGCTCTTTCCAGAAACCGGTACGCAGAGCATCAGTGTCGAGGATGAATCTCGACTCATCTGTAAAAAGCACGGTGTTTCACTGACGTCTGGACCAAGGCTCATGTTGTCTGCACAATGCTAAACGCCCTGTCTTATGTGTTGCTTTGCACGTGGCTCAAACAGCGGGTCTTCTGGTGTATAGTTATATCTCATGAATCCTTCTAGTAATTGTAGACCGTAAAAACGCGGGCTCCAGTGGCAACATACAGCTCACGATAGAACTATGAAACTCTAGCAGTACCGTGTCGCCGCGCTGGAAGTGATAAATAACGATCCTCATTCGTTGTTATGGATCTTGGGCGACTTTGTTCCAGGTCTTCTAGATACAGATCCAGTGATCTGAAATTATTTTCTAAAATTGCAGACGACACTCACTGGGCGTTACATTGAGCTCTGTAGGCACCTGCGCTTGTGAGTGGCCTGTCTGCAATCTACCGACAATTTTTCATCTCATTCCTTCATCCATATGTTCGTGGCTACTTAACTTTGCCTGATGCATTATAAAATTTATTCAATTCTTGTGAGAAACACGGGAAATGGGTTGAAGGATTATGAGAACACAAATCGCCGATCCACAGTCACAGCTCCGCAGACATGCACGTGTACGCTTATGTATTTGACTCGAAATGTTTTAATAATTCTTCGACAGTGAAAATATGTTTATTTTTCTTTTCGTAAATATAGGCATTATTTGCAATTTCTCTAATTTTGCACTTGAGTGTGTATAAGTTTATATTGAATCAACTAGAGCAAATTCTAAAAATCAGATAAACGAAATTTAAAGGTTTTTAAATCCTAATAATTTCAAATGTCGTACTATTTGATTACAAAAGGTCAACATTTATTAAAAGTAGCTGGGTGTGGCAAATCATGGAAAATCTATCTCTCTTCGGGGAATGCTTTAATGGAGTACATTCGGAGCTTAAAAACAAATAGTTCTAGTCTGTATGTGCCTTTGGAGAAAACCTCCATCCCAAAATATCCGTTGGCATGATTTATCATGCATACATAATTCTTAAATTTCATTAAGTTTTTAAAATTGTTTTAGTATAGAATATTATCGCCATTTTCATTTCAAATATAGCTTTTATTTGTGATGGGTAATTTTAGATTTATAACACAAATTTCTTGGTTTGAAGAACAGCTGATATAAAACAGGTGTGGCTTGGGTTATTTATGAGGAAGGAGTTTTTAATTATTAATTTACTAAAAAATTAAAATCTTTACCCAAATAGGACATAACGACCTCTTTTTTAGTCAATAACATCAAACAGATAATAAATCACACTTGAAAATATTTTGGAGCTGTTTGGAAAGTGAATGGGAAGCAATGCGAAGCTTTTTCTTCCTTCTTCGGATCCGAAGCTGTCAATATACGTCGTATTCACAAATGTCCTTACTCGGCTTTATTTTCGCAATCATTGATCTTGAACTTCTAATTACAGAAATGTTTTAAATGGCGCAAATATTCATGTTTTTGTTTATTTACGTTTAAAGAAAAAAATTTTGTACAATGTACAAAATCTAACCTTTTATAGGTTCCTCTGGTCTCTGTGCTTTACAATCAGGAAAATATTGTAATCGTTACCAAAAATAAAGAGACATTAGATATTTTTTGAAAGCAGGGAAGATGAAAAATGAATAATGCCCTCCACAGGACTCGAACCACAGACCCACCCACTCGAACCACAGAATACTCCCCCAGCATGCTGAGCACTACGCCACGAAGGCATGCGAAGAAGGCGGGAGAAATACCTTATATACTCCTCATTTTAAAGGGAGACTGGGGATTAGGAGACTCGATCGCAAAATCCTGGTGGTGGAGAATCATCATCCACCACCGTTTTTAGTTCGGGCGTCAATGTAGAGTCATGAGGTTATTTCGAAGCAGGATAGATGAAAAATGAGCAATGCCCTCTCCGGGACTCGAACCACGGACCTCTCGAATACGCGCCGAATGTGCTTGACAATAACACAACGAAGGCATGCTAAGAAGGCGGTTAGTGGAAATACCTTGTAAAAGTTTGATTCCCTTACTACAAAAATTTATATAATATATATAATACCAATTTCATATATAAGTCGAAAGTCATATTTGAGGGTCTACACAAATTGAATAGTGAAATGTTCGCGTGTGTACATAACTAAAAAAATATCAGCTTAGAAAAGGTTTGTGATGTTAAGAGATCAAGTGACGAGCATTTGTACACAGATTAGTAGTAGCGCCATGGGGATAGCTCCTGATTAGGGGTATGAATGAAACAGGATTTTAGCTATTTCCACGGAGTAACTGCCAGGCTCTAAGTAGGAGTGGATCTGCAGTTCAGACCAGATTTGCAGATTAAGTTGAAAAGAATTGATCAACAGATTTATTTTTCAAATGGATATCTTATTTACAGAATCTAACAAAATTTGTATTCTAGAAAGCACTGACAGGCTTAAGTATTGCCCCACAACCAACCCTCATGATTCATAATTTCGTAAATTTTACAAAATTGTTTTCTTTAACGCCATTAAAACATTTTTGTAACTGGAAGTGTACGTCTACGAACAACGGTTGCGAAAATAATGACTGGGTAAAGACATTTGGGGATGTGGAGAATTGGGAATTTGGGGATGTGGACATTTGGGAATCATGATCTGGAGCTTTTAACATTGACACGGTTCCGTCTCCATAAAAGTCTGTTTTTTAAAATAAATAGAGCTTTTAATGAATGTTTGGTTCAGATCAGAATCTGCAGAGTCATTATGCTTATTTCGGAGCAAGAAACAGGAAAACTTAGTTGTGTCGCCGTAGAACACCTCAGCTCCCGAACGCTAGTCTGACATGCTTCCAGTTACATCATAAAAGCACGCAGCATGTAAGGAGAAAACGTTTTATAAATTATTTATTAAAATTGGTGTGGAATTTGAGAAGACTTACTATTTGTTCTTTTTAGATGCAAATGCACACAATCCGTGATGAGACATAGGCAGTTTTAATCTATACGCAGAAAACCTGCACTAAAAATATAATTGACAACTCCTCTTGCAGTTTATCTCGGAAAGTCAGATTTGTGTATTAAAATTAAAATATGAAGAAAATAGTATGTGTAGGAAAATTATTTAAAATTGAATGGAATGTAAAAGAAGTTCTCAATAAATATTTATAGTAAGCGTGAAATTGGAAAGATATTACATACGGAATATACTGGAATAAGATATAATTCAAGGCAGAAATACACAGCAGTATGTATTGAAGAAATTAACAGAAATAGTAATATAGTTAAAGTATGTAACGGATTTGATAAGCATTTCATAATAAAGTACATAAAAGCATTTTATTAGGACGGCACGTGCAAGAAATTGGTACTTAATTTGAATAAAGAAATACAAAGCCGAATATTTCAGACGTAAGATAACGTCGAAAGTGCTAAAAATATCACTACAGTTTAAAGCCATCATCTCTTCCTTCCAGGATTAAAATGAAATTTTTCCAAACTGATGAAACAGTAAATTATTGCAACAGATCTGTTCGACCTAACCTGCAAGCATTTGGAGGATAAACGTTTTGAAAAATTCACTCAGTGTTTGCTAGGGCATATATTGTAAACAGTACAATCGTTTTATACCTAAATTCTTCTTATTTTGGCTGTTCCCTCCAGCAGTAAGTAAAGGAGTCCAATTTCTAAAAGGAATTATGAAAAGGAGTTAATGTGATTAATTCACTGATTAGTAATGAAATTATAACTCGCTGTGAGAAAATTCCTCGCATGTTCCTGTCATCTGTTCACTTGTTGACTATGCTTCTAGTTATCCGAAAGAGATTGATGTCAAGTTATTTTAATAGTGTTAGAAGTTCTATGCGTTACTGTTATGTAATTATGTGAAATTATTAATTATGTTATCCCACTGACAGCAAACATTTGTTTGAATGAGATGTGCAGATGTACTTTGTGAACAGCTGAAGTGAGAGATGCAGATATGCTTTGTGATCATTTGAATGCAACACAAAATGATGCTAACAGTAAAACACCATGTGCTGATTATCGAGTGTCAATCTAAGCAAAATTATTGGAAATTCATATTCAGGCAGAGCATTCGTATTCAGGCAAAGCCCAGCTTACAATTTAGCATTAGGGCACAACCCTTCATTTATATCAACCGTTACCATAGACAGTATTTTCTGTAAAAAGCAGATATACTGTTCATTAACAAGGGTAAATTGAAAGTCAGCATTATACCAATTTTCTTGGTCAGTTTTATTTTTTTCATCTTGTAGATCTAGCTGATATGCTAAGACTGAAAATTAATTAATGAAAATTAACGGGACCTTGTGCGTTTCTCTCAAAATTTTCTTTCTGCTGATATTGCTAGGATATTCATAGCTTTTTTTTCTCTAAAATTAAAAACCGTACTTTCTTGGCATCTTAAAGGAGTTGTACACATTATGGCTTTGAAAATTATTTCTGTAATAATTATAGATAAATTTATTTAAGAAATGAAAATTTTGAAAACTTTGATTTTGAAACTGATTGCAGAGCAAAATTTATTTGCAGAACTGTGATCTACTACTAGCACTATAGTCTTAAAACTATCTTACTCTACTACTAGCACTCTGATCTTAAAAACGGATACTGAAGATTTCAGTAAGAAATATACTTACTCCTGTTCTGAAAAACAGAGCATAGTTAACTCTATTGTATTTCTATAACTTCCATTTAGTGGGGATTATTCAAAATGTATTTTATTTCTATTTTTGAAACTGTTTCATTTAAGATAAAAAATAGATTACTGATCTAGGATTGTTGCACGAGAAAACCGACACTGAAAGGAATCTTGCAAAACGTTCCTACAAGACGTGCTTTTACTGTGATCTGAAAGCATTTGTCATTTTCTTTGTTTAGAGCATAAATTTATGGAAACAACTTTTGCCAGTTATCCTTACTAAAATAATATGTCCTGTATGGCCTAGTAATATACCAGCCTGATTTTCAGACAGGAATATAAGAAAAACGTATTGGCTTGTGTAATACCCTCATAAGCATTTTCCTGAACGAGAAAGTGCAGCATAGAGTTATTATGCGAGTTCACGAAAATAGACTGGTAGTCTGTGATCTTGCTGTGGGCAAAGTAATGTCAGTGGTATTATCACTGTCAGGAGTCTGTGCCAAGAAATGATTCGAAAAACATTTAAAGTAAAGGGTAACTAACATTTAACGGACGGAATTGAAAATGATTTACTGTGGAAAAGGCAAAAAATGTTTCTAGGAAACTGTCTGTAGGAAGATGAGTGATCGGAAAACAAGCATTGTGTTGTAAATACTATAAATAGCTTATATGTGCATGTGTTTTACGACAATGTATGTAGTAAAATTTGCTTTAGATAATGAATTAAAAATTAATATTAAAAACCTGCTGCTGATGAACGTCAAAAGCTGAGGATGAATTTTAAATTTACTTTGTAAAACATTTAATTATCGAAATTTTCATTTTTCTAATTTTACACGTTTTGTCTTTCAAGAGGCAACACGGAATTAATAAGTGCAACTTTGAGCGATCCGTGTATTGCTCACCTGGGAATTTGTGTTGAAATTTTTGTTTAAAAAGTGGTTCATTTTATGAGCCTATGAGGTACTTGCTTTTCTTATTGTCAAATTCTCTTGTGCCACGAGAAGCTACATGCATTTAAGTGTGAAAAATGTACTATATAAACCTTAATCTATGCGACGCCTGCCTTAATCAAGATAAGAAATAAGATGTTATTTAGCTTAAAACAACTGTTATATTGGGTTAGGTTTTGCATCATACTTTACGTTATGTTTTTAATTTATACCTTTTTCTGGAATTTGTGCTTAAAATTCAAAATTTTGATGGTTAAAATTATAAAAATTCATATAAAATTGTTAATATTTTGCTTATTTCCATTCTCGCTAAGCAAAATAAAGCATTGGAAATCGAAAATTTTAGATATAAAGAAAAACAGAAAACATAAATTTATGTACGTACCTCTTTCTCTATCTCTTCCTATATTATACGTACTAATTACGTATAAATTATGCATAATGTGTGTATATTTATTTATACATACTTATCTTTTCTTGCATTACATGTAAATATACACACATTAACTTATTTTTATGTAAACAAACAAATATCTACAATATGTACAAAGGTGTAAGTATAGAAAGAGGTACAGAATTGTACCGTAATATAAATTTCAAACTGTAGATTTAATATTCGTACATTGACTTTTATTACGATTATAATAATTATTATAATAACTTTTATTACGATTATACGATTGTTGTTTTGTTCCTTAATTATATCTTATTTTTATAATTTTATAAAAGACTGCCTGCCTGCCTTTCTAAATTTCATTCATGATTAGCATCAACCACAAAACACTATAACAATTTTAGGATTTGACTCGGAAATTAACAGACATTTTTGAAATCATCTAATTCCTGATGTTTAAAGAAACAATACCCATTTAAAAAACAATCCTTTTATAATTTTTTTTTAACTTTTTGACAAGTATTGAAGAAACACATTTCCAGGATTTTTATTGGAAGTTCCTTCTTTATTTCTTAGAAATAATTTTCAAACAAAATTCAGTTTAAATTAATTACATTTTCTGGTCTATTGATTTTAAATAATCTTTTCCTTTGTTAAAAATCTACGTACTCGTTTATTTTTCTAGAGCAAGGAATTTGAATGTAGTTAAATTGGAGATATAATTTACATAGGAGGCACTATAGAAAATTTCAAAAGTATTTTTCTCTCAAGTATGCAGCGAAATATTGATTGAAGCCGTCGCACAAATCTGAGATCCCTTCTGTAGTTTGCTCCCAAATTAACATCGTAGGATTTTTCGATATTTTGGTGGTTTCACATAAGTTACATTCGTTTCTTCTTATGTTTCTTAAGTTGTGAATTCTTTACGGTTCTTTTCCCCATAGTGCCCTCATTTAAATGGATTTTCAAGCAATGCAGGAGAGGAGATTTCCTTACCTGAGATAGCATAGCCAGGAAACCTTTGTTTTCAGCTGCTTCTACAGCCAGGATTTCTTGCTAAAAAAAAGAAATGAAGAAAACGAATATGAAAAATGAAATTAAGCCTTCTTTTAGAAGATATCTTAAAGGTAGCCATATTTAATGGCTGCATTTTGGTTTTCCCAAGCAGCTAAATATATAATCTACCTTATTTTTAATATCGATAAAATATGAGTAACGAATATTAAATTTGAAGAGTTGAAAAATAATTTCAAATGTATCTAAAATATTTGTTTTTTTATTAATTTATTTACATATTAAGAAATTAGCTGACCGAATCCGAAACTCACCCAAATATAAATTCTAGTACGTTTAGTAATAAGAAATGGGTTCAAAAACATTAAATTAGCTATTTGTTACACCCGGAGTTGATTGAAAATCATAAAAAATAGGTTGAAGAAAAACTCTTTTTCTAGTAAGGAACTGTGGAGAAACTATGTAAATAAATTACTAAAAAAAACTAATCCGTTTTGAGGCTATTTACTTCCCTTTACTTTGTCTACAAAATTTGCATTAAATGATGATCATCAGCTGTTTGATGTTTGAAAAATAATTTTATTATTCATTCAGATTAACTTCATTAAAATATGAAAACCGCTCATCGATTTCCAAGATCTAAGCTGTTACAATTAAGCAAATAAAATCAATACCTATTTCACTTTCTATTTTTACAATTAAAAGGAACAGTAAGGTACACGAGAATGCATTTACATGAAAATCGAATTTTAGGTTCCGAAGAAAATCAATCACTGGGGCATCATTAGCTGGCTAATTATCATATTATCAGAGCACGATCAAACTAAGCTTAGTTTCCATCCTTCGCTAAACAAAGTAATTTCATGAGTTGTTTGACCCAAGAATCTTTTGCATTCAGATTTAATATACAGTGGAACTCCAATTATCCGGATTGAAGTTGTCTGGATCAGTTGTTATCTTTCTAGCGCAAGTAAAATTAAATTTGGTAGTTATTTTACTTGCATATTTTAAATCTTTTACTTCATTAATATAACATAAAACGGTAATACAGGGTAACGCATATAAACTGCCTGAGAGGAAATATGTAAGATGATGAAATAATTATTGGAAGAATACAAACTTTGCACTTAGATAACCAAGCCCTTAACAAATTATTTAGTTTTCGAAGATCTACAGTGATAAGCATTTAGAGGTAAATACGGGGCTTAAATAGGATTTTACAACCTATTTTAGGCAATATATTCTTGAACTTTTCGCTGCATCGAACAAATGAGTGTTCAAAACATGGTTGGCTTATTTGATAATGACAAAGCTCTCTAGGGCTAGCTGCCGAAAGGGAGAGATGCCTTCATGGAGGACTTTCTACAGGAAACTGGCTCTTATACAAGTTGCCATAAGAAAAACCACGAAAACACCCGTGCAGCGAGCTCGTTCGCCTAGATTCGAACCGTGGAATGAGCTACCAGTGTTAAGTGACTTTACCGCTCGGCCGTTGATGGGCCCGATTCGGAACATGATGTATGGTATTGTGTACAAAGTGTTTTTATGAGACCTCGCAATTCATTTTCGTTTAGTGGAGGAGTAGAGATATTAAATCGGCACTTATTCATGTCACACAAATGCTCAAGTGGATAGAGAGCACCCGGTGGGCACGTTGTTTCCTATCTTCACACGTAGAACATCATCAGGCAGAAGCGAGATTCGCGGTTGGAGATTATGCTGACTGGTTCGTAACTGAGGATTAGATTTACCACTCCGTGCAACTCTGCTGCGATACCATTATAAACGCACTGGACCATGACTCGCTGTTAGTTGGAATCTTAAAAAAGGATTTCTAGGTACCAAATCTGCATCAGCTAACTATCGTGACGCTGTAAGGTTAAGTACTGGAATAGTGGAAATGTCCTATAGGCTTAGCAAAATTTCTCCAATTGTGGACTGTGAGTCAGAAATGGCATGACTTCGTATGCAGCAATTAGTTATATCTTGCTCCGTATCTTTGCTCCAGAGCCTCAAAGGCACTACGCATTTCCGTTTGGGCTTCATTGCCAACAAACCCAAAAAACAGTTGGGCCATCAACTTGCATTTCCTCCACGATATGGCCCAAGATCTAATCAGGGGTAGGAAAGCCTAATCTGAAGCTGCTCCTCGTGAACTCGGCCGTTTGCTGATACTGAATATGACGAGGTCTTAAAGGCATTACGTCGTCTTCTTCATTCATCAGACTTGGAAACTGCAGAAAAATTCGCGTACTTTAGCCATAACGATGTAGAAGTTGATGGCTTCGCGCTTTGCTTGAGGGTGAAGTGTTATTAATCATTCGATTGGCGTACAAACGTAGCATGTCAAATGTGTAAGGCATTTTCTCCCCGTTTTCTGCGTGCCTTTGTGGTGCAATTGAAAGCAAGTCCAACGCGTGGTCGGGAGGTCCGGAGTTGGAATCTCGGCTAAAGCTCTGCGGATTTCTTCAGTCTTCTGCATCTATAAACCTAATCATTCTACAAATGTAATATAATAAAGTCCCGCTGAAACGAAATTCGATTAATGGAAAGCTCGCTTGACTGAAATGAACTCCCCTCTCATTATTCAAAAGTAAATACGCTCTTGATAACGTGAACAACTGAGTAACTTTGATGCAAAAATGCGTAAGTAAACTTTTATGCAAAAGTACTGGACTGGGAATTTTCTGTGCGAGAAGCGGTATTTTTAGTGCCATATTCATTGATGAACTGAATCAATGAACATTCGCGCTGTAAAGGTTTTCGATAAAAATCATTAAACTACTAAATGCAGATGCATAAGATATACAAATAAAAACTTTTCAGTATAATTTAGTATGTATTCTAGGAATTTTATGCTGATAGTGTTTTTTTTTCTTGTCCAAAATGGCAGAAGAAACGAGCACGGAATATCTGAGTTCTCCCATACAAATGAAACCTCCCTTGCTAACAACAGATCATTAACTTTATACGAGTTTAAAACAGTATAACATTTAAAATCGAAATTTTAAAACTTATTTATGTTAGATACGCTCAAAATTAACACTGATATCTAAAACAGGGTCCTCAGTTATGGGAAAATTCTTCGAGGGAGGAATAATATAGTTTCAAGGAGATGCGATCGGTCTTTTATTTACCTGCTAAGTGCTTAATTTTAAATTATTGATATAAGAAACTGCTTTTATTAAAGTTTTGATATTTATCAACAAATTCTATACATTTTTCTGTTTAATCTCTAAAACAGGTTGGAAAATTATCTAGTCTAGATAAACTCATGTGTGTATTTTTCGAGTTTCGGAAAGGGGGGATATCTTCTAGCATCGGTAATAGGGGTGCATGGAGAAGAAAAGGCTGAGAACAATAGGTTTAAAATAATATTAGTTTTCAATTAGTTATGCGTAAATAAGAGTCAGTTTTATTTCTTTATGAAAACAAGATTGACTACGGATTATTCTAAAATATGTCATCCAAAATTGCTTTGCCTCTAACAGCTGCGATAAACAAGGTTCTACTGATTGTTTCTACTTAGCTAATTTTACGTTATATTTTTATCACGTAATAATTGCAATAAAGGGAAAAAAGAAAAAAAAAGAAAGAAAAAGAAAAGAAAAAATTTAAACTGATTCCCTGAATCTGAAGGGCATACAATCCAAGTATGTCTAGATAAATGGAATTCTACAATTTATGTATAGTCAAGAGTGTAATTCCATATATACTTTAGTTTTTAAAACTGAAATGTGCCCGTTTCTATTAGAATGCAGATGCTTGCGTAAGGAAATTTTGCCATCAATAACAAATATTTACGGTAAACTATGCATTTTGTTTGATACAAATTAGATTGATAACTTGCAGACATAATACTTGAATATATATACATATTAGACCGCTGGTTTGTATATCAAGGGGAACATTTATGTACATCTCTATTTATAAAATGCTTTTGGAATCGTACATTATCAAGCAGAATACTGGAAGTTTTATTTTATTCTTAATAAGAACTTCAGAATCAGTAATAGTTCCCTGATTTTGAAAGAAACTGCATTAGAATCCAATTAATTTGATGTTGTCAAAACAAAAGGTTTAATTGCAAATTTTTATACTGAGAGTGTAGAGCGATCCGTTATGTTCTCTTACCTATAATTTGTAACTGAAATAAATGTTTTTCCTTTCATTAACACTTTCGCATTTACAGAAACATTGAACAAATACAAATTACTTTACCTTGTCAGAGTCGCATACAGTTCTAAAAAGGGACAGCTCGAGACCAAAGTAAGGACATGAGAATTCATATCAAATTATACTCACCTTTTGGAAGAAAGTTTCATTCTTATAAATTTAGTTCACAGTTTAAAACTATATATACTAGGTATGCAATTATGTTAATGTTAAAAATCACACTGTCTGTTTACTTATTTTAATGCTTAATGCATTTTAGTTGTTAAGCAATAAAATAAGTAGTTAAAATGAGTATAAACTCACCATTTCAGCATTATTGTATATTTAAATTTTCCTCATAAAATAAAAAAATGTTGCTCATCCTCAGCTCTCATATATAAGCCAAAATGATTTCTGCAAGCACTTTTAGCTTCATATTTAATCAAAATAAAGGATTTGAATTAATGTTTTAGTATAAATTTTAAATGAATGTATTATTTACTTATTAATAGGGAAAATTTTATGTCTAATTAATTGGAAACCTACATATTTAGCATTACATTTTCAATGAAAAAGGGATTTTTCTGAAGAATTTTTAAATCATTGTGGTACTTAAAAACTGTTATACGTTACGCTAGGAAACAAACATTACAGCTTATTATTAAAATTCGTAGTCAAAAGATTTTGTGCGAAACATTAATTAAGTAATGTATAATGGTTCCGTCATAATTGACAAAAATAATTTTCTTACTATCGGAAGCATTTAGAATTTAAATAATTATGTCCGAGTTTTTAATAACTAAAAATTATTTACTTGCTTATTTAATTTTTTCCATAAAATGATTTTATTGATTACCTGTCGCCAGTAGTGAAAGAAAAATAATAGTTTAATATGAGATCAAACTATCTAAGACTTTATTACACGCTGTCGTTCATTTTAAAATTTAATTAATTGTACATACGTTTATTTTGAGATGCATTTTTCTTTACTTTGCAAATGTTAACTGAGAGAAAGCAATATTCTATAGCGATCTTTCGCAAAGGTTTACTGAATAACATAGTTCAAACTTCAAATTTTCGAAATTCCAAAATTTCGCAAACATTGCACAGTGCCTGGTACGGGTACTGGTTATTTGGATACTCATACTTATGGGAAATAATACTTATCAATTATCTATTTTTATTTTAAAAGGATTTTTATGATTAATCATTCATCGTAGAGCGATCCGCCAGTCTACTTGCTAGTCAACGTTTGTTCCAAAGCTGGTTCTTCAATGATATAAATTTGCAAGTCTAATTTATAAATGAATAATGAATATAATAATTTAAATGACAATAATTTATAATAATAATAATAATAATAATGCATAAATTAATAATTGTGAATTTGTAATGAATAATTTTACTGGGATTTTTATTGTATTTTAATAGATGTGACTGAAATGTAGTGTATTAAAATGAAGAATAAAAATATCCAAATAAGTCAGCTTACAGGATGTAGAGTAAAAAATGTTTCTTTGTGTAACTTGCATTACATCAATATGCCTGCAAGTGCGCCTTTCGTTCTTTACATTGCAAAGGTAACATATTGCGAGGTATAGAACGAGCTTTATACCTAACAGAAGGACATCCTTGATAAGTGTATCGAATTTTAAAGCTATATATACTTTCAAAACTATATATAAACCACATTTTAAAATACAATAATGCTATTATTAGAATCCTTTTATTACAGATTTATGATTTTAATAGCAATAATAAATTCTTGGCTGTGTAAGGCCAGGCAGTGACAGAGCGGATAAAATCACTAAATGATAACAGTTTTTCCCGCGTTCAGTGCGTGATGAAGAGGATGATCGCATGGTAGTTTTGTGGTTTTCATGATGGATAACATGAATATGAGATAGTTTCCATAAGAAAGTTCACTGTGAAAGCAAGTTTCTTAAGGTAGGCTATGAAAAAAGAAGAAAGATGAGAAAAGTATAGCAGCCATGAAAAATTGCAATGGAAACAATATAAATTGTTCATAGCATGAGGCGCAGTCTCTAAATAAATAGTTTTGTAGTCTCTCAAATGCAGTGCTTTCCTTTTTCGATGAAATTACCGATTGCCAGCAGACGCGCTATTACTAATTACACCACTAAGGCAAGCAGTAGAAAAAAGGAAACTTCCTCACAGCGTTTCCTTGCTGTTTACCTTTCGCTAAAACGTTTTATTCATTATAAATTTCATTAGTATGTAGAGTCATTAGGCTATTTAGAAGCAGGAGAAAGGAAAAATGAGCAACGCCCTCGCCAGGAATCGAACCACGGACCTCTCGGTTACGCGTCGAGTGTGCACTACACCAGGAAAACATGCAAAGAAGGCGGGAGAAATACGTTATAAGTGTGTGTGTCAGTTTCTAACAAATCCCCTCGCATTGCTACATTATTAGTCTAATAATATTTACTACCAAGTCTTTTAAATTTGATTATTTTTAACAAAAACTTACCGGTCATTCTTAAAGCAAACGTGAGTCAGACGATGTGGAGGTTTTATCTTTTTAATTATGCTTTTCTTTCGTTCTTTTAATATCGATATGGAGGTAAACCATACTTAATGCAACTATCACAAAAAGAATATTTTTTGTATATAAACGTGGAATAACATAGTGCACGCACATGAAAAATATTTCTGAACCAATAACTAAATGACTCATGTCAAAAAATCTGAATTTCCGTTGTTCTTGCATCCGAGAAATTAGTTATTTTCTATATATGAACAAGATTCAACTAGTTAGCAGAAGTCATTTTGGTATTTGGAGTATTAATTTCCGCTATATTATTTGAATTATTTCCGTCTCATACAAGGTAACTCGAAGAATGTATTGTTACAAAACGCTAAACTTCGTAAACTTACTTTTAGATTTCGCTAATTTCATCACTTATAAAGGGTTTGCGTAGCTGCTACTGTCTAAATCACTAGTTTAAGAAACTTTCAGTTTATATGCCTTCCAGTACAGGAGACGGACATTATTAATAGGATAGGCATGGTCTGAAACATAGCGTAAACAAATTCTTCATTATTTTCAATCTGTTTATAAGACATCACCTGCAGCAGATTTTGTAAAATTACCGTATTCTCACATTTTCATTGCTTCCAAAGCTTTAAGAGAAGTATATCTGGCCTTCTACTAAATCACTTATGAAAGAATTTGTAATTAATAACTATCGACCAGGTTCATTTACAAAGGAAGTGCTTGTGGAGATGATGTATTGCACGAGCCTAGGTGCCAGAGGACGCTTGAATTATTGTAAATTACCCCGAAGATGATGAACACATCCTTGTGGGGATAATTTGAAATAAGTTGGGCATTTTTTACTTTAAATTTTCATGTTATGAAAAATGAGTAATTTTCACGAGTTCATGAGTTTAATATTTGCATGAGTAAATTTTGATGTTTTGTTATGATATGACATCCCATCTGCCGATTACTTCTATGTGAGGTATGTGTACTTCTACTAGTCTACATCACTGAAGGTGCGATCGCACCAAGTGCTTTAAAAACTGCTTGGCTATAGCAGAAAACTGCAAGTCTTATTAAAAGCTATAGTTGCAGTATTCATAATGTTGAGCTTCGTAACTGCAATGCATATGTGAGCTTTTGCACATATTCTGTTATACTCGTATTAAATTACGAAATTCCTTAGTTTGACAATTAATGCCACATAAAAATAAATTAATTTCGCTTTATTTTAATTTATAGTTGCAAATTTAGAGTCTTCACTGTTGCCGAGTTTATCACGTAGCACGTTCATCCGTGGCCGAGTGGGTAACCTTAGGTTAACACAAGTGAACCATACATTTAACACCTATAGTAGACGTATAGTACGCCACATTAAATAACACGTATGAATAACATGTGAACTAACACTATGCATATTACACCACGTACTAGTAAACACGTATAGTACATACACCCCATATTGAACATTGGTGAACTTGGATTCGTTCCCTAG
The DNA here is from genome assembly GCA_000611955.2 of Stegodyphus mimosarum. NCBI lineage: Eukaryota > Metazoa > Arthropoda > Arachnida > Araneae > Eresidae > Stegodyphus > Stegodyphus mimosarum. The sequence continues at coordinate 210,314 of KK115858.1, read as the reverse complement.
TGAATGGGTTTAGTGATTTTCCCCGGGTGTAATATGCATACGATTCGGTTCCCTTCAAGGACTATTCCACAAAATCATCTATCTTGAGGCAGCTAACACTCACGTGATTAAGCAAATAACCAACTATTTGCATAACAGGAACCATGTAACCGACAGTAGATGATCAGCAGCGAATGATGAGATTGGTTTTCTTAGATATTATTTCATTTTAAAGAATAATAGTATAATATATTAAAGTATAATGCACGAAATAATTTATAAGGTATGTTCTTCCCATTCCTCATGCCTTCGTGATGTAATTGGAAGCATACTCGACGCGTATTCGAGAGTCCAGTTTTCGAGTACCAGCGAGGGCACTGCACATTTTTCACCTCTCCTACGTCAAACAAACCATATGATTCCACAAGTGGCGCCCGAACTAAAAGCAATTGGTGGACGATTATTAGTCACCACCAGGATTTGGCGACTGTGTGCCCTAAACCTCAGTCGCCCTTTAAAAGAGGGAATATGTAAGGTGTTTTCTTCCTTCTTTCCACATGCCTTCGTGGTGAAATATGAAGCATACTCGACGCGTGTTCAAGAGGTTCAGGGTTCAAGTCCCGATGAGGGTTTTGCACATTTTCACGTTTCCTTCTTCAAGCAAACCTAACGACTCTACAAGCTTATAACATTATTTTTAACCGTATGAGTTGAATGCTTTTAGATATTAGCTCATTAGAAAGAGTTAATACATTTTGCTACTGTTGTCGTATTCGATACATTTTCAACATTTCCGCGCAATTTAAACTCTTAAATGTAAATAAAATAACCACTGACCATTGCTTTTATCTTTAATAATAAAACATAGATTTTGCCTAGTTAGTGCATTATATACTAACATTAAGATTAATTATTAATTTACCATTTCAGTAAAAGGAAGAAGAGAAAGGCATAAATGTAGCAAATATTAGCAAAGCTGAAATATATTATTACAGGGAATTATTTAAAATAATGTAATACTTTACGTAGACGAAAAGCATGAAAGATATTTCAAAAATAAATTAAAAGCGTGAATATAACTGGTAAATATTTTATTCCCAGTATTTGCAATAGAAAATTATTTTTATTAAAGATGCCAGTTAACCATAGTAAAGTCATATGCGAGTATTTAAATATTTTTATATATAAGAGGGAGGAGAACTCTTTGATGGTTTGTTTAATACACTCACGTTTGTGAAAATTGCAACACCATGAAGGACTTACGCGAGTGAGCTGAAATTTTCAGGAAATGCAAAGTAGCGCATGATATGCAAATGATTAGAATTGCAAATCCGTAGCGCATGCGTATGCTGAGCAGCGCCCTCTGAACGGCTGATGGATCCGAATAAATAGACGGCTGTAGCGAGGCGTGTATGGTTATCGGTGGTTATCTGCTAGTGGTAAACGTTAACTCAATCTGTACTTATGCCTCGTCGACGAAAGAGAGCGAGATTTGAACAACTTACAGAGTTTGAACGAGGGAGAATCATCGGCCTTCGTGAAGCTGGATTGTCGTATCGTGCAGTAGCCTCTCGTGTGCAGCGTAACAGCAGCACAGTGATGCGCGTTTGGAAGCAGTGGACGGACGAGTGTCGGACAACTCGGAAATCCGGGAGTGGACCCCGAAATGTGACGTCAGCTCGCGATGATAGACACCTGGTCCGCATGGCGCGGACGGACCGTACAGCTTCCTCTAGACAATTGGCAGCACTGTGGTCAATAGCTACAGGTGTTTCATTGTGTGCTTCATCAATTCGTAGACGTCTGCTGCAGTGTGGACTGCGCGCACGGACTCCTTTATACAGGATCCCCCTAACGCACGACCATCGCCGCCTGCGGCTACAATGGGCCAATCAGCATAGAGACTGGCGTGCTGATTGGCAGCATGTCGTGTTTTCTGACGAATCCCGCTTTAATTTGTGGTACCATGATGGCCGCATTCGTGTCAGACGCTATGCCGGTGAACGCCACCTTCCGGAGTGCATTATCGAACGCCACAGTGGACGAACACCCGGAGTTATGGTCTGGGGCGCCATAGCATATCATAGACGATCTCAATTGCTACGAATTGTGGGCAATCTGAACAGCAACCGGTATATCCGTGAAGTTCTACAGCCCGAAGCTGTTCCCTTCCTTCAAAGCTTGCCAGGCGCTGTATTTCAACAGGACAATGCCCGCCCTCATACTGCTCGGATTGTTAAATCCTTCTTTGCAGCGCAGCAGGTACAGCTTCTTCCTTGGCCTGCGTGTTCCCCGGATATGTCGCCAATTGAACATGTGTGGAATGTCATTGGTCGGCGTCTTGCTCGTAATCCTCGTCCTGTTGCGTCTGCAGACGAACTTTGGGTACGCGTACAAACGATATGGAATGCTCTTCCTCAGTCAGACATTCAAACTTTGTTTGACTCCATGCCACGTCGTGTAGCAGCACTTATTGCGGCGCGTGGTGGCCACACAAAATACTGATTCTGATCTCTTGTTCTTGTTTGTTTGCTTTGAACATTTAATCATTTATTTGTACCACTACCACTCAACTGTGTATTAAATTGCATTCAATTATGACGATTCCTTCTTGGTGTTGCAATTTTCACAAACGTGAGTGTAAAAGTTTTACAAAACAGAAAATACGCTTTATTTTTACTTGAAAAATATTATACCTCTGCTTGATGCTTTTGGAGAACAAACGTTGTCGAATGAAACACATGGAGATTGACGCTGTTAATACAAAAGTAAGATACATACCTTGCTTGTTGATAAAATCTTTGAAGGGCTTCCAATCGTATTTCATTACTTATTTGAATCTGGGATCGCTCTACATTATTGATCTTAACAGTTCTTTTTAATGCATGATATTTAATTTGTAAATCCTATATTTTATTTACGTATGTTGCCGTTCAAGAACCATTAATCACAATAATAAAATCTTAATTATTTGATCCTCAATGTAAGCAAAATTGACGCACACTGTGCACAGCATAGAAGTTTTTATCACTATAAAAGTTAGACGATCTTTTATTTTCCAAGCTGATGTTACAATAACAGCATTCATTGCTCGTTAAACTGGAAGTCAGTACAAATAATTGCATTTTTTGATTTATTTGCAAATATGAGTTCCAGTGTCTATGCATATTAACTCTTTAGCTTTATTACTGAAGCTAAAAGTGCTTTCTCTTTGGCGAAGAACTAATTGAAAAGCATACTTTATTACAAAACTTATTGTTTGCTTGTATGCGACAGAAAGTTTTCTTTATAATCTTTATTAAAGATTTAAATAAATATGCTTGACTAGTATCTGGAGTTATCATAAAGTGATTTTTATAAAGTCAACGGTAGTGAGAATGTAAATTAGTTCGTAGTTATAGTCTGTAAAATCATACATATAAAGCATTATGGTGTACATTTTCATAACGGTTTTAAGCTGCAGTGATACTTAAGTGTATACCAAATATTCTGTTAAAGAAACTGAAAACCTCTCAACTCTGCATGTGAAATAAAAGGAAATTTAGAAATGTGCAGCTCAGTACCGATGTTCATTTATGTTCTCAGAAATATTGGTCCTTTCAGATGAGGTCTTCTTAGAGACATGGTCACCACGAGAAGTTTCACTATATAATGATGTTTGTCTTATTTGTTTCCCTGAAGGTATACAAAACATTTGAAAAAGAGTTCATTTTTCAAAGGAAATTATAATATCTGAAGCTGAAGTCTGAAAATGTAGTTCATAACGCTTTATGCGTATGATTAGTACGGCTTTAGGACTGCAGTAGAAGACGTTTAACATTTTTTATCAGGGAGAAGCTAGTTAACTGAAACGCCGTAAAGAAATTAAATGCCGCAGCAACAATTTTAATTTTTCATAAACACCTTATTCGTATTAGAACAATGAGGATATTTCTCATATGGCCTAGGTTTAAAAATTTGTTCTATACATTTTGAAACTCTTAGAAACGGCATGAGCCTTACCTGAGAGCTGTATATGGGTTTCGATTTGGGGCAAATTATCACTTTATAATAACACCTGTGCAAACTTTAAATGAATAAAAGATATTTATGAGTCCTTGTTCAAAATTCATTCAAAGATGCAATTATCAACCATACAACCACCCACCCACCTTGAGACTTAAGCCCACCTGTTGCTGCTGTTGGTTGTTGGGATCACCAGCCTCCTTTCCCCACGAACATTTCACTGTCTGACCATTCACTTCTGTATTGTGAGTAGCTACGATGGCGTGTGTGGCTGCCTCTTTGGTTGCAAATCTGAAATATATAACAAAGAAATTGATATTTATATAGAGGAATAATAAGATTATAGTCGACATTATAAACGTAAAAATGCAACTACACATATGAGGCGATATGATAATAAGATGCTACCTTTTACTTGTCCTTGATCTTTGTTTAAAATTCACTATTTGCGTAGTTCAATAAATGCACTATTTGCATAATTTCATGCAGGTCTTTCTATCCACTTAAAGATAAAATAAAGTAAATGATGACAGAACAGGCAAATCGACAACCTTGTATTCGGCGTAAATTTTGTAAACTCTCAAGTGATTTCGAGGGCAAAGCGGGCCCCCTTCATCAGGGGCAAAAAATTCTGCAAATCGAGAAAGCACGTGTCGATCATATTTATACCCTACAGGCCAATAGCGCCATCTGTCGTCAGAAATAGTAACAAAAAATGCAGGGTTAAGTTAGTAGAATTTTAAAGGCATTAGGCAAGACTGGATTGGAATTAAAGTCATTGACTAAACAGGATAAATTTTTCTGAATGTGAAAAGCTTCAAGAAAATCTAATTCCCTAATAGAACCAGCTTTTTGGATAATTTTAGCAGAACCAAAATCAAACTTGTGATTGAATTTCCAACTATTATCCAGAAAGCTGGTTCTATTAGGGAATTGAATTTTCTTGAAGCTTTTCACATTCACAAAGTTTTACCCTGGAAATCGATTGAGATTTTACAAAAATTTACTCCGAATACAAGGTTGTCGATTTGCCTGTTCTATTTTCCACGTCGGCGTGATTCTCTTGCGTCTTGAAAGTAAATGATGGTTTGAGAAATTTAAATCTAATAGACTGCATTAGGAGGGAAGCCACTTTTGATCAAAATATTTAGAAAGATGGCTGATAGTAACGACTTAATTAAAAAAATTATACTTTCCTTTTACGTCTCTCTTGTGCTTACTTATTTCAGATGATTTTAGTACGAGATGAAAATTGCAGCCAAAAAGAATGATACAATTATTCTGTTAAAGTAAATTCGGTTAGTTACCCTATAAATGAAACTCGCATGAAAGCAAGTAATTTGAATTTCAAATGTAAATTTTATAAAAAACTGCTTATAAAATTTATTTTCAGTAACCAGAAATAAAGGAAATTTCTTGTTTAAATTTCATGGGCATCCCATCTGAGGCTGCTTTAAACCCAAACTACGATTACTAAACTATTGATTCAAAGGCACACTCATAAGCTCTGCGTAAAGTTTACGAAAATTAGAAAAGTTCCAAAAAATTAGGGTTAACGTTAGATTAAAGATACATCTTTTTTATTATAAATTATTTGTTCACGCCCTGAAATCAGATACAGTACAGCAGTTAGCACGAACTCTAAAAAAGTAGGTAACCGTATATTTCAGAAAACAGGATATGTATTTCATTTAAGAACTGTTGAATAAAGAAGGAGAATGATGTTTTTGCTGGAGCTGTGTCGCGGTTCCTAAACTAGTATTATATATTTGAACAACCCCATATACGTCCCATAACATGGAGAGAGAATGACACGATTTCGTAATTTTCATACAAATGACATCGTAAAAAATAAATTTACTTATCATTGTACCTTTGAATTGATAGAAATATATAAAAATTCTTCAAAATATTTGATTAGCATACACTGTCTCTCTGTACATTTCGATGGTTTAATGATTTTTCAGAAGAAAAAGGGTCAAGAAATAATAAAAGATATATGGTGTATCGACACTACTTTCCTGAGAATAGAATAATTAAGGCATAGTATACCCTTTCTCTGTTTCGGTAAATTTATAGAAACATAGTCTAAGGAAACATCTGAACTGAATACTTCCTTTTGGCGCATCTGTCAGAAGAATGCGCGAACTCACGTTGTGTTATATTATCTGACCAACATTATAATACAGTAACTGTGCCAAAAATAATATTGAATGCAATCCTCATACACCACGTAAGCTTAGCTATGGCTCTGAGGGACATTTAAAAATACTTCGATGTTAAGTTTTATCTACCAGGGAGATTTAGAACACAACTAACTCTTCTATCCTTATGAAACACGCGTGAGCGTGCTTATAGGACATCACGAAAAACTGCTTGCACCACGTGTTTGTAGACTGGAAGAAAAGTAGTGCATTACAGTTAGTGGTGATTACTTTAAAAACATCATTGCAGTCACTATATCTAGAAGAGTCATTGGTGAAGGGAGAGAAAAATGTCTCATTCTTTTTTAACTTTGTGTTCAGATTGTTATAACATTTCTGTGTCCTATCAAGTTTGAATGCTAGTGAGTATCAGTATTATCAGCAGGGAAAGTAGCGTAGGAAAAATTTTCAAATAAAAAACGATAGCACATTTTGCAGACAAATATAAATTTTGACTCATTTTGTCTTTGCAGATTAACTTGAAAATTCTAATTATCTCGACCGATTCTTATTTTTTATTTAAATATGAGAACTACATACCTGTCACATTGAAAAGCGGGATTTTACATTTTACTAAAATACTCATTGTATGCAAAGCTTTCAATAAGTTTTACGTTTCTTGTATAAGTTTTTAAAATAAACAACGTAATTTAGGACTTTTTGGGAATATTAAAATTTTTTAGCTGAATAATTTAATAGCTGAACACTTGAAATATAAAACTATTTTGCGTTGTTAAGATTTAAAACATTTTAATGGGCTTACCTCTGAATAGATTCTGTAATAGTGCGTGTACAATTATTATGGTTTAAGGAAGGCATGCCAAACTCAGTACCTCAAGAGGGCCAAACAGTTATAATTTTATATCCAATACCTGGTATCTTATTTTCCTGCAACTAGCATTCAGATGCCTGGAGATATACTGCTCACTCTAGAGATTTTCAGAAGTCAAATGAATGCATGTTAACTTGGATATCATCGGTGATTTGTTCCCTTTCATAAATGAGAAAAGCTTTTCACTCTGATACGTCCTACCGAACACTGAAATCACGTAAAACATTTGCGGCTTTCTGGAAACTACGCAGGCAGGTATTTGTGAAATTCGGGGATTCCCACTTCATTGAATGTTTTCTTTACAGTTGAACTGAGCTGAACTTGTATTAATATCCTCTGTACATAGTCTGATACTTTCTCAATGTCGGTTAAGAAAATATGCTTAATATGCTTATAAAGACATCGTCAGAAGTGCCTATCTTAACATTCGAGCTTGTATATATAAACTCACTTTGATATGGAGTAAAATCCCAATTTTTATTAATGAATTATAATATGACATATAATTAATATATTATAAATTTTTTCTCCCGGTGAACAGAGGGAGCGTGTTTAATATGCTAGATTAAGGGTTAAAAATACACAGGTTATGCAACAATCAGCAAAGATTTAATTTACTATCGAGTGTTTTTGTTTTTTAGATTCATCTAAACGACCAACACTTCTTTTCATACCATTAGACAATAGTGGTAGACACAGTAATTATTTCAAGGTAGTCACAGTAATTATCGATTTAATAACAACACTCACTTCAGCATTTGGCTGACACTATGTTCATATTTGCAATGGCAGGGGATTCTGGTAAAGAAACGAACTTCCTCGTTTTCATTTGCTGGTCTGCTACTCACGCTTGGTTGATGCTAAAAGTGACGGCAAAAAATTGAGTCCAGGATGCGATTTTAATCATTATATAATATATGGGTATACTCAGTGTGCATAAGATCTTATCTGGTTTGTAGTTAAATTATTTTTGCCAGTTTTTATCTTTTGTGATAGACAGCTGAGAGAGTATTTTGTTGTATTTTCTAATCTGCTCGCTGTTCACACTTATTTGACTCAACCGGTGGTTCACAGATCTCCAGCTTTATTAGTTATTCGCAGTCATCAAATGATTGAAAATAGTTTTTGAGAAACTGATGGATATTCTGTCAAACATGTTTTTCAGTTAACTCTAAAATTGCCTTCTAACATGCATTACCACCCGCTATTTTGTCAAAATGTTTTTTAAATGGGGAAATATTTTTTTAAAAGTGGATAAAACTGTGATACCGAATAGAAAATTTTTGTCGTAACTCAGTTTTTTATAGAAGTATCATGAAGTACTGGACCCATAAGAAAAGGGAGTTTTAGTAATTATGAAAGAAAAATGCTCTTGTTATGAAGGTTCATGGCTGATGATGACAGTTAAATGATACCCTGAGTTAACCAAACGATCATGAAACGGTGAAAGATGGAAAAGTTTCATCAATTAATCCAAAATAAGTTTTGCATTCTGATTTGAATGAAATTTCTTATGTTTCTGTTTGTTCCTAAAAAAACTAATGATAAATTTCAGCACTCGTTAACATATATGCTATGAGGATCATCAATGTATCTTTGAATAGATATAACAGTTGCGGCATTATTGATATTTGGTGCAAGTAAATTTCACTAAATTTTGCTGTTCTTTTTGAATATATAACAATTCAAGAAGGGACAACTATCAACTTGTAAGATGTTGTCTCTCCATAAATGGATCTCGCCTGGTTTGAAACACAATGGAAGCCATTGAACAGTTAGTAAATTTACTTGCTTCCCCTTTACATAGAACTGGGCGTTATTAAATAGGTCTTAAAGCTATTTATCAAACGGATGTTATTTAAGGGCAATTTCCTAGTTCAAAGGAGTATGTTCTTATGCCCCGAAACCTGGTGAGTGATAATGAAAATAAAATGTCATAACTGGATTCAACAGAGCAAAATGTATAACAAACACCCGAAAGAGCTATAAGGAGGAAAAAATGCCTAAAATAAGTTAAAATTCGGGAAAATATCCGAAGTAAAATAATCACATATGAGCCATTGCTGTGAGACTGTACCTAATGGTACATAAGCAGGAGGTGGCAAATTTGAATGTCCATAAATTTTGATATTAAAATCTGAATGGAATGTGAACTAAAGCTTCTTTAAATCCTAGCATTCAATAGTAAGAGCTATTACAGCAAATAGTTAAGGTTTCTATCAAAAGAAAATATAGCTATGAATTTTAAAATTAGCAAAATATCGAAAGAATTAAAAATACTCGGAATAAGCATTTGTGAATAACAAATGGAAATGCACAATTATTTAAAGTCTAATATGGTCATTTAAACGACTCTTAATATACTTTGAGGATTACTGGTTTTTTTATGTAATTTACCCCCAAAGGGCATGGGCCATTTCAATTAAATAGTAGTCATCCTTCGTATTCTTCAGTCTCGTTATCATTCTTTCGGTTGAACTCAAAATAAACTATCGGAAAGTTGAAGCCCAAAGAGCCCATCAGATGCGGGTTAATTGTCTCCAGGAAATGTTCTCAAGTAAAAAGTGAAACCTTTGAAAGGACGAGCAAGGCTGAAGCGTTGCTGGATGGAAAGTGAGGCGCATATATAAACAGAGAAGGAGCCATGTTCAGAGAGAAAAAAAATTGAAGGGGATGAGGAGCGGAGAATAATAGAAAAACTTCATCGAGCTAAAACGGTATTAAACTTAATGACTTACCTAACAAAAGCATAGCCTTTATCTTTGAAAACCCTGATTTCTTGAATGGGACCGAATGGAGTAAATGTCTTCTGCATCAGTTCCTCTGCAAAAGAGAGAAAAGAAAGAAATATTAGATAAATTGGAGAGGTATGTTAATTGATTTTGCTGTCATTGACAACTAGGCAGTAAGAAAAAGGGAAAAATGCATTCAAAAACTAAGAGTCAGAGTAGAACATGCAGGAAGCAAAAAGTGCAATATCATCTGTAGGAGAAACACATTTTTAAGAAAATATGTGTAGACAGAAGCTTTTGTAAATTTTATCTGGCGTCAATTTATGAGTTTATTGTTTTCTATAAGATCTAAAACGAATTAAATAACATAAGTATATTCAGACAAAAACTTTAGAAATAACTAAAACCATCTCACAAAAATATTGGCCTTTTTTATTCAAAAATAAAATTTACTTGAAGTTCAGATTATATGAATCGCGTGTAAGTTTTTTAAAAAATGAAATGAATTTGAAGTCGCTAAATAAAATACACTTTCCTTTTGCATTTTTACTGTTTAATTTCTCTTACTTTTTTACTATAACGTTTGGAAATTTGGCTTATGAAACTTCAATATAACTTTATTGTAACTTATTTACGTTATCTACCGCAAACATGAACGTGATTTTCACAGATCTTATTTTATTTTATGCCTTGTCTTCTCATCGCAGCATCATATTTACAGCCATACATAAGTTATTATAAGGAGAAATCTTGGAGAACGTTGACGTTAGTACGTCCCTTGTTTATTAATATGAAGGGTAAATATATAATTCGATGCCACTATAGAGAAGTTATTTATGTTCTAGATCTCATGAATCTTTGAAAGGGGCACCTTAAAGATGTTGAACGTTTGAAGTTGGGCACCTTAAAGTTGTCGAACCTTTGAAGTTTGGCACCTAAAAGTTGTTACAGTTCTTCCTAAGCTAACAGATTGTTAAAGTGATGGGCAGTAGATCCTGGAGACTGCGTGATGAACTCAAAGGAGCTCGGAATAAGTGCTGAGTTTTCATTAAGTCTGGTGCAATCTGATATGGAAAAAACTGGAAATAAAGGAACGAAGGATTTACACGGAGGAAACATTTTAAATAAATTGCTCAAAAAAGTAATTGTAACGATTTGTGGGGGTGGGGTGGTTTGTCACATAACTGATTTTTTATACTAAATTCTTTTTTCAATAAGTGAATTTTTTGAAATAATTTTGAAATAATATGATTTTTAAAGCCGGATACAGGTTTATTGTGCTGTTATGCTTAGGATCCTAGATTACATTAAATAAAAATTGAATATAGACTTTAGTTTATTTTACTCATTTCAAATCATTTTCTGTCTCAGTTAAAGTTTATTTTTACCTTTACTTGGTGTGCTATTATACAAAAAGAAATAAAGTTAATACAAAAATAAATCAAAGGAAAAAAATGTTTTACAATGCCCGAAAATTATCAGTTGAAAAATATTTATCAGGAAACTATAACCTCTGTACCTAGGGAGGGGCAGATATTAAAATGTTGTTACTGTTCTCCCAGGTGAGCCGAGGTTTGATAAAGATGAAAACAACTGGTTTGAATAAATCGGAAAATAATAAACTATTCCTTCAGGATAATGTTTAAATCAGATTAATATAGTTACATTAATAGTTATATTAACTATTAACATTAATAGTTACATTAACATATACAAAACTGTGAAATTGCTAAATTTGACAATTTTAAGCATCATTTTGAAAAAGTGGCCCATCGATAGCAACTTTCCCCTACATGAGTATTGAAATTTAACACTTAGCCAGTTCTGTTCAATGCCAGTTCAGGTTACTATAAAAATTAAGAGTGTTACAGAACTGAAATTTTGGAAATCTATTATCAAAGAGTGTAATAGATAGTTCCCTCGATGTTTCTAATTATAGGCTTAAGAACATGTTTTTCTGCAATTAATTACATGTACAACTTACCACCAAAAAACGATCACACCTTTATAGAAACTATTAACATTGAGGTTTGTCAATAACAACCCTCATTTGTCCCTTTTTCCCACACTGCTAACAACAGACGGAGAATCCCAATCACTCCCGTTTTACCAATCAACATTAAGATCTCATGAGAACAAACCATAGTTTGACAGGTTTTTGAATTAATATCATTGAAATCTGATAAGTGAACCATAATTATGATGATTATGAACCTAAGTAGATTTGGTTTATCTGACGCTTTCCTTACGTCAACCATACAGGCTAGCGATATCGTGCTGTACAAAATTTATTGTTAGGAGTTAATCGGTCCGTTCTACGCACTACTAGTTTTTTGGTTATTGATACGATACCAATTAAATAACCCTGCATTTCGCTGCATCTCTCTCGCTCTCTTTTTCGCTTCTACTATTATTTCTTCATATATTTTACTCCTTCTTCAGCCAACCTATATACATAGGTAAGGGAGGTAATATTTTCGACTCAAAAATTCGATAGGGAATTTTCAGTGAATAAGCATGAATAATTAAAGTCCCTAACAGGCGTCTACTACTATTTATAGAATGATGTCCGTGTGTTTGTGTGCATGTGTGTGACGATATTTTCGTCCACGTTAACTTCCAAAAATTTTCGTTTTTCGTATTTAAGCTTTCTATATTCATATAAAGAACTGATTAGATTTTGGGTAAAATTTGACAATCGGAAGTGTTACTTTACAGGAAATCGTAATAGCTTTTATTGGATGATCGAAAGTGGTACTTTACTTTGAAGTCCATAGAATTTTTAATGAAAAGCTATACTAAAATAAAATCGAAAATTTTTCAGTTTTAGTATTTAAGACTTTTATATCAATGGGAACAATAAACTGAATTTGGACTAAAACTGACAATCCGGAAATGATAATTTACTTGAAGCTCTGAACAGATTTTTACGAAAAAAATATGTTATGATATAATCCAAAACTTCTCAAATGTGGTATTTAAAAGAGGTATATAATACAGAACAACATTATATTTATAAGTATTAAATGTATTCTTGGAATTACGCTAAATGCAATGAGTCCTTTCATTTTTGTGGCGAATTTCTTCTCAAATAAAAGGATGCTGCCAAAGATTGCGACACTTAACACTCTGTCGGAAATTCTGAAGATATGCTGCTTTTAAAAACTTTGTGATTGTTAAGTCATTGATTTGTGAATCCGAAACACTATATAACCAGATGATATACTGTGATCGGTGCGATATTTTCAAATTAAACCATGAGAACTATGCATTTATAAGCACGTATAGTTAGCTCTGCTCATTGTAAGAGCGAATACGATAACAAAAAAGTGAGTAGTATAATTAACATTGAGCCTTAAAGTTTATAAACGATTTGAATTTTATTTACAAACAAATAATCGGAAGCGATAATTTACTTAAAGATTGTTGCTATTCGTAGTCCTGTGCTGGCCACATCGAGTTTCCCTTCCATGTGAATGTGAAATAAGGCAGCAGCGTACGATGTTTAAAGCCTTTCTTTATGTGCCAAATAAATACGAGCTGAATCATCTTTATAGAAAGTACTTTACAAAAGGGAATCTAGGCGGCTCCAGTTAAATAAATAAATTACTAAATAATCGCCGGGCCACAAACGTATAAGTTTGAAATTAATAGACTTGAAAACTGAAAGTTTTCTCCAAATATATCTTTCAGATTGCAACAACGTCTAACGAAAGAAACAAAAGTATTTAAGAAAACCTAGTTATAATATTTTTAGAATAAATTCTGCAGTATGTATATCTCTGTTTGATATTTTTATTCCGCAGAATAAAAAACATAAAATGAATGTGTTATGTGTTTTCAATTTTGCTACAAGAACTAATTATTTCATGACCCGGATTTTGCTTTTAAATTCCTCTTTTCTTCTTTTTGTTTTTCTAAAAATATTTATTTTGTTCCCCTTTCGAAATAATTCAATCGATTGGCTCTTTCTCAACCATCGTTTCACATTTTGCATACACTTCTCAGACATTTCCCTTGTAATACTGAGTTTCAGAGTCTTTCATTGAATTGCTATATCGGGTGTAATTTGCTTTTACAGATATGTTGCCTGTATGAAAAAATAATAACGAAGCTAAATCCTTTGATCAAACTTCTTTTCATGATGCGTAAACATAAGCAATGTTAATAGTTGCATGAGAGAGATTTCTGTTTTAATTAAAAATCTGCAGTTCACACTAATTTATGACTAACATTTTACATCAAGAAGGAAAACATTTCCTATGTAATGAAAGTGAGGCATGTATTAATTCTACAGATATTTAAGAAGATATCTGGAATAAAAATTTTGGGTATTAGAATAAAGAACAGAGGCTATTTTAAAGGCCTTTCTCTGATGCATAATACGATTGAAAAAAAATGAGAACCAAAACGCGGATTTCACATATCTTTAAAGAAAGAATATATAAAGCTTGAATAAAATGTTTCGTATCTTAATTTGCTTTGCAACTGGAATTGCCAAAATTAGCCAAAATTTATTTAAATACATGAAAACAGCATCAAAAACTATCGGGAAGCGTTGCCTGGTTTTGATGATAGCTTGTTAGTACCTTTCAACTGTGCACAAAATTATATCCTTTCAGCAGCTCAAGCGCAATAAGTCACTAAAACTGTCTGAGCATGTAATTATATTTTAAGAAGAGGTTTTTAAATATTTAAACAATGAGCACGAATATTGTGATTAAAATTTCCATAAACAAAAATTTTAATCATACCATTATTCGGAAAAGATTTAATAATATTGGCTTTAAAAGATGTATTTTTAAACTTTTAGATATATACTTTCTGTCTTAACAGTGACTGACTGAAGATGTTCCTCTTTTCATTTTCTCCCTCTTTCTTTTAATAAAGTGAATACAAATCAACTCTAGGAAAATAAAAATTGCAAGGACTTAATTCGGACTTGAAGTTGTTTCGAAACTATGTATTCCATCACTGAACTTCCATAGTCGGCAATCAGCATCAGGTAAGCCTGGTTTCAACCGATTACAAGATATGCGTTATGGACAACTAAATACATTCTGATAAAAGACCACTTTATATTCCTTCTTCTCATACGGAAGAGACCTATTCACATATTCCCGAGGGTTTTGTTATAATGTTTGTTCCGTTCTCCCAATGGTTTTGTTATAATCGGACACCATTTAAAAATTTCATGTGTAGTTGAAATTTGAACATATTTTACAGAGCCTAAATTGAAAAGATTCCCACCAATAGCCAACGGTTAAAGACTGCTAATCACTGCGAGTTCATCCCGGCTTCGAAATCCAGATGAAGGAGCTTATCTCATGGTGGATTTCCGTTGCTTTTTCCATGCGTAACTTAATTACGAGCTTGTTTCTTTTAAAAAGTGTGTAGAGTCGTTAGAATATTTCTATGTTAGGAAACTGAAGAAATGCGTAATGCTGTCACCAGGATTTGAATTCTGGACCTCCCGAATACGTTTCAAACATGTTTCCTGTTACACCACGAGGAAAATCGGGATGGAGGGAGGAAATACATTATATACATCCCCTTTTAAAGGGCGATTAGGGGTCTAATCGCAAAATCCTGGTGGTGACGAATTATCGGCCACCACCTTTTTTTTAGTTCGAGGGCCACTTGCAGTATAGTTTAGAATTTTTTTATGTCTGGAAACTGAAGAAATCCGCAATAACATTGCCGGGATTCGAACCCTGGACCTTCCGAATACGCGTCTAGCCTGCTTTCAGTTACACCACAAAGGCATGCGGGAGGGAGAGAGAAAATAACTTACAAGTCCTTCCCAAAAGCGTCCCTCCTCTTAGGCAGAGAGTTTCGTGCCCTCTGCCGTATTAAAAAATAATTAATTAAATAACCTAAACTGAGAGACTGAAGAAAGTTAGAAATTCTGAGAAAAATATCTTAGAAATTACCATGGGAAAATCGTGATAAAGCCTAATTAATCCTAATACAATGCATTTCAAACCATATCATACGCTACGAGTATAGATATAAATTATTTTATGTTATTAGTGTCTCGCTAAGTGTGATATGGATATTATGTGAGACAGTTGTATGGGCAGTGTTTCCGGAAAACATGAGCAGGATTTCAGATATTTGTTTAAATTTACAGTAATCGAGTTAAGAAAGAATGACAGAGCAGTTGTTTTATGTCAAAAGCTCTCAGTGAAAGATTTGTTAAACTTGAACTATAATTCTCTTTCTATAAATTGTTTTAATTATATAGAAGTAAAACTTTAAGAGTTTTTAAAAATTAAGAATAAGTCATAACCTTTTTAGAATTGCAAATATATAAGAAATCTCTGAGCAGGATTCTTTCTTATGTAATTTGTGGTATTAAATTTGAACGTGAAACTGTGAACAAATCTTTTTCTTTCATTCTTTCATTTCAGACAAAATTAGAAAATTTTCAGTCAAGAAATTATTTTCAGCTGCGCTCAGTCATCCTTGAAATCGTTTAATATTTTAGACTCAGCGTGCCGTTAATGGCGTCGCCCCAGTATCTGTCTGTATAGCTTCAATAAATATCTGAAATCCTTCTGATGTTTTCAGAAAGCATTGCCCATGCAGTTGGCTCACGTAATTGAAATGGTATATTTAAATTACAAGGGAGAGCAAATATATTCTAGAAAGTTGGCAAGAAATCCAAAAGAATAAATTAATCTGATTTTTTTTTCTGCTCAAGTAATGGGCCTTTCTCTTATCCGGAGATTATTTCCTTGGAGTCAAGGCGCAAACGATTTATTCGTTCAGTGCATTGCAATTGTGAATTCTGCCATTTAAAAAAATTCTTTTGTTAATTATTTCTGGCAACGCAGCATTTAAACTATCATTGTACTCAGTGAAGGAGAATTTTAACGTTTTCTTTTATGTTATGGAAATTATTTTCATCCGATTACTGTAAAGATTTTCCGAAATCTACAAAAACAGTATTTCAGGAAACAAATGTTTTCACATTTTATTCTGTCTATTACTGTTCGTTTGAAATTTAAACTGAAAACAAAAATTAAATTACAAAACATAAATTCGTAATACTTTATCTGGATTCACTGGAGATTGCTATAAAATTTAT
Organism: Stegodyphus mimosarum; assembly: GCA_000611955.2. Lineage (NCBI taxonomy): Eukaryota > Metazoa > Arthropoda > Arachnida > Araneae > Eresidae > Stegodyphus > Stegodyphus mimosarum. The sequence continues at coordinate 193,469 of KK115858.1, read as the reverse complement.
TCCCAGCATCGCATACAATTAGCTCTCTTGTTCTATGCTATCAATATTACAGGCAGAGAGTACTAAGCAGAAAACCTACAAACATTTCATTCAATTAAACTTCCTATTTGGTTCTAGTAACATAAAGCATTAAAAAGTGTTCACGACGTTTTATTTGTCTACAGACATAATATACACGTATTTTAATATCAATAACAAATATTTGAAATAACGTATAGAATACTTATTTTAATAAGGTTGATTGATTCACGAGCAACTAATTAATGGAGCACAAAAATATCTGGATTCTTGATTTCCTTATAGTAAATTTTAAAGCATTAATGTCCAGTATTTTAATTCTCTTATATATATATATATTACCTAATAATCATTCCTGAAGTCTCAAATCAAGTTTAATAGACATGTTTAATAACTGATATCTAACGAACTGAAATTTATGGCAAATCTTATCTATTTACAATTATATTTAATCAAAGATAAGAATTTTATTACTGCATATGCAAACATTATATGATTGCATATACAGTTACACTGTTAGCAAAATTTATTATGCAACAGCTTATGATTATGTTTGGAAAAGTAGCAATTCGCGAAGGCATAAAGGAGTTTCCTTAATTGTTTCTTATCTTCCCATTTTTTTGGTGTCAGAAAGTTTCAAGAATCTTTAAAAGTATATTAAAATAAGCTCAAATTTAGGTATTTCGTCTGTTAGCTTCTTCATAGTTTAACTATTGACTACGATAAAATTATCGGTGCATGCTTTGAGAAATAAAATTTTTGAGGTAGTATTGTAATGCAGGGAAAGATTAAAAACACCGCATACATTATTTTAGGTATTTCATCAAGCTTGATATTATGACTTTCAGGAAGAGCGATTAAAAGCAATAATTTAAATGTGAAGATGTTCTGCAATTAGTCAATAATTAAGTTAATATACAAATAGCAAATAACAAACTTATAAAATGTCTAATGCCACTCTCTATATTCAAATTATTGCATATTATTTATGTATTAACTAACTGTACTGAAATTCTTAATATAAAAAACTCCATTCTTTGAGAATTTGTGTGACCTCATGCTAAAACTCTACATTCTTTTAGCATTCTCGAAATATTTCCTTTAACTGGATGGAATGTTCACTATTAGAGACTGGATGATCAGTTTTGTGGCACACTGGATGATTAGTTTATCCAAGTCGTGTGGTTTTATCAAGTGCTTCTTTATCTTAGCCTAATACCATGAGAAAAAAGATCGCCAAATGTTAGGTTTGTAGTTCAAGTAGGCCATTCGTGTGCATAATGTTAGCCAACGATCTGAGAAATTATCATGCAGCAAACGGCGGACGGCATACCCGCAGGAGTACTAATCTTGCATGAATTGAAATTGTGGTTGCAAACAAAGGTAGGCAAATGAATTAGATGCAAGTACTAGTTTAAAACTAGAAGTGACTAACAGAAAATTCGTACAGCATTACCGGTAGTGTTTTTCTGCAATGATGTTATTATGTTTCCTTTGTAAAATCAAGTACGCTGTGTTATTTTACTGATTCCATTATTTTATTTCCCTTCACAAATTTTTTCTGCTGCTATACTTTTCATTCAGCCTTTTAAATTAGAAATATAATTTCAATCGCTTACAGCTGTAGCCCAAAATTTTAAGATGCAAAAGCTTTTCAGAAAAAAGGTCTAAGAAAATAAGTTAGACTAGTCAAAAAATAAACGTATTCGTTATTTGCTAGTTTTATAATATTGCTGAGTATATAAGAAAACCTACGAAGGTTACTGGATAATTTTATATCATTCTTAGGTTTGTTCGCGACATGACACTAACGTCCCTTTCTCTTAAATTCGATTGAAAGTACTACATTTCACTTGAAAAAGAAACTTATGACCTTGTAAAGATGTATTGTCCTTTTGTTGTGTAGAATCTTGAGAGATAGTGATTGCACAGAGGAAGGGTTAAAACTGCCCTTTATTAAACTCTTTAACTTATTTACTATGCGTCAACTTGACGCTAACATACTACGCCTCAACTTGGGCGGTAACTGAAACAGTAGAATCAAACTTAAGAATTTAAGATGTTCACAAATAGTAGAATTACACTACAGGGCTCATATGATCCTGTAGCCTACAGCGCGTAAATGAGTCTAGTGGCAGCAAGATAATAGCGATTAAGCCACGCCTAACCAGCAGTAACTGCTAAACAAAAGTTTGCGTATAAGCACGCACGGCAATTTCTCGGACTCTTTCTTTTTCTACTGGAACGTCGATATTTAACTTATTCTTTCACTCGTAGAATTTGCATTTCTTACGCGCGCTACCAAATATAAATATTCTGGCACTGGCAATTAGGGGAATGAAGGCTTATAGGAAAGTAACTTAAAACTAAATGTAACTGGTTTTAAAATAACTATAAATCCCTACAACCTGTTTCTTATTAAAAAGCTACTTCTCTCCGTTTGTTGTTAGAAAGATACTTACGCTATTGTGCTTTCATGGAAAACTTATTTTAGAGTTTTTAGGTTTATAAAATTCCTCGCCTTCCCCCTAAATTGCTTTATCGTTTGAATATGTAATAAGTAATTTAGTAATGCACAAAAAAGATCATATCTGTTAACATTTCACATTCTTATTCGCGATGCGACTGTGTCTGTATTTTACACAGTGAATTTAATTACGGACATTATAACATATGTGAAAAGCAATTATTTGATTAATGCAGAGCATGAAAATATTTAGTCTAAAATAATTAGCGAACGGAAAAAATTAGCATTCAGATTGTATCTGATGAAGTGCATGTTTCTCATTTAAGTTACTTACTTATTAGTTCTTATTTAACTTATCAGACTAGATAAAAAAATGAATGTGAACAATTGAAGAATTTAGTGCGATTTTTTGGTAATTTCCTTTATTTCTTTCGTTTTTGATTTACTGAATTCTTTTTTGCATTTAAAAATAAATATGCTGTATTTTGTATACCATTTTAAATTGTTGCAGTTTTTCATTTCCACTGTACTTAGACATGACCTTTCAGTTTCTGTTTTTAGTCAGTTTAATTTTCAAAAACATTCATTATTTCAGATCAACAATAAATAAGGCACAGAATAGGAATTCTATAAATTCTGTTTTATGCAAAGCTCTGCTATACGCTAATATGTGTTTTTACAATATTGTTGAAAGTTCTAAGGGAGAATGAGTGAGCGAGGCTATTTAAAAATTAAGAAAAGTGTAAAATTATAGTTTGTTGTAATTTGTTTTAAACTTTAACAAAACCATTAGGCTTTCTTGTTTTAGATAATATATTTTAAAAAGAAAAAATTCAAATAATTTCATGTATCGCAGGGAATATATTTTTTAAACTTTTAATTTTTTTAAAGCCAGTATTAATACAGAATATTAATTTTTTAAAGTTAAAATTTTTTTAACATTTCATGAAAGTTGCAGTTTCTGTTTTTAAGAGTTCGTAATGAAACACCAAAGTGTAAAGAAAAATGAATAAGCAATTAAACAAGACTTTTTGCTGATCCTGATATAAATAAATGTTTAAAGTTCTGAACAAAATTAATTTTTGGAAATACTTTAAAAACTCTAATTCAGAATTTATGTAAATTTAAATAAATTATTTTCATTCATAAATAAAAATTCTGCAAAAAATTACACTGTGAACCCAAGTACACGAAGGAATAAATTTTAATCGCTACTTCCGTTTCAGTTATTATGCAGTAAAAGGAAAAAAAAGAACGAAGGAAAAAAAAAGGAAAAATCTGTGTTTACACTTTCAATTGTATCATTCTATCCGCATCATTAGATCAAAGCATTTGTCTAATTCAAACTGCCAACCAAGTCAAGTGCTTGACTGCCGTTAAGATCATTTCCGTAATCAAACTCTTCGACGATCGTGTCTGGGATTGGGAAGCAGTTTCAAATGTTTGTTTCAGTTAGAAATGTTTGACAGAATTGACAATTAACTTCACGAGAGGCACGAAACACAGCCTTAAGTCATCACCGTCGAAGCAGACCACTTTTAGACAACAATGCGCCGCCGTTAAGGGTATTCTAAAGATGCTTCCGAAAGTTATCATTACACGTGTTTGATTCAGCATTTTGTTAAAGCTCACTTTGGTTAATAGGGGTTGTTAATTCTAGTACAATGTCAGTTCAAAACTTAGCTTCCCTTTCCTCTTGAATTTTATGTGAAACAAATGAGCACTACAGTATTGTCACTACTTATCGCGAACTGAAAATTGAAATGGGCTCGAATAACGAAAGTATTTATTATAAATTAGCTCATCAAATGGAACTGACTCTTAATGAGTATAAAATGATAAGGTTTGGGTGTAATTTTCTATTAAATTATAACTATTCTAAATTGGCCATATGGTTGTCGTTTTAACTCAGTCATTCCCTCCTATTAGTAGGGTAAATGAGTAATTATTTAATTGCACTGTCAAAGAACAATAACTACTCTTATATTTTAACAAATTAATAATTAAATTATGCTTATTTTTACCGTATTGTCTTTGGAGAAGAAGTACTAAGTATTTATCGCTTTACACAATTAAAGATGGCACAGTGTGTTTTTATTTCTTGCAGAGATATCTAAATTTATATTTTAATTTTTAGTTTTTTCGCTGCTTCCTATATTTAAAAAAAGATAATTAAACCGTGGAAGTTTTATTTTATTTCCCGTGGATTGTTTTTTGTGTCATTAACTGCGGCAATTCTAATCATATGTGCAAAATGTTTTTTTGCGAACAACTTCTTAAATATTATGAAACTGGTTATTTAATAATTTCGAGGATTAGTTAAAGGTAGTTTACGAGTTAATTTTTAATGTTTGATATTAACTCTCTGAATGGATAAACGTCTTTATCTGGTCATGAGATATTTTGTCATTTGTAAATATCATCTTAATGAGCTCAAGTTTATGAAAACAAAGACTAAAATAAATATTTATGCAATTTTAGCAAATAAATTCTGCTTAAACATAAATCCTCATGAGCTGATCTAACACGTCTGTGCCACTCAGAGGGTTTTTAATAACGGAATGATATCCAGGAAACAACCAAAATCTTACGTAGTAAACATATATACTGTGTAACATTTGTGCGGTGGCAATAGTGAGAACGTTTGTACAGAAAATGACTAGCTTGTGATGTGTGGTTATCTCGCAGGATGGCTATTATCTTTCGTTTATCTAATGTTTAGGAATAAATATTTTCAAAACTTCTGCAGACATAATGCTTATTTCAAATTACCTTTTAAAAATGTTTTGGAATAAAATAAAGCAAAAGCAAGTGCAACATGACATATAAAAGAAGCTTGCTCCGTTTGTGAGGCATTTTGAATTGTCAACGTAAATGGTCCGTCCTTTATGTATAAAGGGTAAGAATAGATGCAGCAAAGACTACATAAGCCAAAATTGCATTTCCTTTATGCTCTCGTAGTGTATGTAATTAGCACGTCCACATAGGAATTTAAAGATTTGTGGTTAGAATCACAGGAATAGCACATCTGAGCACAGTTGAGTTTTTATGATTTCCATTCTAAAGTGTTTGATACATTTACAGTTGCGCCGGAGCTAAAATGCATTGACGGTAACCCGTCATTACTAGATTTGGTGTACTTTGCTTCATACCCTTTCTCAGTTGCCCTTTTAGAGAAGAATGTTTCGCAATCCCCCGTGCACTCTCTGTCACTGTAAGCGGTTAACATATAAATCTAACAACTGCGGTTCGAATTCTGGCGAAAGCACAATTCATTTGTCAGATTTTCTGCTTCAATTAAACTCAGTTTATGTTAAACCTAATAGATCTACAAATTAACCAGAATGAAACAAAAATAATCAGAAGAAATTAAACAGGTTTCTATCCGTAAATCATCAGTATAAATGTAAGTATAATATGACGAAATATATATGTTAAATTAGAAAACTATAGATTAAAAATAAATATTATTCAAAGGAATCTGCAACATATTTGAACTCTAGAGCTTCTGTTGTCAAGCTCTGCATATTATAAAAAGGATAAAAGAAAATTCAAGAGGCAATTAATTTTGAGCACCTTTATGATCAACAGGAAAACCAGTTTTATGCAAGGAGATAAAATATAGGTAGACACATTTAAGCACAGGAAGGTGTAGAATTTTGTCGCGATATTGGACGGCTATGACGGAACCACGGGAATCACGTAGAGGTCGGTACGGCCGTTTGTTGCTATCCCAGCCTTGAAAGTAAGCCTTTTCTTCTGTGATGATCCCGTTCGATGATGTTTGGTGCCCGATAGCCCGTCTCTGGCTCTTGCCATATCATTATCCTTAGGGAATCATTCTGGATAGACCCATTGGCCTCACTGCTCCAACTGCGATGTTCTCTTCCCAAATTCAGCCACACTGTGACATACGATGGGGACAAAGAAATACAAACCACAGATAGTCGAGCGTACTGTCCACCTTCGTGCAGTCGATGAGACACAGCGTGGTGGAATATGGGCCGTCCTGCAACAACAGAGAGATGCGACGCCAGCTGTCGTGATGTTGGTGATCTACCGCATCCTTCACGTAGCAACAGGAAGCGATAGCGTGCCCTTGTGATAATCCTCCGGCGTCCAGACCAAAGTGTTCTACAACGGCTTTCATCCCTTTGGTAACGATTCCACAGCCTGCTGGATCAGATCACACTACAATGCATATCCATCTCTTTCGCAACAGCGGATTATCTTGCACCAGCTTGCAGCAACCGGACAGCCTTCCAAAGCATTTCATCGTACAAAAGGTGTCTTCGGCTGATGCTTTCCGCTTTGGTTATCTCGGATTACACGGAACTATCTCTGCTTGAGAAATGACGCACAGATCCGGCATACCTCTTTTAAAGGCTTGGTGGTGTGACTGCGGAATTTTCTTTTATGATAATTTTGGTTTCCTGTTTGCATGCATCGAAGTAACTTCTACCTCATATGCAAATTTTGTTTTAATTCCTCTTTTTACATTGGCACCTTTCCTTTTAGCGTTTTTACTTATTTTTTAAGCGCGAGTGCGTAAATCAAAATTTCCTTAAAAGAAAATTAAAAGAGCAATAAAACAAAGACTCTTTTTGTAGGTGATTTATTAAATAAAGTATAGCAAAATGTTAATTAGAACGCAATTATATTCGTTTGATTTAAGGTTCAGTCATTCTGAAAAATTTTAAATTATTGTTCTTAAGTATGAGACGTATAAGTTAGCATTAAGTTTGACTGTTCCTTCCAAAATGATCAGTTTTTAGTTACTTCCTGTATTTTATAACTCGATAAATGATTCGTAGTTTCAGCGAATATTTTCGGAACACTGTGCAGTTAATTGCAGTAGGTTAGGTTAGGTTATTCAATTATGGCAAAGCACACAAGGGCTATCTGCCTAAAGGGAGGGATGCCTTCGTGGAGGACTTTCTAAGGGAAACTGGCTCGTATACACGTTACACATTGGGAAACCACGAAAACGCCCATGCAGCCAGCCCGTTCGCGAGATTCGAACCTCGGACCGAACTATCAGTGTTCAGCGTCTTTACCGCTCGGCCGCTGGTGGGCCATTGCAGTAAGAACTGCATAAATATATGGTATTTAAAAGTATCATACTGAAGATAATGTATTAAAACGCTTTCTGTAAATCAATATAACATTTAATTTAATCTCACAAAAGATAAAAATGAATCACATTTGCTGAAAAGAAATGTAATGCAGCCATATTAACTCTATAAGAATATACACGCACCACCCAATAAAACAAACAAACCCAATAAAAGGTGCGAAAAAGTAATATAATGTTATAAGTTAAATTTGTATCTAACTGAAGTCTCGTGAAATATATTAAAACATTAACTGAATATTTAAAATTTCTGTTACTTCAAGGATACGATCAAGAAAAGTGAAATTCAGTTCCAGACTTATATAGATTTTAGTGAAAAAGGAGCAGATAACCTGATGTGTTTTATCTGAATTAAATAATCGAATCAGATAAAATCTGCCTGTAATTCAAGCTGAAGAGCTATCCGCAAGAGATTGCTCTTCAAACGTACATATGCCTTTTATTTTAGGTGAAGTTTCAATATGAGATTCGACCTTAACTAGTGTTAAACTTTAAATTAGCCTGTTTCTTTTAAAGATGCAGCACAACACCTAATAGCACAAAACTAACGAACTAGTGATATATGCTCTGTATAACATTGCTAAAGCTATGAAAATTTTATTTCATGTCCAAGTAAGAGACCATTTGCCAAATAAAATGAGTTTAAACGTAAAATTCATCTGCATTTACTATGTAAATAACCTAAAAGGCAAGTTTTAGTAGTAAAACAGAGCACATTTGAATTCTTAAGTGGTAAAAAGTCCGTAAATCAGCACTTTTACGATGACAGTTGCTAGCCCGTAAAGCAGAATTAGCAGACACTAAAAGCAGTCTTGAGTTAAAAGAAACTCTAAATAACTTTCCTTATTTACCCTCGGAGTAGATAATTCAGTCAAAACAAGATTTATCATGTACGATGTTTAATAATTAATCACATACTCATATTAAGAGTTTTGTGTAAAACAGCTGAAAATTTGAGCTAAAATATATATGAATCCGTGAGATAAGATTCATATCGTTTACGACATTTTATAGTCGTAACGCACATGAATAACAGTTATAACTGGGCTATTATTTTCGACAAAAATATGTGTAACATCAAATAACATTATCGTTTATGTAAAGCACATTTTTCGCAGGATTCTTTACGTGAAAATCGCAAAACCGTAAATGGAGTTTTACTGAGATTATTCCTTTACAAGAAATGTAGAACGTGTGTTAGTTATTTTTTGTTATGTGTGGTTATTTTTACCTAGTATTTTCCCCTACTTTTACTAAGTTAGAAATTCACTGCACAAAAAATATTGCATGCAGATACTTAAAATTACGAACATTTTTTATTTCTTATTAAAAATTAAACTCAAAATGTTTGATCCCTATACGAGAAAAAAAATTAACCGACATATTTAACTTCAAAATTTGCGATTTCTGACGTCATTTCGAACTTGCTGGAAGAGAAGTTCATAAAAAAAAATAAAAATAATTTGGCGTTGATATTTTACTCTTAAATGCCATGCAATAAAACTCTTTTGTGATTTACTAGCTTCTAACATTTAATTTATAACTTTGTTACAACTGGTGTGCTTTAAGGATTTTCATTCAAGTAATTAATAATTTTGAAGCGGTAAAATACGTTATAAATACTGTCATGAGATTTTATTCCTTTACAATCGTTATTTAATAATCATATAAAAATTTAATTTAAGTAGAAGTATTTTAGCTGTTTGATTTCCCCAAATAATGTTACGAGTTGGCTACATGCCATTATTGAAGCCTACTAGTGTTTTCCAGAACATGAATAAAATCTCTTTGTTGAAAAACGTTGTATTGAGTAATTCCTTTACCAACAATCTGCATAATTGATTTTCATTTAACCTTTCCCCATGGGCTATAGAGACCACGTTTTATATGCACTGAAATTATTTCGTAAACAATTCAATCAACAAGGAACAGAAAAACCTATCGAAATCGTTTGAAATTTCTATTTGCGCATTAAATAGCAAAAATTAATCTCGATACCAAACTAAATTTCTTAGGCCTATTATTGTTGTTGTGTTGACTAATCTGACCTAATCAGAAAAAGCCCATGGTTTTTATCCTGGCAAGGAGTAAAAAACTGCGTCTGTCGTTGACAAGAACCTTGGGCACCATATAGGTGAGAGTACAGTTTGCCTAACTCCAACAGAATTTTGAGGAAAACACCCCAGAGGGCAGAGGAAGGGTTTGCCACCCCTTATCCCCTGCTACCAAGCGACACGAAAGGACTTACGGGTCTCCATATATTTAGAGCGACTTTCTGCCGCAAAGACACTACTCATTTACAACAGACGTGACTTCTCCTGGATTCATACCTTGGCCCTTCGCTGCGGTTGTCAGAATCATTAGCCACTGTCCAGTTGGGCGGCTTCTTTGAGCCGTATTTAATGTAGTAAATGAATGGGACATATATATCCCGATCCCCAGGAACTGATTAACGTATTAACGTCAGACATATTTAATATAAGACACATGACATCAGACATTGCAAACATTTTTCTCTTCACTTAATATCTAGCCCCTGAATATGATTTCCAAATTTAATCTCTTTCAATTTTAGTCACACAGGAATCAAGAACTTTGCATTTTTTTATAATAAATGTAAAGTGTTTCTAAATATAACTGCAAGGACTAGGGGAATGTACAAAAGTTAAATTTCGTAATTTTTTCAGTTCTGAATTTTTAAATTTCAAAATGCCCAAAAGTAAAATATGTGGTTTGCTTGAAATATTGCTGTAAATGGAAGTATATGTCTACGACCATTAAAAAGAATTTAAAGGTCAGATAAAGATTTTGTGGTCCTGAAGGGCTGAGATTTATGAGGTCCATAAGGCTCAGATCACCATATATGAATTTGAAACATCTGTTTAATGCTTTACTTGTGATATTCTCGTTTCCTTTATAAAATGTAATATGTATGTTTTCCTATTTTTAGCATATGATTGTGGGTATACAAAGTTAGAAAACTTTAGGGTTAAATCTAACTTAAATTCATAGATAATGTTATCATCAACAAAGATATCTTTATTTGAACGAAATAATTCATTATGGACATTTATATAAAACGTATCGACGATGAAAACAGCTAAATTACTGTTATAGGAGGTGCAATGCAAAATGGTAAGTAATACTGGCAGAGGTAGTTTATTAATTCTGCCGGGCTGATGTGTCTGATGGCTTTTCGTATCGCAAGTGTTGCATATCTATTAGCGTTGATAATTCTAAGAGGAACTCTTGATTGTTTAGTATATAGAGGTTTAAAATTTCAGAGATATGGTATCTAATTGTCTTACTAATTGTTTAGCAATATGACAATAGTTTGTTCCATTAGAAAAATTAAAATGCGCCCAGGAGAGATGTCATCGCAGTATCACACAGTGATTGCACACAGTATCAACTGACATTTTAACATGACATTTTAACAAATATGTTAACCAGGTCTTTGACCTAATGACCACGTGTAAGAAAGTATGAGAAAATACAACTAATCGATAATTTTCACAAAGTGCAGAAGATTTTCCTCAAAATATGAAGTGCCACAATATGGCATCCTTATAAAATTTTCCTGACGGCAATCTTCCAGTTTCTTTTTCTTAGCATCCTTTTAACATGAATCCTATACCAGATGTTGGTTTTTCCAATGCTGTTCTTGAAGAGTAAAAATTAATTTGTTTTACAGATAGAAGTAAGATGAATGATGAATCTGGCCTTGCTTTTGCTGTTCATGAAGATAAACGAGAAAGAGACTTGAAACTGTACAGAATTAGTGATAAGTGCTCTGTTTTTCAGGCTGAGTTGCTATGTTTAAACCTTGCTGGGAACTGGATTCAAAATTCGTGTAATGGTTTGAGATTAATACGGATTATAATATATAATGATTCTCTTTCTTCGCTACAATTATTACAGAAAATTAGTGTTTCAGAGGAACTTGCTGTAGAAATTCAGGTTATTTTTAAGACCTTGATATCGCAATTCGTTTGCTTACGTTCATAGACACTGTAGAAATTTTGGAAATGAGAGGATTGATGCTTTATCAAAAAGCTAGCCACGAAGCATCGCATTAATTTAAATCACCGTGTTCCTGTTTCCCAATGGAAGCGCTTTTATAGAAATGATCATGTGTTTCAAGCGGAATATCTGGCCTCACCAAAAGCACAAAGGACTAAAAGGAATTTTTCCCACAATTTTTCACAGAATAAAAGTTGATCGATTTTCGACAAATTTCAGAGAGACTAAACTTTTAACTGTTGATTGGACATGGCAATATTAGAGCTATTTAAAAGGATTTTTACTTGCTTAAAGTGATTTGTGTAGCTGCAGTAGAGGCGACGAAGATGTTAAGCATATTCTTCTTGAGTGCATTCATCTTGTCCAGAAAGGAAAATACCTCAGGCCACTCTAAAGCATCTGTCTGTATCTTGGCCAGCAAACATTTTCGGATTAAGGAGACAATTTCTGCTTTTCGGAATGTCAATCTTAAGTTAGATTGTTGAGTTCTCTTCATTGTATTACTTTTTTATTTTATATTTTTTTTAAACGTTTTTTATAATTTTTCCCCATTTGCGGTGCTAGTGTACATTGTTCATTTATTTTGTTAGTGTTGTAACTTATTTGTGTAAGCGTCATAGTATACTTCGTGGAACACGAAGTGCGAGGTGTTGAAATTTAAAAAAATAAAAAATAAAAAAGTGTGCTATCATTTGACCATATATATGTAAAATTTTCAGAGATGCAAATTTATTAAATAGTACCAAAATAAATCAAAACATCATCCAATATAATCAAAATACATATTATGTAAGAAGTTTTTTTGATGCATATACACATACCAGCATTCCCTGCAATATATATACACATCTATACTTAAACATTACTTTCATCAAAATAGTAATGAGTATTGGAATATTAAATTAGAATATTTTTTTTCTGTGAGATACATTAGCTACTTAATTCTGTACTTTAATTTTTTTTTGTATATAATGAAATGTCATTGATTATTTTCATTCAAGAGTTCTGAAATGAGTATTTGCTTCAAGAATATAATGCGATTATTTCCTCTGAATTATTAAAATTAAACTACTAAGTTTTTTTCATAGTTTGATAAGAAAATACAGAAAAAATTCAGGAGGAAAATAAATGAGCTCAGAATGCAAATCTGTTCATATTTTGTAAAAAATAACAGGTTTTATTCTGAAAAGTGTATTTTCAAGTTTTCTTAATATTTAATGTTCTTATTAACATGTAACGCGTTTCATATTAATACGTAATGTTTTTAATAGCAATTGCGCATTTTTAAAGTCTGAAAAGGAAATGTAACTCACATACTGCAATTTTTCATAAAAACAGAGCTCTAAAAACTTTAGAAAATGATTCTTGAAAAAAAAATATTGATAGTATAAATAAATATTTTAAATAATTTATTGAAATAATTTTTGAAAAAGTACTGTTGAATATTTCTACTTTTCGAATAACAATTTATTGCAGCATAATTTGAAAATAATAATATAATTCTTGATCAGAATACAAGCTTTTAAAAACCTATTAAGGGAAAATCCTGGACAAACACGTGAAAAATAAATTAAAGCAGAATGAAGTTTTAAGAATTCTTTCTTTCCAATTCGTTCGCGAAAGGGGAAAATTAAAATAAAAAGTAAACAATTATCAGAACAAATAATTATATTCTTAAATATATTCTATTTATCTTTCACTTCTGTTCAAAGAATATTTTGTTACAAAAATGGAATTTTTCTACACGGAACTTGAAAATCCAAAGATATTTTACTTTTTAAACAAAAGCTTGCAACGTAATTCTAGGCGGAAATTGGTTCATCTGTACGTTTCGAGATTTGTATGCATTAGAATATTTATCAGTGTTTCTTTTCCTTGAGCTAATTAATTGTATAAAAAGGGACAAGTATAAAAAATGAAGAAATTATCTATGAAATCCAGAATTCTTATATCTTCCGCACACGCAAAACATTAAACGAAATAGATATGAAACGCTTTCCCAAAGGTTGGAATCTAAAACTAAAAACAAATAGTTCTGCTTTAAAATCCTCACTAGATAATTAATATGATTAAAAACTTCAGGAACGATATCGTCAGTTGAAAGTTTAGACAGAAGTAGCGGAGCGGAACATTAATTTTCTCCCTTTTGTAATAAAACGTTCCGCCAAGGCATAAATTATATCTACGTATCATTAGTGAGTTTTTGTAATAAAAACATAAGCATAAGTGTCTTCAATCATGTTATTGGTGTCATTGTAATTGCTGGCGTTAAAATTATCGCTGTGTTTTTGACTAAAACTTCTTCAACCTGTTTTTAAATTGCGCCTGTAATTCGATTCGATAGAAATAGTTCCAATCTGTGAGGATACATTTACGGAATAACAAATAAATGCGGTTTAATCTGGACGCTTAAAGGGTTTAAATGGGCATGCAAAATATAACAATAACAGCGCGTAGCGGATATAAAATTGTAGTTTAGATAACCGAGTACTTAACTGTGTAATTTAGATAAATGCAGGGTTTACTAATTTTTAAAGCTATGGCTAAAAGTCTTAGAAAGTTGCAGAAGAATCTGTTATCGTAATAAGAACATAACTGAATGGTGTCACAAGTTTTTCATAAATAAACGCTATTGTTTTTTACAAGCGCGGCTATACTTTAACTTGTATTTGCGTTTCTTTCCCTCTCCTTCATTGGGTTGAACATAAATTGCTATTTCACTGTTTTGCATTTTCATGAAACACATCTTGCTGATACTGCGCATTTCAGAAGTCATAGTGGAATGGTAGTACCCAAATTAATGTTTTCCTATAGCAAATATTTAACAGAATTACAAAATGTGTGAAAAGAGATTGACATCATTCAAAGCCATGACGTACATTAAAACGTAATAAATTATTATTAAATTATGCATCAAGTGACTGCATAACACATACTATACATGAATGAAATCCCAAAGATACTTTATTAAAATCAAAATGCACTGATGTTTTTTCTCATAATAACTATATCGCACTATCGTTTAGAAGACACACAAGCAAGCTTCCGGCCTTTTTGCATCATTTAAGCATTCCGGCCTCAAATAGTGAGTATTTATTTGAAAATACTTTTCACTATTCTAGGAAAGTATCATTGTGAGTTGTCTGTTTAATCATTGGTTGTCTGCATAATCAGAAGCAGCGCAGTGGGTTTAAACATACATCACAAGCATTTTGGGTAATTCCTTTCTGTAAGAATAACGGTAAGCTTCAAGCACCAAAAAGATGAAAAGAGACAAAGGCAAGGCAAGTGATGTATTTGACTGAGATTAACAAAAGGCATGAGTGCCGAAAAAGAAAGGTAATAATTAAAAATGGAAAGAGATTGTAACAATTTCTGTTCTTTTTACCAATGGCAGGCCCTCAACCGACTTCGGCTTGGCCACTGCTAAGGCCAGAAGTGGTGGTCACTTTATTATGGAGGCACCTAATAGGTGGGCTACCTTTGCCTTCTATGAAGAGGCGGACAGTTACAACCATGCCTTCTCCGAGGTTCTAAGCCGGGCATTTGGTTTCGAAGTCAGCTCCCCTAACCACTATATCCATCTGGGCGGCAGGTTATGACAAGTAAAGTGAATTAAACATGAACTAATTATTTTTTCTTGTTACCTGACAGCCTAAATACTTTTTGGTGTTGCACTCATTGTTTAAAATATATGATTTTTTTAACAGAAAGAACTATACGAATTCGATGATAGAAATTGTTTTGTGTTATAAGCCACCCTAACTGAATTAAAAAATTCAAAAAACTCTAAATGAATTAACATATTCAAAATAAATAATGTTTAGAAGTGTTTCAGAGGTAATTTGCTAGTATAATAAATAGTGTTCTCTCTTAGTATTTATGCATCCTTTTCACTCGCTGCTGAAAAGGAGCTCCAAAACTCCAAAACAGGGTCAGCTTACAGAAACTAACCTATGCGTATGGATTCGGGAACTTTGCAGCACCCCCAGCGGTGAACTGAACCTAGAATGTTCGTATGGTAACAGAAGAAAAATAGGCAAACATTGTTTTTTAACTGGAAAGTTTGGAGACGTGCTGTGTTAATTTTAGGATGATTTTATATAATATTATTTATATAATATACTTAAATATATATATTATATACTATAAATATAATATACTTATACTTTATATAATATACTTAAACAAATATTTAAGTATCATTCACATACATGATAAAAAATAA
Source organism: Stegodyphus mimosarum (assembly GCA_000611955.2). Lineage (NCBI taxonomy): Eukaryota > Metazoa > Arthropoda > Arachnida > Araneae > Eresidae > Stegodyphus > Stegodyphus mimosarum. Next base: position 177,599 of record KK115858.1, on the reverse strand, counting down.
GGAAAGCAAAAGACCGTGTTTATGCAATGCTTCATTTACTATTGAAGTAGTTCCGAATGAAAGGGCGAGAAACATGGCTGGAAAAATAATAGTTAATTTTTATTTATTTAGAATTATCTGACTTGCAGAGAATCATAAATGCTGGTTAAAATGCAAATCATCGTACTGACGTAATACTCTTGAGATATATGCACAGGAGCTGGACGAGTTATGACGGCTAAGTCATATGACATTTCAATTTCCCTTTTAATTTCCTACCAACACATTAGATGAGAAATATACAAAGTACTACTATCACAAGGTAGTTTTTCTGTATGATGAATGTTATCAAAACGTTCATGGAGTTGGGAAGCTGAATGCTATAAAATTTACCTTACAAAAGTATCCGACAACACAAAGTATTTTAATGTAGATGTCATTCTGGGAAACCGAAAATAAACGAAAATTCTTGATACGGTAGAGCAATGGAAATGAACTTTCGCAATCGCAGGAGAATGTTATGTGACATCTTGTGTAGTCAGTATAAAATACCAAAGTCATCAGCGCGAAGTGCGAAGTTGTTAAAATCATTTCTTTCGAAGGTGTTAAAGTGTAGCTAAGTTAAATTATGACGTCCAGTGTTAGTACCGGATTAACAATATTTATATTTTCTACTAAGTAAATGAATTTTACTAACATACCAGGTTAAAAACTTTAGTATATTACATATCATGCAATTGCTTGAGCTAAAAAGCCACTGGAGAGGATATTTAGGTAAGCGGTTTAATGTTTTTTAATTTATGATAACTAGTATGCTAATTTCTAGTATTTATTAAAGCGTGTGCGTGTTGAAACAATACGTTCCTTCAAAATATAATAAATAGATATTAGTTCAACTAACTATGTGATCACATTTAGAAAATGCAAGAAAAATAGCGTGTAGTTTTGTACTTGTTTGCACTCGAAATCGATAGAGTCTTAATTAATTAAAATCTACGCCAAACACAAGGTTATTGCGTTGCTTAATTCAATGTATGGTTTTATTTAAAAGCTATCTTTTTATTAAAATTGTAAAATGGCAGTTATTTACTTTAACGAAATGATAATGAATTTCTCAAGTTTATTTCCAGTAATTCAGTTGGGAGCATGAAGTGGATAAATTAATCTATAGTGAACGTTTCATTTAAATTCTTAAAAAGTTAATATTTATTATTACACAAAGAAATTTACTGCCACTGGAAGTTATACCAAGTTAGCACTTAATGTGATAGTTAGCACTTACCAAGAATTGGAACGGGACAAAACATTTTAAAAAAATAGTCCAAAAATATTTCATCATCTGATGGGTCCTTCGGACCAACAAGGGAGTTAGAAGATAACAGTGACAGAAGGACAAACTATGTAGGTAAAGCAAAATAAAATCAAGAGAACTGAAAATTTGAGCAAAAGGAATTTCAAAAGTTTTCCTATTTATAAAAATGCTGAGAGAGCTGAAAAGAATTTACACAGTGAGGTGGCAGTCAGATTGAAATTATGTAATTAGAATGATACTTCAGAAACTAAGCTGAAAACACATAACGGTGAATATCATAATGCATAAAATATTAAGTATTATATTTTAAGCTTTTGAAAAGTTTAAGTCTTAGCTATCATCCATTACTAAACTAGATGCAGACATTAAGTGATTATCGCTAATTCTAAAAGTACAGCAGAGACTTGAGAAGAATGTAAAAGACCCTATATTTAAAATTAAAATAGATGAACAGAAAGTAGTCCTGGTGCTTTGCATTACTTCTAGGATTTATGGCGAGAAACTCAAAATCAGTAAGTCAAATGTTAGTCTTAAATTTAAACAGACTGACAGTTAAAGGCTAAACAGGGAAATTTACGTGAAGTTGCCTCAGAACTTCAACTGCGTCAATTTCAACTATCGGCAATTGCAATGCAATGCCAAAAACAGGAATTCTGATCTAAAGTAGCAAACCTAGCAACGTGGCCAAGAGTTATCAATGCTCTGCCACTCTTGGCCACCTTGAACTGCCTGAATACTCTCAAACCTGAACAATCTCAAACCCTCACCTAAATACACGCAAACTAATTTGTTTTCTGGAGGGAAAACGGAAAGAGAAAAGCGAGAGTATAGATTGAAAACAAAATTAGTAATTTATGTTAACTAAACCTCACAGTCAACTAATACTAATAAATTAAATATAAAGGCTTAAGACAACAGAGGCACAGTTACCAAACTGTCGTATGGGCAACTTCAGGGATAAGCAAGCACTGCTGTATTTGTAAACGTATAGTGTCGATGAGGCAAGGGGGCATTCAAAATGCACGGAGAGCCGAAAGTCTTCTCGAGGGCTTGGCGGTAGAGAAGGGGGGTGTTGTCTCTCAAAATTGGAGTGGAACTGCGCAGTTAGTGCCTCGACAGTATACCTGTACGACCAATCGCGAAATTCCGGATTTCCGCCCATTTCTGTCAGCACCTATCAGGTTTATGATGCTTTTATTAACAGTGCACATGTATATGAGAATGAGTCTTCGTTCATAAGCGTACATAATTTGGAAATGGATACTTGAAGGTTTTAGCTGGATAACGAAAAGTAACTAAACTATGTAAAGACATGGAGCCACGTACTCTAAAAGAAAAACTTTGGAAATTCGTAATCTTTTAAACGCAATATTAAGATTGCAAATTTTGATCAGAAAATGCTGAATTCGAGCTTATTTTTGGTTTTTATATTCGAAGCAAATATTGAAGAAAATACGTAAAATCCTTTTTGACTTATATTTTTCTATAAATCGTATTTCTTGCCCTATTTGACTAATTGATCTTTCCATATTTCAGTAAAGAATAATCTTAAGGTAAGAAACGTAATCTTATTTAAACAGGTGTGTGGTATGTATAGTACAATTATGCTTTTCAATAGCCTAAGAACTTCTTTAATATTATCAGGTTATAAAGGTCTTTAGAAGACCTACTTGACCTGAGAAATTTTTCTTGGGGTTATAAATGAATTTTAGTCGTAATTTAACTATACATATATTACAAAAGATCGAGAATCCCCGCGTTAGAGTATACATTATTCAATCGGCTAAAACTAATGTTTTTGAAAAGATAAAACTAGCAAAATTGTATCAGCCAAGGGAAAAAGATAGAAAAAGGAACAAAATGAGCAAAATAAATGAAAAATAATTACCTATAATTATAAGAAATTGTCAGATATGTATTATTTAGTTATGTAAGTTTATAAGACTAAAGTGTATCTTCACTCTGTAGTTGTAAAATAATGCCTTGCATGTTCAGTCGTAACGTGTTTGTAAATGTACGTGAAAAAGTACAGTGACACACAAATGATTTTATTTATTTACAAAAGCTTTATTTACAAATGTATGTATAAAGTAATCCATTATTAAGAAGCATACTAGATAATTTTTTCAAATTAGAATTCTTTAAGAATTACTGTCAATTAATTTATTAGTTCTGTAAAATACATTAAGAATTAATAATTAATTTCTAAATATTGAGATACTGAGTTAAACATTTCATCTGAAAATCCTTTAACACTGAAATTAAAATTCGCACTTTCTTTTCTTTAAATTTTTTAAGTAAGTCTATCTTTTATAATTTTTAAATCTAGGTCCAAGATCTGTGCTTTTTTCTTTGATTACTATTAGAAAAAAAGCAGTTTAATACATTTTTTATAAAAATCTGTTACAGTTTTTAGCTCTGTACTTTTACCCAACATTTCTAAATAGAGCTAAATCTTCAGATATAAAAATAAATATTCGTAGCTAATCATTTATTTTCGTATAGATAAAAATTTGTGTTTGCTAAAGCATTACTTTTTGAAGTTTCTTGTGATACAACGTGTATCTGGAGTTATAAATTATTATGAAATAAGCAGTTTTCCTTAAGTATTAAATTTATTTAATTGAAAACTCGATACTAACAAATCCGAGTCCTTTGATAGTGTTACAAAACGTCTCAGTGTGAACTACTATATTAGCACTGTTGAAGAAATCTTTAAAATCAAAGTGTGCATAGAATAAAAAGAACCTGCGCTTCTTGAATTGAAGGAAACAAATTTATTATCGTAATATTGCTGTCGGTACGTAAATTAATATTTAGTTTTAGAGTAATAAGTTGAAGCGCTTCAACAGATTAAATTGTAGATGGATTGAATCAACAGAACGGAATTTGAAAAAAAATTTCTATGAAATTCAGAAGATACAATATTAGTTGGAAATTTTATCTTATGATTTACAGCCAATTCGTTTTTACTGTCTTGTTTTGAATTTCTTTGTATTCAGTTCTTTTTTATAATTTATGTTAATGCATAAATTATAAGTTGGTTGCTTTTATGAAAATTCCTCCGTCATAAAATTTCTGTTATAATAATAAGACCTTTTGTGTGATTTTAATGATTTGTTATTTATTTTCAATGTAAAATTAAAGGAAAATATTTTAAGTACCTTAAACCTAGGTATTTCCTCCTTCATTTCCGCATACTTTCGTGATGAAACTGGACAAATAAGGACACTCAAAGCGTATTCAAGAGGTCCAGGTTCGAATCCCGGCGAGGGCATTGTTCTATTTTCACGTCTCCAGCATCAACATAACCTAACGCCTCTACAGTGGCGCCCCAATTAAAAGGTAGTGGATGATGATTCTTCATCACCAGGATTTGGCGATTGGGTTCCCTAATCCCCAGTCACTCTTCAAAAGGGGGAGTATATAAGGTATTTTCCCCTCCTTTCCTCAATCCTTCGTGGTGTAACTGAAAGTACACTCGACGCGTATTCCAGAGGCCCAGTGTCTAGTGACAGCGAGGGCATTGCTCGTTTTTCGCGTTTGCAGCATCAGAATAATCTAATGATTCTACACCTTCTTACTGATCTCTTAGCAGTAATTTCTTACGTTACGTTAACATAAACTTGCACCAGAAATGGCTTTATAGCTCTAAATTCCGAAGTTAGCTTCCGAGACGAGAAAGTGGTTAGAGATGTTAACTGTCGTATCGAAGGGACAGGATTCGAATCCCGGAGAAGGCACAGATGTTTGCAAATGTAGAGTGTCTGTGTGGCTTGAGAGAATCAAAATAAACGGAAAGCTAAAAGTCCTCTCGAGAGGTTGTTGGTAAGAGAACAGGGATAGAATCCTTTTCTCCCCGGGGGGGGGCTCTGCTTAAAAACTGAGATGGAATTTAGCAAAATGGGACCGTCATTCATATGGTGCTGAAAGCTCTTGCCAATGACAGACGCAGTTTTGCACTCCTTGCCACGATGACTCTCGTGGTATTGTTCTTTCAAACAATTTAGATTACTTAAAACACTATTTCTGAAGTTATTTTAGCAAGCCTTCGCTACACTTCTCTTATATGTATGTTTCATGGACTAGCAGAACTAACTGCAATGGAAATATCTAAATGTATTTTTAAAGAGTTAAATTCACCTTTTTAGTAATCAGCCGAATTCACGAAAATGAAAGTGGTTTTCTGTGACTCGAATTAAAAAAATGTTGGAAGCGCATATTTAATCTGATCTAGTTAAGCTCTACATAATAACTTTTAAAGTTAGGCAGAGTTTATCGCATTAAGTTTCAAAATTGTTTATGGTTAATGAGTTTAATGGCAATAATGTTAATTTAAAAATATCCTAACTATATAATTTTAATTAAAATTTCTGCCTGTACTGAAGATAAAGAAAACTACGTGAAGGAAAGTTACTCAGTTTGTGAAAGCAACAGAATTACCTTACGGACATGAGAGTTTTTGTAAATGACTTTACAAGTAGATTTAATTGATATTTAAATTAAAGATGAAGAAATCTTTTCCACGTAATGAAACACAGTATGAAAGAGTTAAAGTTTAATTGCTATATCCTCATAGGCTTTTGTGGAAAACAAGGTTGTGTCCTTTTATATAGAACACAACAAATTTAATTTAGATTATACGTTTGACGCAAAAATCTGCAGGGTCTACTTTTCAGGCAATTTCGGTTTTCTTAAAACTAGTGTGCAGTGAATCAAGTCTTTTCAACTCGAAGAGTTTAAATTAAGGTTTATTACTTTAAATCAACCCGGTTATATGATTGAAAAATAAAAATATAATATAAAGATTTTTGTATATAGCACACCTGTATATAACTTGATAGTGATGCATTTTGAGCTGAGTATTTCCAGACCCGCACCAAAACGTGTAATCCTTTTGTGCTCCAAGACTTTCACGTAAGCACGGGCACTATAAAAGCATTGCTATAAAGCATTGCAGCTCAAGTATATCTTTTGCTGAATTTTATGTAAAGACTTAAGAAATGAAATATTGCTTAACTCTTATAAGTTATTTAAAGCCTTTTTATCTTACAGAGAAGAAAAAAAGTTTGAAATTTCTTAAAATATATCAGCTTCAGGTATGAAAGAGAAGTGGAAATGCTTTGTTTGCTCTTCTGCAGGAAAAACAAAAAGTTTCTTGCTGTGAGATCTGCGGCATTGAATGGGTTGAATTCCAATGAATATAAAAAACTTAAACTGTAACATAACTTACAGAATAAACACTAGGTTTGGATTTAAACTAATAATTCATGTAGAGAAAGCCTCTTCTGTAATGATTGCCGTTTACATGTAATTTCCATATTTAAATTTTCATCAAGTGTGATCAAAATTAATTATGAATTACTTTTCCACTTCGCTTAAAGTATCACTGTAACTAAGTTGAAACGAATTACGAATATAATCCTTATTATTTTAAAGAATCTTCCTTAGAGTGCCCGCCAGCAGGTAAGCGATAAAGTCACTGAACTGTGGTAGTTCGAGTGGGGGAATGAGCTGGTTGTATGGAAGTTTTCCCCGTGGTTTTCTCTATGTGCAACGTGCGGATACGAGCCAATTTCTCTTAGGAAGTCCTCCACAAAGGCATCCTTCCCTTAGGCAGGTAGCCTTAACATGCTTTGCCTTAACCAAACTATTTAAAAGCTCAGTTATGCATCTGTGGCAATATTTCTTAACTGTTTTGTTCTTCTGCAGCCCTTGATTCATGTTTTAGGAAACACACGTATAAGAATTATCTTATTCATCAAGATTTCTCGCAGAAGCCTTATAATTTGCGTCTCCAGCATTACATCTTCAGCGTAATGAATAAGATAATTCATCAAGATTTCTTGCAGAAGCCTTTCTGGGCTGACACTAGGAGCTCCGGGTTGAGGAACACTGACTTAAGCAAATCTGTAAGTTATTTACTTAAGCAATAAGTAAGCCTGAAGGGTTTTATTTATTTTTACCAATAGTTATTTTAATTTGGGAGCCTTTCCTGATTTCTCTTATTCCCCTCGCGTTTGCTCGCCAGGATGTCAATGAGTTTGCGTGAATGAGAGTATTTAAAGTGTGGGAGCGAAAAGGTTAGAGAGAGCGTTATTTCGTCGTTCTGAGAGCGCGCTGATATTTTCTTCCAGCTGTTTACCTTAATATCGGCTGCGCATTCTTGCCGCCGTGTTATTTTGCCTGTGTAGGTTTCTGAGTCAACCTTTAGCTTAAACTGAATTGTGTATTATCACACTACTCTTTGCCTTTAAAATTTAGCGTTACTTATCTTTTAAGTTAATTAAGTTAATTATATTGTGTTTAATAAAAGTGTCTTTTACATCCTTTCTTTGGTTGTGCTCATCTTCAAGCCTGTGCCAGAATTCGCAAAAATCAAAACTTAGATAGACCTAGTCGCATTTTATGATAGCTAAAAGAACTAGATCTCAAAAGTCTGTAAGAGATTTAAAACCAAATTATATGTTGAAAGCTGTGATAAAATTCCTTTTATATGCACCGCAAATTCAGATAGTTATTTATAGTTTGCCAATGGGCTGTAGACAGCATTGTTAAGGGCATTTGATGTAGTACGATCAGATTTGGCCTTAAGAAGTGAATACCTGATGCCCAAGACCTAAGAACGCAGAAATACGCCACGTTTCCAAAGGTTTTAATCACGAAGTCAGATGAAATGGTGGCCCACCAGCGGATGAGCTGTAAAGTCGTTGAATACTCCTAATTCGATCAACGTTTCGAATTTTGGGGAAAGGACTTGCTGATTTGGCGTTTTCGTAGCTTTCCCTATATGTAATGTGTATACAATCCAGGTTTCCTCCATGAAGGCATCCTTCCCCTTAGGCGAATAATTCTCGAGTGCTTTGCTATATTTAGCTTTTGATATCAATGGAATGTATTCAGACGAAACATAAGAAGTTATAACAGTTCGAATTTGGGATATTGGAAAACAAAACGCACAATAAACGCTTCATTGCTCATAAGCTTGCTAATCGTTCCATCTCTTAATGGCCTGAAGTCTACTAATTGGTCTAACTAGTCATCAGATAAGCAGAAATAATACCTAAATAAAAATAATAACCAAAATAACCTGTAATTTAAGCTGAGTTAAATGCGGGATTTCAAGAGTTCCACAGAAGTTAAATATGTTGGCAGAAGTTAAATATGTTGATCAACGTATTCTCTGATGAAATTCCTAGTGTGGGGCTGGATCATGATAAAAGAGAGTATCTTACTATAGAAACGTGTTAGAACGTAGAATTCTAACTGGAGAATGATAAGGGAAGGTATTTGTTTAGCATGGCATTTGACCGCTTCGGGGTTTAATATAATGCTTCATTTGACAGGAAGTGTAAAAACACTTCTTAAGGCCAAGTATACTAATCACATCGGTTGGTCAGGAAGCCTTTTAAGTTTGGACCCTATCAAACACATAAATGTACTGCTACTTTAAACCTCAATTAGGGCAGAAATCAGGCCTTATCCAAGTTGTGAGGAAGAAATGAAGCAATAACGCTAAGGAATGCTTTGATTACTATGCTCTAAACCTATCGCCACACTGTAAAAGCCAAACTGCAGTTTTTAAAAGTGAAAATAAGCAGACCAAACGTAAGATTGAGAATATATTCAGATTCTGTATAGTAAAATATTGAAAACGGGAATGCCCTAGCAGTTTCGCCACAACACATTTTGCTCCCTGCAGCAGAGAACAGTGCTTCTACTAATCATTCTTAGGTAAACTGTAGTGGTATTCTTAGGTAAACGCAGCTATATCAAACAACGCCAACACTCAAGAACTAGTACAGGAAGAATGATACTTATTTTACAGCTACCACACCCTCAATATTAGTTGCAACAACTCAACTTATCCCCACAAAGGTACTAGGAATACCTGTCTAGGACAATCGCTTTCTGATTTAGCTGTGTTGAGTTACAAACTACTGGGATGTAGCATAAGGTAATCTGTTCTCAATGCAGTATAGAAAATAGCATTGTAAGCATACTTACGTACTACATATTTTGTCACTCTCACTACTACTTGCGTTTGTTGAAAATACCGTTTATAAAGCAATTGAACAATCGTAAAGAACCTCAAGTTAATGCAAATATTTTTACTACTTTAACTATATACTGTGTAACAGAACTGCAACTATGTACTGCACAATGTTTTGCGCTTTTGCTTGAATTCATTCCCACCATAGTACACAATGTTAATCAGGATTATTGGGTACATATGGACGCACGACAAAATCATTAAAGCTCATGTAAATAGTACGCAAATATTGTATGTATTGTATTGTATAATGATTATATTAGTTTATATAATGAACTTATATAATAGTTATATAACGAATGTTTTTTATTATCAGAACCTTGCGTATTTATGTAGTGAACTTTGTGTATATATGTTATGAACCTTGTATATTTATGTAGGTCCTGTATTCTGTAAATGTTGATTAGGCACCATAGTTAACGGCACCCATTTTCTCTCTCAGACTTTTCATCTGCCAAGGATGGCGATACACTGCAAGACATTTACTCAAATATCAGGTCAGTGGTCATCTCTGGTGGCTCACAGATACTCATATTTCGTATTGACCTGTTTCTATACTTAGTTATGGTAAGTGCTGTAAAGCTACTCTCCAACTGAGGATTTCGAAAAATCTACAATTTTTGTAAGGTTATTAAAATTTAACTTAGGTGACATTTACGACAGTCTTTACGCAATATCAAGTATTATTATACTCGCAATGCATTTATTTTCATATTGTATGCTGCCAAAAACTGTTATTCATATAAGTTTTAAAGATCCTCGCTTTTATCTGTTAACTAAATGTTGAGGAACCCAGTGAACAGCTAAGCGAATAATCGCTTACGTTCAAAAACAGAGCAAAAACAGAGACGTAAACTCAAGAAGGGTTAATTACTCTTTATTGCTCAAAATAAAGATTCCCAGATGACTCCTTTCTAAGGTCGCACAAAAAAGCCTCTAGTTGGGCTTACACTCAAAAGGTAAGAAATTAGAACTTAAATAATGGCTAACTAAAGAGATTTAGCCGAAGCTTACACAATTTCTAACCTAGTTGGCCCGTAATACTAAATTAGATAGCGAAGCTATCAAGGGCACGTAATACGGCCGGAGTGTAGTAACAGCTTAGAGAGATGTAGCCAAAAGGCAAACGCGCGCTATTTCTAATTCTTTCTCCCGAAGTCAGTGGAACTTCGACTTAAATACTATCTATTACACATTTACATTTAATGCGATTCTAAAACCTCATTCTGGTAAGGAATTATAAGCTGAAATTAGGAAAGATAGGAAAGTGTAACAAACTTATTGTAACTGTTATAAACTTAGAATACCCTTACACCATAAAAAGTTAAAGTATAAGTTAAGTAAAAAATGAAGTATACTTTTGTTTTGGGGAGCCCATTGTGTTTTCAGCCACAGACTTTTTCTAATGCTTAATGTACATTTCCTTGCTAGTATTACGGAATTAAATGCATTTTCAGAGCAACATATTAAAGATAATGTTAAAAGCTTGAAGGACTGATTTAATTATGTTCAGAAAGTTATTGCGAATCCTTCTGATTTGAACCTCAGTGGAAATTTGTGGACCTCAGTCATATCAGGTCCACAAATTTTATCGTGGCCAAGAGGGAAGGCTTGCATCTTGCCGCTGGCTGAGACCTTATTCCTTATAGGCAAACAGTGCAACTTTATGAAGAACCCCATAGAGTAACAGAATTCTCGGCTAAACATTATTTCAAGTACTGCCATCCCAAAAATGTACTATACACTTGCAAAAATTTATTTCTTTCCCAGGATTCAAATCCAAGGCTATGGAAGCTGGCTACCCTACCAACATGAAAAGAGGGCGACATGTTAAGACTCAGTCGGCAATACAAAGTACTTCAGTGGATTTATTTGTAAAATATGCTTTTCCAACATACCATTTTAATATAAATAGTTTGATGGAATTCTTTCAAATGAATAAACTGATTAAAGAATTTAAAATAATTATATTTATTGCCTTCGGATGTTTTTATGAAATTATGCAACATAAGATGTATTAAAACACTTTCAAGAAGGGCAGGAAAAAGAAGAAGAAGAAGAAAATAAATGTGTTATTTCTTCACTTCATTCTCGTCTACTTACTGCGCCCTTACAGCGAATAAATGTAAAAAGATTATATTAACGAAGGTATAACGCAAAAATGATGGTTGCGAGAAAACAATGAAATATATTTCGCGAAATAACGAAGTTAGGAAAGCGCTTCCAGTTTTGAATTATGCGAGAAATTCCCATTTTAAGTTACGCGAGGGAAGACGCCACAATTCATCATATGAACTTCGGAGTTTGTTTTCAATAAATTTTTATTATTTCTATTAGATTTTTAAAGCTGGATTTTCTAGGCATAGCTTAGGCACGAGATATTACCTTGTCAGGATAGCGTAATGAACTCGACAACGATAAAGAGGTTTTGCTAATAATAAAACCGCATTGCTAAGCCCTACTTAGTGTACAATCACTGCTAGGCACTTAAAGAAGATTGAGATGGTCCGTCCGGCTTGTAAATTTCACCGATATTGTAATAAGTGTCGCAGACCCTTGTAATACGCCTTCGCTAATCAAGACAGCGCTTAAAAGTGTGGCGGTGCGGCCTCGTAATTTCACTCCGGGCAACTCGCTTCCTATGGCAAGAGTAATGGCTCTATTACCGAATCTTGGCCAAACGACAGAGAGGAGAGGAGGGGACTGTGACGGCAGGGTGGGAGTGAATCCTGCATCGTATGCTATGCTGCTATTATAGTTTTGTCTCTCGTGGTAACTGTGATTGAAATAATTCAAGGCAGGAAAAGGAAATTGGCGAGCACAGATCGGATCGAAAGCAATTAAATCCTCTTGTTTCGCGTCGAGGGAAATGCGCGCTTCTTTGACGAAAAGCCACTACACTGACAGATATGAAATAAGTTAAACGAAAAAAAGCAATAACTTGAAGAGGGAATGAAATGAAAAGTCTTGAAATCGTAATTTGAGAGATTTGTAAAATCCAGATTGTGATTTTGGGATGTTCGTTACGTGAAAATATTAGACTGAAATTAAGTTAACTCGATGTTATTTAAGTTCCAGCAATGAATCAGTACTTAAATAAATCTACAATAACTGGCTAGGATAATAAGGTATATAATAGCCTAAAGCAATTGAAATAAAACGATTATGTTGATGATCTAGGAAAACTTGTATTTTTCATTAGCAATTAATTAAAAATCTATATTTTATCATTTCAAATTTTCAATGCAACTATTACAATGTTTCAAACTGGTGTCCAACGGATAATTGTTTATATTCTAGAAGGTATAAATATGAGTAATTTTAAAACTTCGTATTTTCAATGCTTTAAATATACTAAAAAAATTTCAGTGGACCTTTCGCGTTTGAGTTTGTGTTAACGATAGTTGGTAAAACTAAATTTAAATATGTTCTCCAATTTTTAACAATTCTAACACTGATATTGCGGCAGCTTATAAATTTACAGCAGGCAAATTTTTAATGTATCCTTACAAAAGCCTTAAGCACTGGAAACGAAATTACATTGCTTTTTCTAAAGTTACTCAGGTGTATAGCATGTGAATTTCTAAAATAGAGGTTTTGTAAGCTTCTATACCTAGAAGCTCGACAGCGGTCAATTTGACCGCTCTAACTACTATAGAAAGATAAAAGCTTATAGAAAGCATTTTATATGAATATCTTTCATAATAATGAATGAAATATGTTATGCATAAATAACGCATCTTTCAGAACAGATGGAAATATAAAGCGTGTTTTCAAATCAGATATAGGATCTTATGTCATAATTAAATATAGGATCTTATGTCATAATCATATATAGGATCTTATTAGCGAGTTGTCTTATGATTTTGCCTTTACAGTCACTTCTGCTTTCGTTGGCTTCTACTAGGATGCAAATCAGGTAATGTGTTTAACTATATAAGGCATTTTCTCCCTTCTTTCCTCCTGCCTTCGTAGTGTAGGCATACTCGAAGCGTATTCGAGAGGTCCAGGGTTTGAATCTCGACGAGAGTACTGCACGTTTTTCACATCTTCTGTTTCAAGAAAACCTAATGACTCTACAAATGTTATCCGAACTAAAAGGTGGTGGACAATAATTCGTCATTGCCAGAATTTGTCGATTAGGTCCCATACTCCCCAGAAGCCCTTTAGAGGGGGCACATAAGGTACCAGAATGGGTGCAGCCCGACGCACCTAACCAAACAAGTTGCTCTTACTGTGATAAGAGGCCATTTTTCACTCCTTCCAGCATGCCTTCGTGGTGTAACGTTAGCATACTCGGCGCGTATTCGAGAAATTAAGGCTCGAGTCCCAGCGAGGGCATTTCTCATTTTTCACATCTCCTGCGTCAAGAAAACCTAATGACTCTACAAGTATACAGAGGTCTTGAGTTCGATAGACAGAGAGAGAGAGAGAGAGCTATTGACAGTTATCGTTGGCTGTCACGCTTTATTTGTCCCCAGTAGGAATTACTTGAATCGGCTTACGCTTTACAAACCAAACTGCTTCAGAAGGTAGGTCTTACAGGCGCATTTTATCTTATAATTCTCATATTATTAATACTTCAATTTTACTTTGTTTCTATTATTTCCGAAAGTTGCATAGTCTGTTTCTATTATTACACTTCTGTAACTGTTAGGCTGACGAGCTAATAAAAAAGTTAATTTAAAATATCTTCAGTTTTGAATTTAGTTTATTTAGATGGTAAGACGGGGCGATAAGTCACCTGACTATCTTCACATATCTAGAGATTAACATTAAAAGTGGTTAGGTTCCGCACAAATGAGAGAGGGACTTTTAAAGGCGATCTTTTCCCATCCTTCAAAGACACACTAATGTAGGTGAAACGTTTCTCGCCTTGTGGGTTTATGTAGTAACGAGTCTGACGCTTCTACATGGACAGCAATTATACAAAATTGTTTTTACTCCGTTAGAGGGGACGAAATTTATTCTGAGAACTTATGTCTTTCGGAAAATGTTATGAACATTTCATATTCTTTTCTCAATACAGGAAGAAAATAATCACCACTGGTAATTTCTTCGTCTTCCAAAGACTTACAGAGAACTTAAGGTTTAATAGATCAGTTTTAATTTGAACAATGATTTTTGACTTAGAGAAGGGCTACATTCAGTGAAATGGTTTTAAGCTGTTCTTCAGGCAACAAGTAATACTAAAATAAGTGACACAGCACTGACATATATCAAGATCACATAATTTAAAATGTTTGAAGCATTTTATTTTCAAATAAAGGGAAAAAGCGACTTTTAAATGTAAGCGCATTCATTGTACGTTATTATCGCACAGCAGGATAAAGTATTCAGTAAAATTTCCGTCTAGACTATTATTCGACTAAGTATATCTGTAGAAAAGGTACTTTTTGGATTCCGAATTGCGATATGAGGTTTATCCTAATTTTATAACAGTTATTTTAAGTTTATGCACCTTTCCTATATCTTATAGCTTCAGCTTACAATTCCTTACAAGAATATACTTTCAGAAACACGTTTAATGCAAATGAGTAAGAGTAGTATAAGTCGATGTTTCACTGACTTCGTTAGAGAGCCAGAGTTTCTGACTAGCCCACGTTTGCTTTTGGGCTACGTCTCTCTCTAAGCTATTACTACGCTCGGCCGTACTTCAGGCCCTTGATAGCTTCGCCTACTTAACGGATATTTAGGGGCCAACTACTTAGATTTCTGATAGCTTCGGCTATATCTTTTAGCTAAGCATTAGTTAAGTTATAATTCTTATTAATTTGAGTTCAAGCCCAAGTCAAGGCTTTGCTGTAAGCTCTGAGATGGGAGCCGACTGCGTTTATCCTTACTTTGATAATTAAAGGGTAATTAACCCTTCTTGAGTCTTGCATCTCCGTTCACACACTCAAGCGATTACTCTCTTATCGGTATACAAGGTTCCTCACATTGAACTATGAAATAAAAGGGTGGAACCCCATTTTTTTTTTCCTGCTGCTAAATTTTATCTTTTTTAGGTAATAGTTGTTTGTAAGAAAGCGATACTTTATTCAATATTTGATTTGATTACTTCAATAAGACAGTGTTCATGAGAAGCATTTGCATATGTGCTGTCCAACATTTGCGCAAATAACCCAGGATATAAAATTCAAGGTACTCGTAAGCTCGTAGTCTGTTACCAAACTCTCGAGGATGTTTAATAAGTCTGTCTGAAGATACTCTTAATAAGTCTAGTCTGTAAAGTCTGCCGATCCTGTTACCAACTTTTCAAGAGATTAGCAACATGATCGAGAGACATCAAACGTTTCTTTTTTGTAAAGATACTTCATTGAAAATCTTCCATTCCTTATCTGGGACTAGAACCGGAAGCTAAAGCCGTCAATGTCAGTCCTCTTTCGCATAACCAACCATATCCTCAGGGACGGCAAGAAAGTTTTCACTTAGATTAACTTCAGAATTAAGCTTCTTTATAAAACAGTTTACGTATGACAGTGTATGCAACGTATATTTCTGAAACTGAAATCTGTAGTGAATAGGTAATAGAAGATATTAGGAAACTCCATTTATGCTATAAAGAAAAGAGCATGAAAACGATTCCGAGTATCTATGATAAATGCAGGAAGTTTACATGTTCTTTATGTTATTGTAAACCTTATACGGCAACTTAAATTTCTTTTTTCCACCATGAAGCAAATTTTACATGCAGAAATTCCTTATTATGTAACATTTGAATTTCTGCCTTTGCGTTTAAAAGCTCTGAGGATATTACAAATATTCTCTCTAAACAAAAAGATATATTCATGCTTTATTATACTTTGTTCTAGATCTTTGTTTTCTTCCATTGAAAGGAAATGGTGTGGGCATTTATTAAAGGTTCCTGTTCAGAAGTTTTGTAAGCATAGACTAACATTAATTAAAAAAAAGCTTATCCATCGCAAGCCAAACAGCATCCATTGAAATAATTGTGTACAATAGCATACTTGTAATAAAAATGCACCTTTCTAATGAGAAGCATTTGTTAAAAGCAACTAATTGTTCAGTTAAAGGTTAGGTTAGGTTATTCAATTATGGCAAAGCACACGAGGGCTATCTGCCTAAGGGGAGGGATGCCTTCGTGGAGGACTTTCTAAGGGAAACTGGCTCGTATACACGTTACACATGGGGAAAACCACGAAAACGCCCATGCAGCCAGCCCGTTCGCGGGATTCGAACCTCGGACCGAACTACCAGTGTTCAGCGACTTTACCGCTCGGCCGCTGGTGGGCTGTTCAGTTAAAGAAAAAATGCTGTGAACCTTTTACAAATAATATTCCATGTTTCGTACTTTCTTTTTTTACCTTATTTTAAAGTTTTAATAAAAGACATAAAGTAATTAATAATATTTTCCAAGTATTTATTAGCATATCAGTTATTATTAATATTTATATCACGCATGTGTATTTCCGTACATTAATTAGTTTATTTTTAATTACTTTGAGTTTATGAAAATACTAATTTAGAGGCAATTTTATTACTGCATATTTAATTTTTCAGCTGTATAGATCATAAAAAGGTTTTCTTATTCTTAACTGATAAAATGATGGTGGTCAAAGTGATCGCTGTCGACGTTCTGGATATAAAAACAATTTCAGCGGTTGCAGTGCTAAACTGTCTTGTCTATTTTAGAAATTTAAAATCTTAAGGAATTGCTGAGTGGTTCTTTTCCTGTCCCAATTACTGCGATTTAATTTTTAGATTTCTGAAATTAGTCCAATTAGGAAGTCGATGTTCATTTTTACATTTTGAAAAATGAAACATGACCGAAAATCGAAAGTGTGTTAGAAACTGCAATGTTTATTATAAGCCTAAAGTGAGTTGATTAAATTAAAAATATTATTTTATTAGCAATATTTGCAGTGTCTTCATTATCAGAGTTTTGGGGACTTTTAAGGTTATTCTTTTTTAAACGATTATTTGCTGTAGAATTAACAAAAGTTGCTTGTAATTAAGTAAGTCTTCTAAACTATGAAGGTCACCACGTCGAATCTTTTAAATATTTCTATAATTTCAGTCTGGCCTAGCAATAAAAGCTTTATCAGTGCCCAAAATTAATTTTACAAAAAGAAAAGAAATGCAAGTACTTCTATCAATCCTACTGATTTGAGTTCAGCATTAGAAACTAAACACTTTAACTCAAAAAAAATTAAGAAAACTTTAAAATTTTTGAGGGAATTGAAATAAAATTAGGAAAAGAAATTTACCAACACTGCATTGTTATTCGCATACATGTTGTCAGTATAGATAAATAAATAAGTAATCTATTTTATATTCAGTGGGTATTGAAAAATGCAGTCCATTTTATTTCAGTAGCTTGCTTACAAAGAAAAAATTATTTTATTTGTGTGCTATATCAGATTTGAATGCAAAACAAATAAGCATTTTGAGAGGCATCAATATCGAGGGTAAAATTAATACAAAATATGCCTCGAGTGAAATTGATCTTAATAAGCTATTTCTACATTTTGTTTTATTTACCCTTTTGCTTTCGTTTTGATAGCAAAAGTAAAATTCACAAAATCTTATAGAATATCATAATAGCTTACAGAATTCGTGTTGTAGAAAACACTGGCACACTTTAGCACTGGCACAGAGCCAAGGCCTAACGTTATTTGCACAAATGAAAAATAAAAAAAAAACAGTACAATGGAATTTTGTATGATTCTAAAGTAATAAATATTCTTGAAAATATTAATCAGGTATTTTTCCCGTTTGAATACTTGTTAGTTACTTGCATGAAAATTCTTTCAGCTTACCAATTGGAAAAAAAATATAAATTAAGGAATGTTACATGTTACAGTGTTATAAAATTATAATATAAATAACAAAAGGATATTACTGAATAGCATTTAAGGGAGGGAATCAACTTAGAATTATTCTGATTTATTTATCAACCCATCTCTCAAATATCTTAGATTTTGAAAATGACATCAAATATCCTAGATTTTGAATTCGTGACGTTCATCAAAAGACTTGTTTTCAGAAGAATTCCTGGAATTCTAATGCAGCTGCTTTCGTACTTGGAAAAAAGCAAGGAAATTAAATCATCTGAAAAATTTTAATGGATTACATTCCAAAACTATTTTAGAATGTAAACAAATAGGGAACAGCTGAACGCTCGAAAAATTATTTTGATGAAAACAAATGAGCTGATTCGTTAGCTATTCAATAAAGTATTGTATTCAACAGCATATGGAAAACCTAAAAAGTTAAGCAAATACATAAGAATGAAAATGAAATTAAGTGAAATGAAACGAAATGTTTCTCAAAATCAGAACAGTCACTTTTTTTCAACTATAACATTGATAGCAAAACTTCGTTTATTGGGATCAATTATGATACTGCAATGTATATTTAAATAATAAAAGCCATGAAATATCTTTTGACAACAGCCTATAAAAGTGTAGAGGATTTCTGATAACATATATAAATACTGGTACTAGATATCATGTATTTTCCAAAGACGTTTCCAAAGACAACCATCCTCACAGCAAGTCGAAATCATTTAAAACTGCGGGTTGTGTTTGGGTAGTTTCAATGTAACATGTGAGCAATTTAAAAAAATCCATCTAAGCGCTTTAATGTTTTGAAATAATAAGAACAAGCTTCAAATGCTTTTCTTTTGTTGTCGCATTTATACTGTCTCACATTGACTTCATAAATATCTAGTTACTTTACCTAAAAGAAATAAACTTTCGCTGTGCAAAATGGCATGAAAATTTATATGATTACAAAACTGATGCATTTTAAAGTCCCACGTATTAAGCATAGAATAGTCAACGGATAAATTATAACTAAAATTTAAGCTACCGCAGAATATCATTTACCTGATATATGACATAAAAATAATGTTAGATACTTATTACCATTTTCTTCATTAAGGAAGAGTTCAAATTTCCTTGTCGAATAGGAATGCATCCAAAATGATTTTAATTTAAGATGTGAAAAATCATGTGCACATGTGTGATGCTGCTTTTCAATAATTCGATTAAAACTTTAATTATGTAGCTAAGCTAGTATTCAATTATAATCTTTAGATGGTTATTTTAACAAAAGATAAAAAATTTCAAAGTAAAAAATAATTTATCAAAATCTAACTACTTCCAGCAATCGCTTTCATTCAAGAAATTAAATTACAGTTTAGAATTTTGCTAAGTAGTTTTTATTTATAAAATTTAATGATTTTCTGACATACGTTTTTATCGCATTTATATAATGATGGTAAATCCCCCTCCTCATGCAAATAAAGTTTGTGGATACCTCACTTAACAACTTAATACCACAGCACACTTTTAAAAAAATTTCTAAAACCTCGTTAGAGTGCAAAACTGCTAAACAAGAATGAAAAGAGGGAATGATGTTGGCTTATTTTACATAATAATATAAATGCTCTCTAAAGAAAAGTATGTAAACTTAGTTTTTTCTTTCAAGATTAGTTCGGCTTTGTATAAAATTAACTACCTATTAATATTAAATGCATTTAGATAAATTAAAAATGTATTCCTCGAAGAATTAAGTTATTCCGAATCAATTTTGATTGAAAATGCATGCATGTTTTCTTGATTGATTATGCGAATAAATTCTTTCCTTGAATTAATGTCCCTGAATGAAAGAAACGGATATAAATTTTGCGTTATAATGTATTCTAAAAAGTTCGTATTTATTAATAATATGATGCGCATGTATCCTGCTAATTGATACACAAGAGATTATTTTGAATGTATTTAGGTTAATTTATAAAGTAGGAAATTATGTTTCATTATGCAAAGTACAGTCTCTTATCTTTGTTTACACATGAAATCTCCATTAATCAATATATAATATTCTTCTTTATCATATTACGTACTGAAACTAAATTTTATTTGTGATTAGTCATATAAACGTCTATACACAAATTTATGTATTGTGTTTAATTTCATTGAGATGATAAATTCCAGCTTATTGCTTCGGTAAGACATTTAAAGTTTTATAAGTAACAGAGGGTCTGTTAGATTCTTTCTGTTTTTGATTTGAAATCAAATATAAACATTTTAGAAGAAATGAGAAATTTAGATAATACTGAAGTATTTATTTTAAGATCAGAGAACTTTCTAGAAGAATTTGAATATTTTAGAAAACATAAGAAAATTAAAACTGATACAGAAACGTTTACTGAAGAGCGAAATATTTATGTATAATAAGAAATGTATTTCGAGTAAAATCTTAAGAATTTAACTCACTGCAACATTAAATAAATTAGTAAAGCGACATAACTATATAAGTATTATAATACATCTTAAGCAGAAACTTCGGTTTTTCATTTCCATGCCACTTATTTAAATTAAGAAATGCATATGGGTTTAATAATTTTCTTTACATACACGTACATACAAACATGTTACTTCTGTTACACTATAGTGCTACCTATACAACCAAAAAAGGATTATTTGATTAATAGAAAGATATGGCTTAGTAGAATATTAAAAAATACTCCTTCAGTACCTAAACAAAATAAATTCATTTAAAATTATGAAATGCAATGTACAGAAATTTCGCCACTTTTAGCCCTGGATTAACCTTATTAAAAAGAAACACTGAAGCTAAGCATTCGCAAATATACGAATAATAACATTTTACTTCAAAACATGATTTAATTTAGAATTTTCCGAAAATATTAAAAGGATCCAATAAAAGGATTACTAGCAAAATATCATTGCCATATACAAAGCAAATAATTATTTCATCTGCTCATTACAATTTAAACAAGAATTTCTTCTGTGTTCGCTACACATAGCATTGAAGCACATGCACATTGTGGTAATTTGCAGCTTAGAATAAGGGAAGAAAGAACAAATTGTCCTCATATTTGACATCTTTTATAACTGACAACGTCTTGGATCATTCATATTAAGAATTCTGTATATATCATCTCGCAGAAAAAGTTGCTCACAGTTTGAAGCATAAGACGCTTCTCTAACCAAGGTGTGAAAAATTTAACGTTTACATCTCTCATGAATTTTTGTCGGGTCGAATTTTTCTAGTGATAAGTCTGGTGATTCTCTTTTCTGACAATAAATAACACAGGAATTTATTAATTTTGTATTTAAAATTCCATAAAAAATACAAAGAGGCCATCTCCTTGTTTATCTGCTGCAAGACATTTTGCTGCGCATCTAATCAAACGTGTCCACGCCACCTTTGGTAAAATTATAAAAGGCTACAGTCCAATTTGTTACTTGCAGCATTTACGACTTTATCACTATGTGTCGTTGAAAGATGTAAAACTACTTGATTTGGCTTGGGGTTGTAAGACAGGAAAGCTATTTTGTTATCAAAGCAGAAAAAAGATATTCCGATTTTTCAATCTTGAACATTCAGATATTCATCTGGAATTTGTCGTTTGTTCTTTCGTAAAGTTCCAATAATGGTAAGTTTAAAAGGTGGTTTCAAAAACTCAGTGGCCACCAAAACAGAAGTAAAGCATTTATCCACAGTTTTACTACCATTTGATCCATTTATAGACTTATTTAACACTTTTAAGAAATATTCAGTTCAAGGAGAACCTAGAGTATTTATGTACTTTCCATCGTAAGGAATAGCAAAAGGATCATATATTCGGCAAACAGGCGAATTTTAAAAAGATAACTGAGACGAATTTAAAATTTTAACTTACGTAGAAGCTAATCATTTGTAAAAATTACGGATACTTCGCCTGTTGAAATTAATAATATAGGCAAATGAAACAAGTAGGACAAAATGCAGGTACTTCAAGGTAAAATAAGGTTACCCAAAAGGAGGAACCATTTATTCAAAGGGGAGTAGGGAAATTTACGAAATGTGTGAAGTGATATGAAATTTACAAATGATTAACTTTCTGGGGTAAAGTGAAAGTGAAATAACGGAGAAATTGCAACTATTTACTTATAAATTAATTTACATAGTGAAGAGAAAATCAATAGGAATGCTTTAAGAAAGGAAAAGTCAATTTATGCATCTGCTGACTGAAACATTGATTTAATAGGCTCTGACGTGATGCAACTTATTCCTTATTTTGTTTACATCTGAATCTGTTTCTCCACCTTAAAGTTTCTAAATTTTCTTTTTATGCACTGAGATTATTGGTACGATTTAAATCGGCAGATTTCGTAAGACTCAAAGTTTTGTTTTCCATTTGATTCTTCACTTTCCAGAAATTTCTAAATCTAAAAGCGAATAGGTTATCTGGCTGCTGAGATCAATCATCGAATTTTTCTTCTAGCTCTTTGTTATTGTTTGTATTTCCTGCTAACACAAGAGAGACAGTGTAACAAAATAAACAAAAAGAAATAAAAAAACTTTGCTTTGTGAAAAGCAAATGTTTAATCAATAAAAGACAGGCAATGTTTTCAGTTATGACAGAAACTACAACTATTAGTCAGCCTCGAAATGAAACTGGGAAGGTGCTCAGAACCAGCTTATATCATCTACTATGGGAATACGCTACCCCCAGGTTCCCTCAAATGAACCTTAGTCACGTGAGGTACCCGTCAAGACAAATTGCTGCCTCAGGATAAGATGGGATGAAAATAAGTCCACACACAGCCCATTTTTGGAACGCCAGATTTACTTCCCCCTTTCCCCCGGACGTTAAGGGGCTTATACCCATCGTTCGTTTATCAAAATGTATTCCTTCGCAGCTGATACGCAGGATTTTTCGCGTTTCAATCCATTATTTTGTTTGTCTCATTGATTGCACATTTTTTTTTTTGCTTTCGAACATTCCGTACTACCATACACAATTTTTTGTTAAAATATTGATGGGTCTAGTGTTTTAAGCTACGATAAGTCACTTTGTACAGGCGGGTTAGAGAGTCTGAAATTTGTCATCCCCTAAAATGCCAATATTTAGGAATATTAGACACATTTTGTCAGGTTGAAACGAGTCCAAAAACTTCCTTTCCGTTTCAGTTTTGGATAATGAACTAGTTACGGATAATTCCGTAAACTTTCGTGTTTGTTTGGTGGACTTATAAGCATTAAAAGTTTTGGAAATGTGATCGAATGTCGTTACGCTTCAGTGTGACTTTCAGATTAGCCTGCAATTAAAGCACATTGTAAAATTAAAGTGTGGCATCAACTGATAGGTTAAGTAGGTGAATTTTTAAGAACTTGGTACTATTTCTTATCAGTAAAGAAAAACCTTGCACGTATATTAGGGTTAATTAACTTTGTTAAATATTAAGATTATAACCGCTTTGGGGACCTAAAAATTGAGAGATTGTTTTCCCAAAATGTTTAGCTCCTTAAAAATTACTTTTTATAGAACAACTGATATTAAGAAATTTTAACATCTTATTAGATTAGAATTTTCAGACATGGAGAAAAAATCATGCAGTGCTCGAGTTAGGAATGCAAAGAACTAACATAATCTTATAATTTCATTTTTCCAGTTATAAGTGTTTGTACATTCTAGAAACTGTTATTCTTCTGCTTAGAAAGTAACAAACAAGATAGCTTCTGTTCTTTCCCAGTTCGAGCGGTGCCAAAATAGGAGAATAATAATGAAGAGACAAACCATTTCAAATTAATCTAGAATGCTCAGATGAAATAACTAATTAGTGCATGTTTTAATAATTAATGATAATTTTAAAGTCTTTTAAAATTATATTTGCTTACAAATATTACATTAAATTGCCTTAAAAAGTTTTATAAGTTTTATTAGTTTCTGTTTCCTGGAAAATAAACAATTTATTAAAGAAAAACATGGATCAATATATATATTTTATTTAACATGGAACAAAGCATCATATAATATAAAACACGAGAGTTAGTACATTGTAATATTTACAAACTTCGGCATACTTACTTGAAATGTGCTTTTAAATAAATAATAATCTAATACATACCTTTTACAATCTTTCTTTAAGATTTAAACGGATTTGGATAATAATGTTACTGACTTTACAAAGCCGGAGGAAACATAAAATAAAAGGGACTTACTTATATATGGAATTTTGAGATTTTCAAAATTCCATCCTTGTGGCCCTTTAAAATGTCGATACTGAATTAAATATAAAATTCACCCACCTTTAATTTGCTGTTAATTATACCCAATAAAACGCTGCCCATTTTAGGACTGATATTTGTCTGTCGCTTACCTGAAATTATTTTTCAAAAGGTTTTAGTATTTTATAGGATTTTTTCATTGCTTTATCATTTAATTGCCAGAAAAAGCTCACCTAAAAGTAGATAAAGAAATTATTGGTATTCATGAATTTCAAATTATTTATATATTTCAGGAATACTTAGATATTATGTTAGAAAAATCTTAACCTTTATTTAAACATACTTACAACTTAAACGCGAGATTCGGTTTTACTTAAAGTGGAAGGAAACATCTGTAATAGCACGAACCATTTAGGAAATTCAAAACAAAAATCCACTCACCTAAAAACAGAAACAAGTAATTAGATCACAGATAATAATCAGGAAAGAACATGTTTTAAATATGAATTTTCATGAAAGTGAAATAATAAGTTTCATAAAGCATGCATAAGATTATTTATAATGTTAAATTTAATAAATTTTGGAAGTAATTTATTTTAGGGAGGTAACACTTTTTATTTCCCATTATGATGTCTTCGTATCAGCTCATACATATGGCAGCATTTCACACATGAATGAATTATTTAACTTCTTAAGATGCCATATAAAGGACAATGAACTATCTTTTTTCATTATGGGTAATCATAAAAAATGGGTTGAAATAAGACGACATTTAGTTTCGGTATGTTCCTTTTTATTTTTTGGTTTACTAACTCACCTGACAAACCTTGAGTGATCCCGCCGCAGTAGACTGTGCAGTTGGTTGGGCTGGACTGATTGTAAACTTCATCAAATGTGAGGGGCTTGGCATTGGCTAAATAATAAATTTCAATCTTAATTAAAAATGACAATTTAATTACAAACTTGGAGTATAAAAAAGTTTTAATTGTTTACGATATTTCAGAGGAAACATCTTTAGGTTTTTCTCTAATTTTTCAGCAATGCCTTTAAATTAATAAACTTATATTACACAAAGCAATAATTTTGTGTCATAAATTTATAATATGCCGAAACTAAACGAAGATACGTAAATATTTGAATCTTCTTTTTTCCTGTTAAATGCAGAATAATTTTTAATAAAGCAATCAAACCCCTTCTGCCAAAACCGACGAAAGAACGAAGTTAAAAGCCTTTAATCACGGGTTAGTAAAGCAGAGTAGCCGAAATTTGCAACTGTTAAAAATTAAAGTTTATCTCTATGCTAAGTCGATAAATTTGAGTTCATCAAAATTAGTATGAGAATTTGGTTAAAATTTGTTGCTATATATGAAAAATTAAATTCCTTCTAAAATCAAAGGCATAAAATGTATTTTATTGGAATATATATAAAAAAATTAAATATATTTTAATCAAAGTAATTTAATATGTCTAAAATATTCTTTTTCTTTTTTAAATATTTTTTCTCAAAATAGTATTTTCCTTCGCTTCCTTCCTCCAATAAATTTTGAACTGGCTTTCCTCCCTTTAATACATTTTATTAGAAAATTATTAGTTATTAAGCAAAATAATGTACAGCATTTTTATCATTGTTTGCATAAATGAGCATATTGCAGAGTTATTGAGAATTCCTGCGCATAATTCCTATATAGTTAATTTAAAACACAGTGCAATAAATGACACTCGTCAAATAAGATATATTAATAAGTAATTCTCAGTTTGTAAAGGGTGCCTGATTTGAGATATATTTGGTTACGTTGCAGAGCAGTTTAATGAAAACTGTGTATTTATGTTAGCTCGAACTTTCAGTTTTGTACTTTTAGTATGTACAAGTGAAATAAGAAGAAAGAAACGTTAATAATCTGTCTACAGGTGTCTACAGGTAATTACGGTGAGGAATTGAAACTTCTTGTACGAATAAGCATTATTTATGGGCACTGCATATAAATCTTTATTTTGCATCATTACGTCTCATCATATTTGTTTGCTGACGCAGTTAATTTCTTTTTCTCTATTTGAGGAAATACGATTTTCTGAATCTTCAAAAGAATATGATATAATTTTAACAGCAATTTTCCCTTTTATTTGATCACTGAAATACTTCATAAAGACATTGAAATAAAACTGTTAAGCGTATATATTAAAAACAGAAGTGATTTAAATCAGTAATTCTGAATGGTTTACCTCTCAACTTCACAGTGTAACAATGATAAGAAATCGGTTGATGATAGTGTATGGAACCTTTTAGGCTGTACCACATAACATAATATGATAGCCAGAGTGATTTCTTTAAGGTCAGATAGCGAAATAATACAAGATAGTAACAAAGATGTCTTTGTATACTCATAGATTTATAGTCCGGAAATACAGAAATTAGTAATACTCTCTGCACTAGAACATTTTTTTAAAACATTTTGCAGACACTAAAGCAGTTTAAAACCGAATTTATGCTTTGTTTTTGCTATTATAATACTAAAAATTTCACGTTCTTTAATTTATTACTGAAAAGATGTAATTAGATCATTTATAAACTATTTTCTTCTTCAAATGCCCTTTTGTTCTAAAATAACGATAATTAAAAAACATATGCTTTAATGCTCTGTTTATGACTCTGTATTTCGTGCCTTTATGAAAGCATAGAAGAGTACTTTTAAAAGTAATTATTCATAATTAGATAATGAGGTCTGTGAGATTTTGAATTAAAGCACATCAAATAACACGTCCTTAAGTATACCAAATAGCATTATGTTTCGAGTGGCTTTAAAACTCTTGCTGATCATTAATTTTAACTATATTGTATCTACGAGTGCTTAAATGCTCCTTGATTTTGTAAGATAAAAGCTTATAAATACCACTAAACGGTCCGATTTCTAAGATATGAGTTTTCTTCTTTGTAATTATTATAAAGAAGTAGTATGAAAAAAGTGCAGGTGTTTTATCTTCCCTAAACTATGTAGGAGGTATGACGCATTTAAGTTTGGATGGTTTTAACAATTTCAAGCGATATTTCTGAAGGTTTCTGGGCTGCATGAAAAGTACCGTGCTGAATCTGAGCATCCATAACATTTTGTTGGATTTACTGATTCTAAATTCTTTACCATGCACCTTTTTTTCTTAGAAATTGTTAGGTAACGTATTATGCAGAATCACGTGAAAAATATGCCTTCGTTTATTTGATTCTAAATTCAGGGTTTGTATGTGAACTGGAAATGGCGATTTAATGGAATTTTTCTTTTCAGAAAGATTTAAAAAGAATTAACGAACGCTAATTAGAAACAAAATTCTTTCACACTTTTAGATGCTTTATTCAATCCTATGTTCGTGAGGCAAAAGAGTAGTTAATTAATTAACAATTCCGTAGCCGGAATGGGGAAATTAAATGCTAACTAAAAAAAGAGGAAAACGTAATACGTTTAGGGGTACCAAAACCTTTTTTTACCCCGTCAAGTAGGAGTTAAGTTTTTCTTTTCTAGTTTACTGCATTTTATCGAATGCTTGCATTAGATTACTGATGAATGAAATTGTGGTTTCTCAGCGTACTATAAAAGAATTTTATTCGTGTTGCTAAAGATTAAGATACCCTAATGGATGACCTTTTATCTAGTTTGAATTCTCTAACAGATGTTTTTGGTAACTCTTGAATAAGAGTATTTCATAGCGTCAGATATCTTAAATCCATTAACTTTGAAATTTGACAGCTGTTACTTCAGTTACAAAACTAGATGCATTCAGTCATAGTAGCAAATACTAATTTTTATCAAAGGTTTTGTGATTACCATTTAAAATTTATACGTTAGTGAAATTATGTTATTTATGAGATATAAGTTAATCTACTAATGCATGAAAATTATGCAAAACAACAGAAGATAATTTGATGCAGATTACATTTACGTATACATGTGGCCAAGTTGTTTACGGGAATCATATGACAGATTATTTAATTGACCTTCATGTGCACAAAACATCCTGTTGATATTTGTATAGATGAATATTATGAATGATACGAGTTAGGTTAGATTATTCGAACATGGCAAAGTACACAAGAGCTATCTACTTGACGGGACGGATGCCTTCATTGAGGATACTAATGAAAATGACTCGTATTAATTTTACAAGCGGGGCAAACCACAAAAAGCAACCATTCAGCCAGTTCGTTAGCCTCGGACTAAACCCGGGACTAGCTACCAGTACTTAGTACTCTTTCACCTTTCGATCCCTGTTGGGGTAAATGGTACATAATTGGCAGCTGATTTAGGACTTGATCATAATGCATGCTAAGGATATACTACCTGATTAAATAAAATGCCTACTTTGAAATACGACATCTTAAAATTTATTGCAATTCTTTGCTTCAAAAATAATTTAGTAAGTTTTTCATTGCCTTTTAAAAAGCAAAGAATAAGTAAATAAATAAAAATAAAGAAGTTGTTAGGTTAAATTTCTAAAATCAAAGTTTTAATAATGATGTCCATTCTTAATATGCTAGAGATTATAATACGTAATTCAATGCTTTACAAGATGTAAAAGAATACTTTTTTCAATTTCATGACAAAGTTAAATTTAAACATTTTGTTTATAATCAATGCATTTTTATAACCTTAAACAGAAAAGATTCAATGCAACCCTAATTCTTCGTTAAGTAACGGAAATCGCGAGGTCAACAAAATGACTGTATATTTAAATTAATATTTGTTTTATTTTAAAAGATTATCTTCGATGATCACAACAGAATGTTTTTCAAATTCTTTAGGTAACGACAATGTGTGTGTGTTGGGGGGGGGGAGGCGACAGCAAGAGAATAGCTTGTACAGAACGCCTGATTATCTGGCTTTGCCTTCTCAGACAAGCAATTGCTAGAAAGTAACATTCACAGTATTTGAAACAAAAAATACATTCAAATTTAGAAAAAACGTCAGTGATTTTTTTTAACGATGAATTATATTTTGGTTAAATTGAATTCATATTTTTAGTTTGCTGCTATTATTTATATTTAGAAATAAGTTAAAGAAAAAGCAACTTTTGTTTTTTTCCACTTTTTAATTTCTTTTCATTACCGAAAGGCACTTAAGCGAAACGGAAAATTTAGTTTGCTTCATCATTTATTTCTATTGTTCCATTGTTAAGAATAAATAAAAAACTCATTTATAAATGTGTACTTTATGCTAAATTATTTCTCAAGGAAAATATTTAATGCCGCATTATGATTGAAAAATAGCAGAAGAATTTTGAAATGAATTTCTTTGGCAGAAGCAGTTTAAATCTCTTTCAGATTATAATATTAAAGAAGAAAAATCGTTAGTAGATTTTTACCGTGTGTCTAATAATTAACGAGAAAACTATGAATAACAATTTTATTAATAACACAATAAGAAGCAGTAAATCAGTCTGATAACTGAAAGTCTGATTTGTTTGAGTGTTAGAAATCAGAAACGTTCTGAATGAAACTTCCTTAACAAATTATGTGCAAATTTGAAACGAAAATTTTAAGAATTCTTTCAGCATATTTACATTTTGAATCGATAAATTTATACAGATAAACAGAGACAGATAAATATACACGCAGGTAAAACTTACCTATTTCATTCCTTAAAACTTATCTAATCCAATTTTGAAATAGGTCTTCTTATGTTGTTAATTTCATGAATAGTAATTTTCCTTATATTACCAATAATAACTCTTATTAACATTAAACAATTCAATCACATTTGCACAATTATGAAGAATTTTGAATTTCTTATTTATTTTATTTTAAAAAATTACCTCTAACGACACGCTTAAAATTACAATTACTCTCTTATAAAACATTATTATTTTTCAGAGATTACTTCGTTAACTACTTCTCAGGCATTTATATTTGGATGGCTAGTTTCCCTTCGTTTTTATATTATTGCAATCTCTTCCCATAATATTTTACTAATACTGTAGCTTCAGTGCTTGTGAGTTTTGTCCTTGATGTAAAATTCTGTTACATCATTTTGTTTCCAAATCTATCATGTACGTATTTTTTTTAAAAATTTAATAACAGAAATCGCGAAACAACCTTTATTCTTTATCCTTCTTTCAGATGTAAATTTATACGTAAAGATGAATTAAAATGCTTTCAAAGAAAAGAATATTTTTATGTAAATATTTCCGTTTGTACAAAAATGTGGTTAATTCTCTTTGTAAGTTAACTTTTCAGCAATTTATAAAACACTTAACCAGTCGGGGGATTTTTAATCAAAGAAATTAGAGCTCTAGCGAATATACAGTGAAATTTTTTTATATGTTAGTATACAATCATGAGTAAAATGAAGATATGATTATTAAAGTAAATTGAATAACAGAATTTAACATAGCTAGGCTTTTAAGTGATTTTTAAAATTATAACTTAGTTATCAATTATATATATATATATATATATATATATACACACACTGCATTTTCTTTCGAAAGGTTTTTCTTAAATGTCACTGCAGATACCATCTTTAGTTTGCCTTCTGATAAAAATAACTCAGGAAACATTTATTAAGTAGTTTAAAATCATTTTCAAATTAACTTCTGCAATTTACAGTGTTACAAAATCTTAAATCAGCAAGAATAGATAATCAAGGTATGCTTTATACCATTATTATTAATTAAGTGTTTTGGAGAGCAGTTACGTTTACTTAGAATTTAAAAGCTGGGAAATTATGCATTAGGACACACTTCTCAAAAATTGTAATCTAAGAAAATGATAAGAACATTTTCATTTTTTTAAGGAGTGAGTATCAATGCTCCAAAATTAATCAAAGAATTAGCTCCTTAAATTATATAAATAAGTTAGAACATATTTTTCTTAGCACTCAGTCTCAAGAACCGATTAAACATAATGAATTGAATGAAAATTTTGAATTTTTTTCTTACTGTCGTTCTGAGAACGATTGGCAGGGGGCTTTCTTGTTGCCCAATTAGTGCGAATCGCTCGACTACCCAACCATTGACCATTCATCGTCCCTATCGCATTCTCGGCATCCTGAAAATGGAAAACAAACTTTGAATAAATACAACTAATGCCAAAGTTAACAAAACATATCATAAATATATCAAAAAATCTCTTGGTCAAGTTATAAAACTTAAAATGGTTTTCAAATAACGCAATAAGAATTTTAACCAGATCTTCAGTACAATGACATTCGATAAAATTAACAGTTTCAGCGTGTCTTTTCTATTCATCGAAATGCGTTTTCTCAAGTGCTTTGAAATATGGCGCCATCTATCGCACAAAACTTGTATAAAATGTCAGACTTCTTTTTTAACTCGTTGAATCTTTGAAGTGGTATTAAACACTAAGTTACAATATATTACTCTTTCATAAGCGTTACATGAAACATAACGCCTATGTCATTGTTTTATGTAATTATCAGCTTGCAAAAGCTGTGCAGAATGAATAGATATTACAGCTAAACGTGATTCAGTTTATCGGTTTTCAGTTTTTCGTACGTTTTGTGCAGATCTATGAATTCTACGAGCCCGCTACCTAAAAATGTATCAAAAACTTTCTACATCATATTTAGAATGTAAAAATCGAAGTAAATTCCTTAGTAACTTACTACGAAGCTTTTAATCTTAGTTGTTTAAGGCTTACTACGACTTACTGGAAGTTTTTAATCTTCAGTTGTTTAAGAAACTACCGTTTATGACACTCAGTAACACTTTCACTGAAAGATTTTGTCTTATTCGCTGATTGAATATTTTTCTTCTAAATTTAAACGGAATTAAAATTACCGAGTCAGACTTATTAACCTATACTTTTAAGATAATTAGTCCTTTTGCAGTTATAACAAAACTTAAAATTACAAATATTGCCTTAACTGAAGTACATTTCTTATTTATTACCCTTAATTATTCGGTTTTGCCCATTATTTCTAAAGGAAATACATTAGTTTTTTTTACGTTAATAGCTTCAACTAAATTTGTTTTATTATTTAGCTGCAAGTATTGCAAATGATCTGAAATGACAAAGTATCCAGAGCTCCAGAGCTATGGATGTTTTGCGAAACTAAGTGAAACAAACGTTTAAGAATTTTGGTATTTTATTAGGCATATATATGTATATATTGTAATACAGTTTAACGAAGTATATGGCATAGTTTCGAAATTCATAAGCTTAAATATTTTCTGCGAGGTAGCCTACGTTATATATAAAATATAATCGATGTAGTACATTCGTTTGTGAAATTTAGCTTTTAGAATGCTCCAATAAAACCGCGAGATTTGGGTTTGAGAAAAACAAAGATAAAAAAATAGCTGCATATAACATTATTCGCTGTCTTTTATGTTAGTATATGGTCTATAATGTTCATAAAAGACAATAACAAACAATAAAACTTGAAAAATAAACTAGTAGAAAACAGGTAGATTTGATTTAACTTCAATGCGATTTTCGTCAAAATAAAAATCGCGTTAAGTGTTCATATAACGCGCAATAGAATAGCATAAAGAGTACAACATTTGGTACATTAAAAAAATCCATTAATTTACACATTAGCGTCGCATTTTAAGGTGCCGAACTCTATAGAAGAATTCCATTGCATCCGCCATTTCAAGAATAGCATTTCCAAGCGAAGTCATAGCACTCACCTGTAGAATAACATTAAAATTTTGTTTGGGTTGTAACAAAGAAAAGCTACTCTACTTAATTTTTTTTCTTCACTGCTTAAATATCCTTTTAGAAAACACGTGTACGCTACTTTACATTAATTGCTATTGGTATGCAGTGGTTAAAAATAGTATAGTTCACTATTGCATTGTTATGGTGAATTATAATTCACTAAACAAGAATAAATTACCATAAATACGCATTATGTACGGATTTTGATAAAGAAAGATTATATTAAATTTTAAACAGTAATGTACTTTACCCAAATCTTGATTTTTTATTATTATTCATTTAATCATATTTAAAAAAACTCTTCCAAATCCTAGAAATTTACTAGGAAAATAACAATCCTGAGCTCACACTGAGTGGGTATCTTTTTACGTGCTGCTGTCTTATAAAATGCAACTTTATAATTTCAGCAGATTAATTCGAATATTCCATTTTCCAAAAGAAACTGTGCCAAATAAAAGGGATTTTTCAATTTAACCACATGTACACTTCAGTTTTAAAATAAGAAATTTTCTTTCCGACATCCCACCACCAATAAAGTGGCTATCATTCTGATAATCAAATAATATTCAATTTGTGTCGATAATCGAATTTCATAACTTATGTAATTGTCGTGTAGTAGAAATTGCGGATGACATTTCCTCAGTCATTTCATCCCTGCCTACTCAAACATACATGGACTCCAAAGCAAACACGAAGCAATGTTACCCCGGAAGGGGGACTTCTATTCATGAAGCGCTAGCCACGTCCCTTGTTGGTGACGGTGTATGCCATGTGAATGCGTCCAATTGCGTTGGCTCAAGCAAGGCAATTTCATAGAAATATTGATCGGAAGTTCTAGAAGATAGGCACACTTATTTAATTTTGTGAGGAAGGGGAAATATGGAGTGTATTATTCGAAGAATAGAGATTGCTTTACGATGTACGACTCGGTCATTTTCTTGTTTGATGTTCACTGTTATTTGATTTGATTTATGTGCTCTACATTTAGACAAATTTAAATTACCAATCAAGAATTAGGTAAACTCTGCAGAAGCTATCTTTCTATGTATTACATTTTTGCATATTTCAGATTGCTTTTATACATGAGTTATGCATATATAAATATTTTAAATTAAATAAAAAATTAGGTTTAAAGGGTTGGACTATTAACTGCTTAACTGAATTTATTTTTATAAGCTAAAATTTTATTTAACAGTTGAATTTTTGAATCGTGTATTTCTCAGCTCAGAAACTGGTTAATATTCGTTTGCATTTCCTGGAGACACCAATCCTTTGATGATGGCCTTGGAAATGTCAAACTAATTTGTTTTAATTTTTATTTAAATTAAAAGATATTAAAATCCCAACCCCCAACCTTTCATATGCCTAGAGCTTTTGATGTGCTTTTTAATCAGATTACGGCTTTGATTTATCTGGTCAGTTCGGAATTACTGTTGTTTTGTTTTGTTTTTTAATTTAAAATTAAAATTTACTACAGGATTATTTAATTTTTAAAGTTTTTTGCTTGAGTTCATCTGTATAGTAAATTAAAATACTTTTGTAAAATCATTTTAGTTACATCATTTATGTAGTTGAATGCAAGGATTTCCAAAATTCTTTTCTAGAAATTAAAATGTTTTTCACTTTCTGCATTTTTGTAATTTTTTATCCCAATTATTTTTTTTATAATTTGCCGTACAGAATATGATATTTGAATGCTTTAATACGCTTTGATTTTGGGTCAATTACATGAAATGTATGAAGCAGAGCAAAAGGTGGAAGACTGCACTAAGGGAAAAACTGTACTAACGTTTTTATTTAGTAATAAACTTGATTTTACTTTATTTACTCTTTAAACTCTCGTATGGAAATTGGAGCTTACTTGTTGATTTAATAAAAACGTAGATTATCTACCTTATTCCTTAGTAATAGAAATTTAGTTTTAGAAAACACAAAATGACTAACTTACTAATTTATAAATTATACATTTTCTTTCACAAAACCATCGATCAAAAGCTTTTTTCGTGTATTGTTTCTTAAACATTTGAGTATGGAGGGGAATTTGTCATTGATATCTTAGACTGTATATTTGAATGAGCGGGACATCTTCCAGTGTTTTTATGTTTAACACAAGATTCATAAACCTGAGATTCAGTTGAACGAAACATTTGATAACAAAATATAATTATGTTGCTTCATGCGTAAATAATGTACATTTTCATGTAAAAATGTGCGCATACAAAATTTATGAGGTATTTATCCTATAGAACAACATCGATCTCTTTGACCCTACTTTTGTCGAAGAGATTAATTTTTTTCGTTTCCTTGAGGGTATTTCAACTAAAAGGTTTTTTATCTTAATGAACAAACAAAGAAAGCTATTTATAGGACTTTCAAGATTTTTTTATTTCTAGAAATACCTGGAGGCTATACTTATCGATTTTTGACACTATTCATGAGCTATTAATATTAAAAATGCCTGCAATTTTATTAACAGTTAAGAGTTTTCAAACGTTCAAATGCTTGGTTCAAAATAACATTATTAATTCAAAAGGAGTTTTGTTGAAAAATACTTTCGTTTTTTAGAAATTACTCCTACTTAATTTTTCAAAACTCTCTCGTCTGCAAGGCAAGATTACCGAGAAATGATTTTAGTACATTTCAGATAGTGTCATCTGTGGCAGACTCAGATTCATAAAGCATGTTGGGAGCGTTTAATAGAGCATAAGACGCGTAATAAATTGAGCTTAAAAATACCGTCTGAAACCTTTTATTTCGAAGCTTTTGAAATCGTCAGATACAGCATGTTAACTGTTTTTATAAACACCTTTGATACTGCTTGCACGCAGTTCTACTAAATATTGCCGACATCAAATTCTTGTACTTTTGCATTAAAAGTGACATAAGAGGCTCAGAAATACTTTGTTTTGAAGTTGGACATGTTAGATTATTTTTTATTATCTCTTGATGCTTTAATGATTCTTTTATACAGCAATTTATATTTTCTTTCGTGACAGTATCCTGACTGAATTCCATTGTAATGCATTTAAAATATTTTTGTAAAATCAATTTTAGTTATGAATACATCATTTACGTAGTTGAATGCAAGAATTTCCAAAATTCTTTTCTAGAAATTTAAAAGAGCCTGTTTACACCAGTGATTTTCAATCTTTTTTGCCCTATGCTAGCTTTTCATCATTGCTAGACAATCATTTCCTCATTTCTTTCTAAAACTCAAAAAATACATATACACTTATTTAAATTTAGGTTATTTATTTAACAAATTAAGGAATTCCTTATTTGTTTAACAAATTAAGGAAGAAAAAATATAGAAAAGATTGATAAATACCAAAATTTGAATAAAAGTAATTCTTTATATTCAAAAAACTAAAACTAAATCCCTAACAGGTAAGCAAAGGGCTGACACCATTGCTCCACTTGAAACTATGAAATATCTTCCCAGAAGAAAGATCTTCCGTGGTTGACAATGTCTGATCTAGACTCTTAAACTGTTGTATTTCACAGTTTGTGCTACGCGGTCTTTAAATGCTAATGTCCTTTCCCTCTAGTTTATACTATATACACAGTCCAGTCACATTAATGTGACCACCACGTACTTTCCCTGTCAAAGTTAAATAACCAATCACAGAAGGCAGGTGGCAGCACAGTGCAGTTGAGCGTATATAAAGGGTGTGTGAGGGCTTCGGAAAACATTTCAATCGTTGGCGTAATGCAGAAACGAAGCGATTTATCCGACTTCCAAAAGGGCATGATCATTGGCTTTCGGGCCAAGGGTGGAAGCATTTCCGAAACGGCTGAGTTTGTGAACTGTTTGCGTGCCGCCGTGGTAAAAGTGTACCGTGCATGGCAAAATGGGACTGTCCAAAATCAGCGACGTGGCAAATGTGGTGCACCACGGGCCATAGATGACAGAGGCGAACGACGGTTGCGGAGATGCGTTCGGGCAGATAGACGGGCTACCGTTGAGCAACTGACCACCAAAATGAACCAAGGGGCTACCAAAAGTGTCTCCCAAAGTACTATTCAGCGAACATTGCTGCGTCTGGGCCTCCGAAGCAGACGCCTGGTTCGTGCACCTATGCTGACTGCTGTTCATCGACGGCGAAGGCTAGAATTTGCACGCCAGTACAGCAGCTGGACGTCCACTGAGTGGCGACAGGTTGCGTTTTCGGATGAATCGCGTTTTATGCTCCATCGGACAGATGGACGTTGGCGTATAAGGCGTGAAACCTCTGAAAGGAACCACCCTGCAACCATTGCCGGAACGGTCCAAGCTGGAGGCGGGAGCATTATGGTCTGGGGAATGTTTTCCTGGCATTCTCTAGGTTCACTGATCATTGTGGAAGGCACAATGGATCAATACAAGTACGCATCTGTCCTTGCGGACCATGTTCACCCCAACATGCGCATTGTTTTTCCTCAGGATGATGGCATCTTCCAGCAGGACAATGCGAGGTGCCATACAGCTGCCAGTGTACGTGCGTGGTTCGAAGAGCACCAGGATGAGTTTACCGTCCTCCCCTGGCCAGCAAACTCACCTGACTTAAACCCAATCGAGCATCTGTGGGACCATCTCGATCGAGTTGTTCGCGCCATGGATCCTCAACCGCGTAATCTAGCGCAGCTGGCCACGGCATTAGAGTCGGCATGGCTCAACATCCCAGAGAACACCTTCAGGGACCTATGTGACTCTCTTCCTGCACTTCTCGCAGCAGTCCGCTCTGCGAAAGGTGGTTATTCTGGCTTTTGACAGATGGTCACATTAATGTGACTGGACTGTGTATATATGTATGGGAGTAGCATACGAAATTATACATGTGTCTATTTTTATACTTTTTATTTGTCTTTATGTATTCTTTTATATTTTTTATGCTATTGTAAGTCACTTATTTCATGCTTTACTGTGATGTAGATAACACCACACCCAGCTGACAAATGTAAGCTTCTGTGACTCAAATGTTTGACTTTTTTAAGGTTCGTGATCGCAAAAATCTATTGACCGAACACTACTAATTTCAGTGCACTTTATCTAATTTATCTGTTCCAAGTATTTGAGGAATTTAGTTGATCTACCATCGTAACACTAGGCAATGATAGCAGACTGCTCTTTCCTTTTACCCTGGAAGATAATGAGCCAAAATCTCTCAAGTGGGACATCTGTTTGCTAGTGACGTTACTATAACAAAAGAAATATTTTTATGAACCCTCTGACCGGCCAGGTATTTCACTAAGAAAGCACAATTTCCCAAAACTATTACCAGAAAAATTTATTTTCTTGATTTAATGTAAAACATTTCCTGGCATTTTATACCTGGATTTATGTACTTTTAATATATCGCCTTAATTTCTTTTACATATTTTAATATGCACGTATATATACATTCGTACAGATATCACAAAAAATATTCTAGGCCGTATATATACGGCTTTGCCGGTTAGAGGGTTTGTTTAATCATATACAATATATATCTGCTGAGTACTTATAAAATGATAGCGTGATGCTTTTAGCGCCACTTGCTAACACATTAGTTACAGTAGTTTGTTACATTTCCTTTCAGGTTACTGGCTTATTATAAATTATTTCTCATTATATATTTCGCTTTCCGTCTGAAGTAAATGAAGCACTTCACTAAATGAAGAAAAGAAATGTTTCAAACCATTAGAATAGATTACCATTTGTTAAATGTCTGTTGAGAAAATTGAGTAAACTTTGTGATTTGCAATTAGTCAGGGTATAAATTTAGTTAATGTTTAAAATGCGTTCCTAGTTAATGATTATGTCTAAACTGCTTGTTTTGATTTCCACGTATTTTGCTCTCATTATAACAACGAACTTGGCATTCCTTTTAATTTAACTCCCAGATTTATTTTACAATAAGCAAAATATTTTAAAGCTCAAATACAATTAAGATATTTAATTATTAGATAAACTGAACTAAAGAATTTCTGAAACTGCATTTTTTGAATAAGCTTTATTACTTACATTTAGAATTAGAATCGCAGTAACATTAGTGTCATTCTATTATTGAAATAATATACAAAATATTACTTTTCGTTAGCTGTAGTAAAACATATCATATACAAAAATATCTTTCTTCATATGAAGGAAAAAAACTAAAAGTAAATTCAGTATTATTAAGCGAGATGTAAATATTCTTGTTTTAGTGTTTATATAAACAGATGCCTGAAAGGAAAGAAAAATCAGTTTTTAAATTTAACTAATTCGTTCTCTGAAGTTTGTGATAGAGAGCCACTCGGTTTTTATTTCAGATAAGGAAAAGATATAATTTTGAAGACCAGGAAAACTGTGTATGAATACCAAGTTCTTATACTCTCTCAAATATTGCTAACAGGCTCAGACAGAAATCTGAATATGCCAGACAAAAATCTTCTATCAGATATCAGAACATGCTCAGTTTAGACAGAGAGCTTAACCACTAAGTGAAGTGCTACTCATTATTTCTTTAAAATTTTATCTCAGACACGAAATTAAGTTGAATCAGTATTGAAAGCATAAATTTAAATTATTTTCTAGCCTACGTAATATGTATACTCAGTATAATATAAAATATATATCAGTTTCAGTTTTAAAGAAAATAGCTTATACCGTATTTACTCGCCTATTTGCCCCCTAGTTTCTTAGCTCAAGGTTCTGGAATTTATTTAAATATTCATTCAATTTTTCTCCTCTCTCAAGGCGTTCAAAAGAGAACCCCTCAAAATTTTAAAATGCATTCGTCCACGTTGTGATCATTTTCTTCTTATTAATTGATTTGCTTGTGAATTTGGGGTGAACGGGCTTTGATCGATTGAGCAATAATTGTGAAGAGCTTCAAGAAAACGGGGAAATCTAACGCTCTTGATGGTTCGGAAAATCACTGCCTGTGAGAAGTGAGATTGAACTGTGACGTAGACAATGACAACAATGACGATGCCGAAGAATTTCAAGCTGTAGCAGATGGCTTAGACAAAAGTTTCAGCAGCACTATACGATTTGAAGTCAGCGGAAAACAGTGGACAACAGTAACAGCGAAGCAAGTTTCAGGGCGCAAGGAAGTAGAAATGCAGAAATTTTATTAGGTACTGTAATTTTAATATTACTATGTATTTCTATTGCACCATATGTTTCTTTTAAATAAATAATGCTAGAATAGTTACTGTCAGTTTATTCACGAATACTTTTCATTTGCTATATTTTTACTGTAAGCCGTTCCTTCGGAAATTAAATTACTCGAATAATTTTTCATTCTCGATTATATACTATAAAGTAAGTGAAAAACGGAGGGAAATACACAAGCATATACGGTATTCTTATTTTTGATTAATGATTGTCTTTCATGAAAATATTAATTTCTGTTTTTCCATCTTTTGACCAAGCGTTTTTGAGTGTAATACTAAGTATCAAGAGCATCAGAAAGGAGTTTATACTTCCAGTATTTTTCAAAAGATAACAAAATATTTTTCGTTGCTGTGTACTTCATGTATTAAATACATGAGTACGTAATTCATTCCTTTAAACTGTTGCAATAATCACAAAAAAAAAAATAAAAATAAAAAAAGTAATACGGTTTGAGAAGGAGTGAACGTTTCTCTCGATCGAAATAGGATAAGAGCTTTAAATTTTATGAAGCTCATTAATTTAAGAAGAGAAAAAATTGCTTTAAAATTGTTAAAAGGCTTAGTGCATTCGATAAAATCCAATTAACCCAAACTAAACTGCTTAGTTGCATAACCGAATAGCAGATTAATTGGAATATAAGTTTGTAAGTATTTTCACACTTTAACTGGCATGATGTTACATAAACCAATTCTCAGGCAAATTTCGAATATATTGCTCTCTTGAAAATGAGCTTTGATTGAGGTTAACAACTGAAAGAGGTTTGGGGAAAAGGTTAAGCATAGGTCATAGGAATCCAACATAAGACGTTTTTTGAAACAGGAGATTTAGTCCCTGCATATTTAAAGTGGATATATTAAGCACTTAAAACTACCGCAGATAAAATGAAAATATCTGCATTTAGCAGACAAAATCGTTACTCATTAACTCAAACTGTTAAAAACATACATATTAATGTGACAAGAAAGAAAGAAATTCGTTTTCACAAAATCCACATTGTTCTTGACTGAAACAATTACAGTTCCCCTTTGCTGTTTAGTAACAAATGAAAAATTATTACCAAATTAAGTGCATCGCGTGCTAACCTGGATTTAGGCGGTATGGCATTAAAATATGTTTTTAACTCTAAAGAGTGGAAAAGGCTTGGCAAAGAACTGTGCTTCTAGAAATGTTGGAATTTTTCTGGAAGGAAGCTCATTATATCATGAATATTACAGCAGATATGAGTTTTTATTATGTGTAGTCATAGTTATTATTCTCTAGTGTTATTTTCATAAAAGTATTTATTTTATACAAAGAAAGCTGTACTAGTAATATTTGTTTAAATCTAAATCAGAGCACAACGAAAGAAGGTCCTGTTGCTTAAGTTACACTGCAAAAACTTTTCTAACCACAAGTACTAGCTTTTAATAAATGTTTATAAGGTATTTCTCCCGCCTGTTTCGCGTGCCTTCGTGGTGTAGTGGTCAGCACTCTCGACGGGTAACCGAGAGGTCCGTGGTTCGATTCCCGGCGAAGGCGTTGCTCATCACTCGTACTCCCGAAATAACTTAATGTCTCTACATGTTTACTATCAACTATTCCTGGGGTGCTTTGTTTTGTAATTAGTTATGTAAGATTTAGAATAGTTCCAATTCTCCAAGCATGTGCTCTAGCTATGATGAGTCAACCAATTAAGAGGAAGTCCGATATATTTAGCAGTTTAAAAGTTAAAAATTGATATATTATAAGAAATATTCTACGCTTGAAGAGATTCAGATAACTTTTAAAGTTTTTTCTATATTTCTACGAAATTATTGATAAAAAGAATAACATGAAATGTTTTAATATTTTGCATAGAAAATCATAAAAATGTCTGTTCTTTGTTTTCGGATATTTTAAGTTAAGCAAAGTTTCCTTTTCGAAAAATATTAAGAAGCAGTCATCATAAATAAGGAAAACGAATTAAGTTCAAGGAATTCAGAATACCTGTCTGTGAAGTCAACAGGTTTGAAAATACTATATTAGTGACATATTATGTGTAAAACATACAGTGCATATACATTTTTCAAATCTAAATCATACATATACCAGGCAGTGCGCTATATAGTGCCAAAACATGAAGGTACTGTATTGTAAAAATAGAGTGTAGTTTGAAAAGAGTGTAGTGTCAAATCATAAATGTGTGAAAATTGTAAAAATCTCGTGCTAATAAAATACGAATGTAGCGACTGATTATGAGTGTGTCAAAATTGTGTTAAGATCATGGTAAAAATTAGAATGTAGTGACAGATTATAAAAGTGACAACTGCGTACTTAGTGAAGGAGTAGTGCCAAGGTTTCATAGACAACGTCGGAGTAGTTCTACAGGGATACATGCCGTGTAGACAATAACTCTAGTTTTCGGTACCGTGATGTAGCTGTTCTTCTTCTACTTTGGACAGAGGGAATGTGAAAGCAAGCCCTCACTTTTTCAATCTGAATTCCATTTCCATTGTGGCAACGGACATAGGTTAAAAAGACTACAAATAGACCTGTTTTTAAGTTTCCTCTCTTTTTCTCCTTTACGCTCACACACGTGATTTAAGGCCGCAAGACTTCTAGTAACTTTCCATCCTAAGCCGATTCGGAGCTATAATTTTCTTCAGCAACGCGTCGTGCTTCTTCATACAATAACTTATTTTCATACTTGTGAATGAGATCGATTAAGCAGTGCCTTTTGTTAAAAAATACCTAGACATTTTTCATTCCTAAAATGTCCATAGTAATCTGCAAGCATGACGTCGAAATTTAATTAGCGACTTCGGCGATGTGTCAAGATTTCACTTCCTTCGATGTCCTGTTCTTCTACGATGAACTCGCGAATGTCATGTGACTGGTGTTATGTAGGTTTCTTGTGACCAAATATGTATTTACTACAGCATTAATGTTATGAATAAATACGCGTTTAGCAGGCAAAGCTATTATGCCTTTTTTTTGGTACTATACACGGGTAAGTCGACATTAATCTTTTATTCAATTTTAGCTTATTAAGGCATATCTGAATCAAATCTTAATATTCTCCTCATTTAGGTTTATTGTGAAAGCAGTGCACAAAAGTAATTAAAATGTCTGTGTCTAAAAAATTCGCTAACACCTTTGTACCGTCGTACTAAATTTGACAACAGTATCTGCCTGAGGTTTAAAGAGAGTAGTTGAGAAGTAAGTATTTGAATATTCTACGTAGAGCTTGAAAAACGTTGTGGAAAAGATACCTGATGCTCTTTAAATACGAGAAAAGTATGATGTTTGACTAAAGAAATTGTAGCTGGTTCAAAATATGTTGTCCTGTTGTAAAGTATAAAACTTAATGAGGTAACCCATCAATGATTTTCGTAAGTGAATTAGGATCCTTTTGACGTTTAACAGGTTTCTAATGATAAATGTAAGGTAAACTAAATTATATTAAGAAATGGACGATTTAAAATTCATCGCCCTTTTTTATAATGCATTCATTAACTTCGCATAAAGGTTTAAATTTCGAAGAATACATCCATCTTAGCTCACAACCCCCTTTCCTCTTTTTCCCTTTTTCTCCTTACATTTTCTTTGAGTTCTAATAATGGATGGCGTTACGTGATATGTTCATAGCAATTCAATATTTTGGTAACAAGAAACTACGTTTTTCGAACGACAACACAATCACGATTTTTGGTCTAGAAACGCTCTGAGCGTTTGCAGTATACATTAATGATAATTTAAACTTTGCTTATGTTTTAAATATTAATGTCTTTAACATTTTACGAAGTGCGATTAGCCTGGAATTTTATTAACTATGAAACAAACACTAGATAAAACACACTGAATAATAACTTACGTTAATTGCAATGAAAGTTAAACTTACCGCTTTTTTTACGAAAGACACAAAACCATAGCCTTTGGACTTGAGAGTTTGTGGATCTCTAACTACACGGCAGTCTCTGAAAATAAATAATAACATA
The DNA here is from genome assembly GCA_000611955.2 of Stegodyphus mimosarum. Classification (NCBI taxonomy): domain Eukaryota; kingdom Metazoa; phylum Arthropoda; class Arachnida; order Araneae; family Eresidae; genus Stegodyphus; species Stegodyphus mimosarum. The sequence goes on along the minus strand of KK115858.1, from coordinate 133,520 downwards.
CATATAGAACATCGCTTTTTAAAATTATACCAAAACACAGACACAAGAAATGTTTGGAATATTACAACAATACAGGGACAAATTAATTAATATAGAGAATATCTTAGATAAAGTGTATACTTTGCACATGTTATAAGGTATTTCTCCCGCCTTCTTCTCATGCCTTCGTGGCGTAGTGGTCAGCACGTTCGACGCGTAACCTAGAGGTCTGCGGTTCGATTCCTGGCGAAGGCTTTGCTCATTTTTCATGTCCCCTGCTTCGAAATAACCTAATGTCTCTACAATGTAAGTGTATTAAAAAAGGGTATTATTTGAATAGTTTAGTTACTTGCATATGTGTATATATTACATACTAAACACATATGATGTTATGTAACAAGAAAGATGATCACAGCTTCAAGGGGTGATTGTCAGTGCTGAATCCGAAACTATTCATCTGATACTTCAAGCTTACTTCAAGCTCTTTAGAGACTTAACTTCAAGCCGTTCAATTTGTCATAACCACTTATTGCAGAATGAGTTGACGATAAATGAAATCTATATTGAGAAAGCCATGTAGTGAATAAGTGCTAACACTCATTCAGCTAATGACGTTAATAAAATAAAAATTTAGTTGATATGAGTTATTTATTCTACGGTTTGAACTCTGCAAACTGCGTTAAATACATAATCTCGTGTCCGTACGTTATTGTACGTTATTTAGACTGTTTAAAAACATTATTGTTTTAAAGTAGTAATTGAATTTGATTTAGTTGTCTTAAGCCAGATTAATCAGTTTTTAAATTATCTTAACAACTTGATAATTTGAAATTTTTCATCGTAACTTTAAGTGCAAATAAATTTTTACCGAAAATGTGCTATTCAGACTCACTATGCTTCTTGGGGTATATTTTGGCGTGTAATTAGAATTAAAGGAAGTTAAAAATTTTGTATCTTTATTAAGAAAACTTTGAAATATAGAGAAAATATAGTTTGTACTTTCCTGCATTAAATCTAGATTTTGAGAATATTTATTGGCAAGTACTTTAAGTAATTGTTATAAGCAGGCAAAACGAAGCAAGCTGTTGATTCAGATCTAAATCGATGAATTGGATTTTATGAAGCGAAGGATTTAAAGAATTTTATTTGTCACTAAAAAAGCTTTTAAGAGACAATGATTTCGTCCAAGTTATTTTAAGAATGAATATTCGTTGCTTTAAAAGTCGGTTAAAAAACTAAATAATTTATTTATTTAAACAATGCTCATAGAAATAAAAGTAACTTATTCTCTAAAATTATATTTCCTAAGTAGTTGCAAATAAAGTGCAACTTCATATTCACAAGAACACTATACTAGTAATTCTGCTCTTTTTAGATAAAAATACAATTTTTAGGTTGATAGGTACATCTGATCATAATTTCCATTTCATGTGTATGGAAGAAATGTATTAAAGTAATTAAGGATTAAAATTATGAATAAAATCAAGACCTTTAACATGAAATGTATATTCATTTTCCATTCGGCACTCGAATATTGTCGCCTGTAATATGAGAGAGAAATAGTAACAAATTATTGGGTCTCCACTTATTTGACTATAATTGAAAGAAATACAATTTAAAGTGCTTTTAACTATCAAGAAATCTTATGTTTTTATCTTTTCAAAACAATGGTGAAATTCGCTTTCTTTTGCTTTTTCCTGGACATAGCGAGGAGCTAATTTTTACTTCCTTGTACGAAGTAAATGTAGTATCCTAATGACGAAAAATTTCAAGTATCATATTTCGACAGAAATATTCATTTTGACCGCTCCAGAATCCATTTCAACGGAATTTTTGCTTAACATCTGTACGTACGGATAGAATTTAGGACTATGTTTTTCCAAAACGAATAGTAAAATGTATTGAAAGTGGATTCAAAAGCGATTTTTTTAGTGCCGTATAAGGTATTTCTCCCGCCTTCTTCGCATGCCTTCATGGTGTAGAAGTCAGCACGCTCGGCGCGTATTCGAGAGGTCCGAGTTCCAGCGATGCCAAAGCACATTTGTCATCTCTCCTGCTTCTAAATAACCTAATGTCTCCACAACTGGCGCCCGAACTAAAAATGGTCGTGGATGATGTTTCTCCACCACAAGGATTAGTAATTGGGTCCCCTAATCCCCAGTCACTCTTTAAAAGGTGGAGTATATAAGGTATTTCTCCCTCCTTCTTGGCATGCCTTAATTGTGTAATTGTCAGCACGCTCGGCGCATATTCAAGAGGTCCGTGGTTCGAGTCTCGGCGAGGACATTATACATTTTTCATCTCTCCTGCTTCGAAATAACCTAATGTCTATACAGTCGTATGTATGCATGTATTCAGCATCGCTCAAAAACGATTAGCCGTAGAACTTTGAAGTATTGTATATGGGATGTTATAACATCTACTTGTGCACCTATGTATACCCACCCACCCCTTACTCGGCTTAAAAATTGTTACCCTGCATTTATTTTCGCAATCGTTGGTCGTAGACATACACTTCCAATTACAGAAGTGTTTTAAAGAACAAAAATTTTCATGTTTTACCAATTTCAAATTAGAAAAATTAATTTTCGATAAATAGCGAAATCTTACTTTTAGTACTGTCTCCTGGTTTCTATATTTGGAAATGTTTTACGCTCGTTGTGGAAAAGTAAAATTAGAAGAGTTTTGACTCCGGTACGACAACAATTGACCGGGATGTTTAATATTAAAATTTGCAGTTTTTTCTATCATTTTCATTTTGCCTCGAGGGATCCTTGATCAAATCAGAATAATTCAAGGAAATAAGTTTCAATGAAGTGCAGCAAAAATGTATGTAATTTATTTAATAGGCTGTTCAATGAAGTAATATGATGTCTATATCATATTTTTTATATTAAATTCCATGATTTCCATGAAAAATTGCTTTACCTCTTATACAAGCATCCAAAACTATAATTTGAAATATCGTTATATAAATTATCATGCTGGCATTCATGTTTAGAATTATCATAATTAATTTAAAACATAAATAAATCCTTCTGTTATTTAAGCCTTGGAATCGAAATCTTCTATGTTTGGTATGAACCAAGTTCCGTGACATTCAGGTAAATTGAAAGTAATCAAAATAAAAATCACCGGTGACAATGTATAGCGAGCGCGAATTTTTATGTTCTAATCGTGACTATTGGATTCATTACGCAATTCCCATGTGAAGGAAAAGGAAAACAGCTACCTTCAAGCCTGAATATATGAGATGAATAATTCTCTGGTAATAAGGAGCCATACCGGAGATGCATTCGATGCGTTAAAGAGATTAGATCAAATGCTTTTGCAAAAATTTTCAACAAAACAAAAAGAACCACATCTAAACTTCTTATCTACATTTTGCAATCACACGTCCAATTTCGCGGGTGCATTCTACCAAAACATTTACATTTTACCTCCTTCGTAATTCCTAAACAGAACAAGAAATAGGAGGTGCAAGGAAAAAAATGAAAAACTTGCACACCCTGCTTCCATTTAAGTTTTCTTTTCCGTTGTATAAAAGTGGCGTTTGAAGATAAAATATCACCTCACACCCTAAGATGAAATGAGCAGAAAACGCAAAAGAACGCATTTCTAATGATAACAACGTGTGGCAATTTCACAGAAACAGATTTTGCTTTCAAAACACGTTCGTTAAAACTAGAATATAACAGGATGGAGACTCGTGTGGTATTCAAGAAAGGGGAGGGGGGAGTTTATTTATCAGTCCCTTGCTTCCACTCGAATCAGGAATTTTTCAAAACGTTAGAAAACTCCAGAGAAAAGGATGGAAATGTGCACATTTTTGTCCCGCAATGAAGATATTTACCAAAATGGAAATTCTTTACCTGGGAACTTCTCTTCATTATTTAAATTTAAGTAGATTGGAAAGAAGAGGCATAAACTCTCATTGCTGCTTTCGAGTATAAATGTTCCTACACAAAACATGAATGTTAAGTCGGCTGTGGGCCCCCAGTCTTTGAAGAAAATAAGGAGGTACTAAACGAGGCTGTTCTGGTGATCATGATTTCCAGCTCGAGGGCGGAGAACCTTAGTTTTTCCCATGATAACTGCAACTTTATGAATTTGTGTTGCTTGAAATAAGAATGAAACTTAAGGAGGAGGTAGGAGATATACGGTATTTTACCATTGATTAAGACCAATAAAATAAAAATGCGTAATTAAGCACTGAAGTTACATGGCGTTAAGAATTGTAATTCACGATATCTCATCAACTAATATTTTGTTTAAATTTAAAAAGACGAAGCTGAATGCCAACATTCACTGATAATTCTTTGTTTAGAAGGGATGAATTTCCGAAAATGAGAGAACAGATAATAAATGGACGTTATGAAGTTGTAAGTATTTTTTGAAATATGATGAAAAATAATCATATAGCAGTATCATATAAGAAAGGTATGAGAAAACCGCAAGATTACCTCGTCTCTCAAACAACTGATTCGTATTTAAAAGGTGCGAAGTGAAACTTTTGTTTATCATTGATACATTGTTATCATTGACTTTATTACTTTTCCTAAATGTAACGACTTTTAGCAAGAATAGCATAAATTAATTAACTTCCTAAGAGGAATTTCATTACGCAAACAAACGAATATACCCTAGATTTTAATGCAAATGTTTCGAGACAGAGAAAGAGAGTTGACCGACTTAAACTGATTAAAATGGCAATCCTAAAAATTATAATGGTATCTCACTGAAAAGGACATCGTGATTATTAAACATTTGGAATACCTTGCATTTGAATATTTATGATACTAAATGACTGAAAATCTCTCTAAAACCCCAAAAGAAAAAATCTACGAATTACGGTATGTATAGCAATCACATTTTATTTTCGAAACGTTAATGAAGCCTTAAGAAAATAATAGTATGTGACTTTCGATTTCGCAAAATTCATAGGAATTTTTCTCCATTTGTAAGAGACGATGAGTGTAAGGGTACCGATTAGGAAATGTCAGATAAAATTCATATACATAAGATTCAGAACCACTGGCTTAGGTTTCAGTGTCCATTGAAACTGTTACAATTATGCAAATTGATGTCCTTAAAAAATGTCAGAATGGTGGTAAAGGGGACTATGATTCAGTTAAAATGCTACAGTTAAGTGCTTCGAAGGTAAATTATTCTTTATCCAAAATTATATATGAATCATAATGCCAAATGAGCTGCATCTTAGTTAAATGCAAGCCATGTAGATAAAATATTCGTTGGCATTTCTGAAACGTTGAGATGTAGGAGAAAAAGCATGGTAGGTAAGGTGGTTGCACTAAAACTCAGCTAAAGTTCTTCTTCCTTAAAGATGAAAGAACAAAGAATTTTAAGCCATGGTTTTACGTAAAATGATTCTAGCCCAGGAACTTGCAGAAAAAGGAATCTATCTCAAAATCAATATCTGTAAGAGAATGATTGATAAGAAAGAGTTCTATTAATCCATCTCAGTTTAAGTCACATTTGTGAATAGCATTGCGACACCTGCGCTTCCTTCTTGCTGACCGTCGTAATGTCGAACTATTTGTGAGAGACCTATTGCTGTCAAGTTCCGTTTGAGATTTATTTTAACTCATGACAGATATATTATAATTTTTTTCTGGTAGATTTCCATAATTTTTGTCAGTAACGCAATATAAATGTATCAAGAATGCTAAATATATCTAAATTTTCTTCATTCATTATATAGATATATGACATTATTTTGTACTTTGTTTCCTTTATTCGTCAATAGGTTAAACGCGAATATATTGCTTTAAAATGTAGTTAGTATGCGATTTTATAGTAATTTGAATAACTAAAGCTAAAATTAAATGTGCAGTTTAATTGACTGCGATTGTGTAGTAATTTAAGTAACTAAAACTAAAACTAAATAATGCAATTTACCTGATTTTTATTAATATTAAATAATTTTTATTAATATTAACTTGCCTTATCAAAGAAGTTTACCTGTAACAAAGCAAATCAAAAACCTCGTAGAATTTAGAATTCGTTTTACGGTGAATAATATACCGGGTTGGGTAAATTTTTGTTTAGATTTTTTTGTTAAAAAATCAAATTTTAATTGATCCAGTCTATTTAATAGTTTATGACGAGCGCAACGTAACTATTAAATAGAACGTGTCAGTTAAAATGCGATTGCCTAACAGAAGTTTATGAGAAGAAACTTAAGTCTCATAAAGCTAATTTTTCATCGTTATAAGATTTACTCTAAAGCAATATTTTATAACAACTGTTGACTAATTTGTAAAAGGGATGTGTAATAATAAGTACACACTAATATCGTGCAAATAAATAAAAAAATTTCAAAACCTTTTAAGATGATTCCTCGAAAAACATACTAAAGAATATTTTAAGCACTATTTATTTTGACATTTGCAAGTTCATCACGAAACACCCGCTTAAATTTTTTAAGCGCATTTCAAAGTCTTGACATTTTTAAGCGATATTCTTTCTATTTCTATAATACTACTTATAAATCAAAAATGAAAAATAAAAATTAATTGAATGACAATTTACGCCATTCTCTCAAACTAGCTGAAACGTGAAAATAAACTTATTTAAAAGTATTCAAATTAGTGTTTAATTAATCGTACAAATACACCTAATTTCTAAGTTCCGCTAAATTAGAAGAATACGTATTACAAAATAACAGCATATATTTACGAGGCTGTTCTGCTTTTTTCTAAACTCTGAATACTAATACTAAGTCAACTAACTACCTTGCACAGATATAAACTACCGTATCTGCTTTTAACATGTGACTGAAAAATAGAGGTAAACAAAGCCAGCTCTGTTAGAGAACTTGGAAGATACAGCAGAAAAGACGAAATTTTGTGTAGCTACTCTGCAAACAAAGTCCTTAAGTAAAGTTAATCATTACGCTGCACTGTAGAATCTCAATTATCTTGAAGTTGAATACAAACAAGAAGCCGAAATGGTGCATCAGTATTGTTACTAAGTGACAAATATAAGTTTCAGAATAAATGAATGCTTCTAGGAGATTGATATGAGTTTCCTTAAACAACAGGTGCTTTACTACTCAAATTTAAGCCTTATGATGACGTAACAAGGAATAAAATTTACGTTAATTAGGTATTAAAGTATTTGTTTATTTAAGTATGCGTTTAATTTAAATTTTTCAGGTATGGATAAATTACAAAAATAATAATTATGCTTGTAAAGAAAATTCGTGATTATTTTTACACTCATTTGCAAAAGAAATTGTGAAACTAGATTTTATTTGTGCACTTCTGTATATCTATTTCTTGATAAAAATAAAACTTTAATATGAAACAAAATGTTGATAAGCATAAAGTACGACCTTTTCGAGGCAGAGAGTTTGAGAGGATCACAGATAAAGTAGTACAAAAGAAGTAGAAAAGTTTTCCTCACCCTCAATTCAGTATTAAAAAAGACAACATGGAAATGTCATTTTGTTCTCAACCTATAAATTATAAGTGCTTCAATGACATTACAACACTCTTCAGTAAAATGTATCTGTAGAATCTAATAAAATTACGAAAGCTTCACAACGGTGTTTTAATATAGCATATTTATGAGATTAAGATGTATTTCTTGAAATAAATTAGAACGTAACGTTCGAATAACGTTTAGATTGCAATGATCTTTAGCTATTAAAAATTCAAGCGTGTGGATTCAACCTCGAGAATAGGAAGAACACAACAAAGACATTTCAGCTTGCAAAATGAATGCCTAGCCTATTGACCTGAAGATGAAACTTTTATTACAGCAGCTGAAATCTCGTAAGCAAGCATAGTCCTTGCACGAGTTCTACGTATTTCGCACGAACCGGAAGTACTTAAAGGGAGAAAGCACTAAGAAAAGCTAGTTTTTAACCTATACTTCCATGAAAACCTTTTAATTAATGAACTATTTTCAATAATTTTACATTTAATAAATGCTTTATGTATGAAGATTTATTTAGGAAAGAAAGAAGACATCTATTGTTCTAAATGAGTTCCTTCTGCCGCTTTCAAGTTTCAAGATTTTACGATTGCATTTTGTCAAAAAATTAATTTGTACTCTAATTTCTACAGAAATGTTTTGTTCTTCTTGAGCTGCTCAAACTTGTAGTGTTTTTTCATATTCGTTCTCTCCGTCTGAAATCGCAAGTTATAATGAAGAGCTAAAGGGGAAAAATATGGTGAAATTTTAATACCGGAATTTTGTGAACGCATGAACGTAATGCAAAGAGTCAGAAAGATATTGGGATTCTGAATATGCAGACTCATCTTCATAAAACCACAGTAGAAGACAACGTTCCTATGCAGAATCTAAAAACATTTTCGATTTCTCACACCAGTAACTGTCAAAGTATCCCCCATCATACAAAAATGTTCACTCCCTGTTTCTTTGTGAAATGCACTGTAATGAATTATCTAAGATTCATTTATAGTACACACTGGGAGGGACCAAGTTACTAACAAAAGTGATAGTTACTTGTCAATTGATACTCTGATTTTGGATTTATCCTACATTAATAACTTTATATAATTCCTTCAGAAATAAAAAATAAATAAAAATGATTTTAAAAGGCCAACTACAAATTTATATTTCACTTTCTAAATAAACAAAATCTTTCAATATACATTGTGTATCGATTAGTTGTAAAAACTAACTTACACGTATCCACAATCTGAGCAATTGTTGTTAGGTTAGAGTATAATTATCACATAACAACTGAACCATCGAAGAGAATAATTACACTTATTTTGAACTATAATTCTACAAATTTATAGTTAATTATGTATTTTTCCAGTGTCGTCAGATGATGAAAAAATGTTTTTAATACCTAATCGATTTAATAACAACGGCATAATTCTTCTTTAGCTATTAGAAGTTCGATGTTGCAAGATCAATTTTGCTAGGGTTAGAATCCCTGTCTTTCAGATCCAAGCTACACCGCATTAACTTCAAAAAGAAAACATTTTTTAAAGATATTCTTCAGAGATAAATGACGCAAAAAGAGAGTTCGTCCATGCTGAGGATAAAATACGCGTCTTTCGTACTCAAGCTTGACTTCGTAACTGCTGCACTAATTTATCTTGTATAGTTTTCTTTTTTACTCTAAGTTTGCTGCACATTAAAACGAAAAGTTGCCAAAGCTTTAAATTATATTTTTTACTGTAATTAATGCTCAATAAACATTCACTCTTTTATCTGAAAAGTAACAAGAGATAAGAATTTTTTTAAATGTTGTTTACAGAAGGATATTGCTTGCAATTAAAAAGCAACTTCCTTTAAATAACGAAGACTAGGAAGTTTATAATTTTTGTTTTCAAAAAACATTCAACTGTTGTATGATGGATCGCTTATTACAATGATATACATAACTGCTTAAATATAATGGAGTATTTTTTAAAATCAAAACTCTATGAACTTAATATATACGATCTGAAATAATTCGTCGAATATAAAAGCATTTCTCTACAAATATTATTTCTGAAGCGCATACTGTAGGCTGAAGCTATAAATTTGCGTTATAAAAGGTTTTTTTAAAATTTAAGAGCGAGTGTATTAAATAAGTGTGTGAGTGAGTTTACTGTACATATAGGAGTAATAATATATCTAAATTAATCTTCTACAGTGAGCCCTTCTACTGTGACATATTATAACCTCGTATAGTGAAACTCTAGTGACACACTTAATCTTATGAAGTGAAACTATACTGACAAATTTAATCTCAAGAGAAAATTATATGGCACATTAGATCACACGATATAAAATTACTCTGGCAAACGTATTCCAGAGTACAATATGTTGAATAAATAATATGGATGTGGAGATAAGGTACTTTTAATTTTGTAGAACCTCAAAACAATAAAAAAGCTTTGTGTGTGTACGTTATGAATTTGATTTCTAGAACATAATCAACTGAGATACTTGCTTGTCTAAGAATTTTCAAACAAAACATTGAGTGACTAATTTCACTTAATTCGTACTCAGAGCATTAAACCTTTAACCTAAATTTTATTTGCCCATACTCTTTTGAATTAAAGAAAATCATCATTAAACGTTTTATCTTCCCAGTCTTATATATGTGTATTTCCCCTGTAAATTAAGATTCACACATTTTGAAACTGATGCTTTAAACAGTTGATGGGATAAATGATTAACAGAAAGCCAGTGTTGGAATCATTGACTTCCGAAAACGATGATGGAATATGCGGAACAAATGTAAAAGCCACCTCTTATGGAGCAAACCAGGTTTTAAAATATTCGTACAAAACATAAAATTAAAAAAAAACTTTTTAAGTGAAAGAAATAATAAAAATGTTTTGAAAAATAATTGCAGCTTAATCTGTGAAAGATTACTTAAAAATTATGACCATCTGACCATTAGAAAATATTTCTTTACAGATTGAGTTATTTGCATTATTTGATTACAGCAAATACGCTAAGGCTATTTGCCTATAGAAGGGAGGCCTTTACTGCAGGCCTTGAGGAAAACCAGCTCGTATTGAGATTACATATAGGAAATATCATGTAAAGACCATTCAATAATCAGGAACGTAATTCTGTGCAAACCACCTATCTTTACTATACATCTATGTATATAAAAGAAAGAGTCTGTGTATGTGTGCGTGTCTTTTGTTCATGCTGCACGTAAGCTAATAGACCCAAGGCTACAAAATTTGGTACACAGGTGCATCTAGACAAGAGCCAGTGCACCTCGAAGCGATTTTTTTTCAAAATTCGAATGAGATTTTTTTTTCATGTTTGTTGATGAAATCGCATCAAACCGATAATTCTCTCCCATTATATCAGCAACAATGGCACGCAGCCATCGTTACTGATATCAGCACTGTTGTCACTCGGAAAAATGAGGGCGATAATTCTGTGCAGTTTTTAAATTTAATGTTTCTCTTGGATTCTGGACGTTTCTCGAAAGAAGGCAATGGAAAGTTAGTTAATTTATTTATAAGGATAATCAATATTCGTATTAAAGAATAGTGCTTATTTCACTGCAATTTTTTATATGTACTACATTTATATTGAAATTTGTGTTTTTTTTTTTATAAATTTAGTCTGCAGAGTAAAATTCTGTGTTTAAATTTAAAGCTTTGTGTTCCCTTTAGGTATTTTCCTGGTACATTTAAAAGCCAGATGAGCGGCCATCCTTCGTCTACATATATGTTTATACATATATATATATATATATATATGTATATCTAATTTATATTTAATATGTATATATATAATGGATTAAAGTTCATACACAGTCCAGTCACATTAATGTGACCATCTGTCAAAAGCCAGAATAACCACCTTTCGCAGAGCGGACTGCTACGAGACGTGCAGGAAGAGAGTCACATAGGTCCCTGAAGGTGTTCTCTGGGATGTTGAGCCATGCCGACTCTAATGCCGTGGCCAGCTGCGCTAGATTACGCGGTTGAGGATCCATGGCGCGAACAACTCGATCGAGATGGTCCCACAGATGCTCGATTGGGTTTAAGTCAGGTGAGTTTGCTGGCCAGGGGAGGACGGTAAACTCATCCTGGTGCTCTTCGAACCACGCACGTACACTGGCAGCTGTATGGCACCTCGCATTGTCCTGCTGGAAGATGCCATCATCCTGAGGAAAAACAATGCGCATGTAGGGGTGAACATGGTCCGCAAGGACAGATGCGTACTTGTATTGATCCATTGTGCCTTCCACAATGATCAGTGAACCTAGAGAATGCCAGGAAAACATTCCCCAGACCATAATGCTCCCGCCTCCAGCTTGGACCGTTCCGGCAATGGTTGCAGGGTGGTTCCTTTCAGAGGTTTCACGCCTTATACGCCAACGTCCATCTGTCCGATGGAGCATAAAACGCGATTCATCCGAAAACGCAACCTGTCGCCACTCAGTGGACGTCCAGCTGCTGTACTGGCGTGCAAATTCTAGCCTTCGCCGTCGATGAACAGCAGTCAGCATAGGTGCACGAACCAGGCGTCTGCTTCGGAGGCCCAGACGCAGCAATGTTCGCTGAATAGTACTTTGGGAGACACTTTTGGTAGCCCCTTGGTTCATTTTGGTGGTCAGTTGCTCAACGGTAGCCCGTCTATCTGCCCGAACGCATCTCCGCAACCGTCGTTCGCCTCTGTCATCTATGGCCCGTGGTGCACCACATTTGCCACGTCGCTGATTTTGGACAGTCCCATTTTGCCATGCACGGTACACTTTTACCACGGCGGCACGCGAACAGTTCACAAACTCAGCCGTTTCGGAAATGCTTCCACCCTTGGCCCGAAAGCCAATGATCATGCCCTTTTGGAAGTCGGATAAATCGCTTCGTTTCTGCATTACGCCAACGATTGAAATGTTTTCCGAAGCCCTCACACACCCTTTATATACGCTCAACTGCACTATGCTGCCACCTGCCTTCTGTGATTGGTTATTTAACTCTGACATGGAAAGTACGTGGTGGTCACATTAATGTGACTGGACTGTGTATATATATATATATATATGTGTGTATTTTAATCCTATATATATATATATATGTGTGTGTGTGTGTGTAATTTAATATATATATATATATATGTAATAATGTTTACTGCATGGTTGGGATGGCTTAGTAGACAGGCGAACAGATGATGCCAACACGAATGAATTTTTAAGAAGTGCCAATCCTTATTTCACGCATACAAAACCATCTTAGTAGATATTTATCTAATCTTAATGAAATATAGTAAATCCTACGTACACAGATTTAAAGGTAAGACGTAAGCATCTGAGAAGCGAAGCGACAGGGGATATATTAGCAAAAGCGGAATCTAGGGAAAAGAATGCAGAAAAATTTTAAATATATATATATATATATATAAGCTTTCAAATTTTAAATTACGTCCAAAGGGGCAATTTTTCAACATTTTGTATGTTACCTTTATTTATTAAATATCATGTTCTTCGCACTTAAACCATAAAATTCGGTTCAAGAACAATATCGCAAAATAATTTTAAATTGAGCATATCTTTATAATTTCTGATACACAGTCTTACGCGCTGGAGAGAAAAATATTTTTTTCTTTACAACTCATTGCTCGCTTTGAAATCCTTGAGACTGTTAATCAAAAATTCGTTAAAGTTTTACAAAATATGAAATTGATAATAAAACAAATTCCAAATTTAAAATTTGGGCTACCAGATGCCCATATTCGCAGTACGATTACGTCAGTCAAAATTTGATGGCTCTAGGTACCGTTGTTTTATCACAATGCTAGAACCATACATACATTTATGCAGAATCTTCATTATTTAATTTCTTCAAATATAATATAGGGCGATAATATTTCATGGCAACAATTTGAAAAGTGAAACGGACATTCAGAGTGATTCGACGCAAAATCTCTAAACGAAAACAATAGTCTTTCAGGGACAAAGCTCCTTTGGACTAACAGCGTAGTTATTGTGCCAAGGGTATTTATACTAAATTGGATGTACAAGTACAGCTAATCTGTGATTGGTTAATTTTAGTTTTGGTTGGACATTTCAAGTAGCGTTATATAACGTAGAAAGATCAAGGGAGAACAGATGAATTTAGCGGGAGAGCACCAAATATAGAATGTTAATTTTGAGGTCGCCAATAAAGCAGCTATCGTATTTTGTTGTAACTTATATCTCTCTCTATATATAGTATCACAAAAATTGTTTATTAAAACATAATTATTCGAAGTATTTTTGCGCAGTATATTGCTGAAAATTGATCATTTAAGAGAAAAGTATACGGTGTTCTTGCTTCATTTCTAGTATTTCTACATTTTAATTTCAATTTAATCAGTTTTAATCTTGAGCAAAAATTGCTAAGTATTTACTTAAGCATTAATTATTAAAATTTAAGATTTTTTTCAAGGATGTTTTTACTATTATTTCACTACCGGATTGCTCTGAGTTAGTTTTAAATTCATGTTCTTGGTTTGTTTTTGCTGTTTTTTTATTTCAATTTTAAATTCAGTGAAAAGGTCTAATTTTATTCTTTTTCTTGACTTGACATTGAATTTTTCTTTGCGTCGAAGAGGACTTCAAAATTTTCGGATGAACTGTTATAATTAAAAAACTTTAGAATAGTTCATCAGCTGATTTTGAATACAGAAACGCAAGGGGTTTCAAGTGGAAAGGTACTGTAATAGAGTCTGGTGTATCCTCCTCTTGATAACGTTACATCAGATTTAATTAAATTCCTCTTCTTTACTTATTTTCCTGGTATTGGTTTTGGTATATTTGTTCACGTATTTATAATTTTTAGGTTTTAATTTCACATTTATTTAATCCTTATTTTGTGTATTTATACGACATATTGAAATTTATTGGTACTGAATTTCATTTTTTTGAGGGGTATCTTTGTGTAAAATGGGTTCTAAATTTCTTACGTTTTCTCTCTCTCTCTTTCTATATATATAGATATGGATATAAATATAGGTACATATATAGATATACATACACATATACATAACTCCATGTGAATGACACTTCTCTAAAACCCAATCCGGAATTATTTTTGGAGTAGTTATAATTTAGTTTTGGCTGTACCATTGTGTTTTAGTCATACCTTTGAAATAACGGTATGTTGTATCAAACAAGTCTTCAATTAATATTTCAAAGTCATCAGTATCTTAAAAAATACTTTTAAATGAATCCGTATCATAAGGATACTTTAAACGGGACAGATTGATCTGACGGTTAATATTTAAGTAGATCTCACAGGCAGTGTTGTCTCAATTCAGAGATTATTGCTAAAATAAATGTAATTTTCATATCCACAGTGTAACATATTTGAAAAGTATTTTAATACAGGGCAGATATTAAAGCTAAAATCTCTCTTCCTTGCATTTTAAAATTCTGTGCCAAAAGTGCTATGTGTAATGCATGTTTTATTTAAACATAAAATATAACATTAGCGGAATTATACTGGACTTTTCATTAAAATTAGGGAGAAAATACTGATACATTTCTACACACTCTTATACTTGCATTCATACTATTCTTTACACGTCAGATTTATCGTATAGTTATAAAATTTAGTTCCATGAATCTGCATCAAGTGAAAAATAAAACTACATGGATTTGAAGAAATAACTATGAAAATAAAACTCATCGTACGTTGCTCGGGTTTCCCTTTTCATTTAAAAAAATGCTTAAGTGTTTTTTGGAATATTTTTAATTATAAATTAAATAACGCAAAATTAAGAATAGTATTATGATTATCCAGATAAAATATGAAAGGCAATTTGTTTAAAATTGAAATATATAAGATATTTGAAATACCTACAATATCTGGCTAACTTGGGTAAAACTTGGATGGACAAAAAAGAAATTTAGAATTTCATTTTTGCTTGCATGCTTAAAAATAAGTTACAGTTTCTTATAAATTTTTTCTTTAACCTTCTTCTGCAGGCTCATTCTCAATTCGCCTTTCAAGAAGACAAATTTTGTTTTGTTGCGGATGGATTTCGTATTTTTCAATGCATTTTTAAGATTTAAATACCCTATTTTCCCTTAAATTATACTTCTCAGTAATCGTTTGAGAACTAAATATGTGCTTGTCCCCTTTTATAAATCCCGAAGTAGCAAAAAACTATAACAAAATGTTTATTGTAAGACGAGCATTCTCCATGCAAATCCTTTACAAAAATAAAATTGATCTATCTACCCTTTAGCACGCACGGAAGTACACACATGCATAGACAAACACAGAAGCGATGCCAACAACCATAATATATACTTTTGTTTCAGAGTTTACGCCCAGCATAAATACACGCGTATGCAGTAACTAAGTGCTAGAGTACTTACAAAACTTAAATTCAGATTTTATTGATGATGCGTGCGATCATTACAGCGATGATTTTACAACAATAACTGCACATAGGATAACGGGTTTTGATACATATGCTGTAAAATCTTAGATTTATATTTAGTTCTCTGTTTCATAATAATAAAAAATGAACCTTTTAACTCAACTAAAAAGCTGTTAAACTTACACCACTTTTCATCTCGTTTTCAGGTTACATCTTAACTAATGGGATTAAATTAAAAAATCAAAAAATAATGAACATTTTATTAAAATGTGTAACTTTATTTATGTATTTTTTGTGTAGTATAGATGGTAGGTTCTATAATGTAGAAAGCGAACAGTTAGTATTTTTGTTCAAAACAAGGCTTTTAAAGATATGTTTGAAGATAGTATTTTGTGTTTAAATGAAGTGTTTCTCATTTGTTTTCGAAGGGTTAAATAATCCTGATAATGCCTGACTGAACACATGTTCTACCAAATAAAAAGAGAAAAAGCAAATGTATTACCTAAGCGTATGTATTTCTTACAGAACGAAGAAAAAAGGAACACAACTACTAATTATTTTGAATGAATTCAGCATATTCTTCGTCAGAATTCTGATGAACAAAACATTTGAATGCTTTTGAATTCTTCCGTGATTTTGCACAAGAAAAGGCCATCTGTTCTGTTTCTTGCTATAATTGAAGGTTCCTCGTAATTGTGGATAACTAATGGATCCATGTCATTGAATCATATAGGAATATTTTGACTATATTTAACCTGTTTTTTGTTATACCTGTTTTTTGTAAAGTTTGCATGTTTGTTTAATCTGTTTATTATATAGTTTTGACTGTATTTAACATGTTTTCTTGGAACGTCAATGAAAACAGCGATCGAATTTTGAGATTGTTGAAATATTCGACAATTTATTAATATTCTATTAAAATGCAATTAAGAAAATTATTATGGTAT
The DNA here is from genome assembly GCA_000611955.2 of Stegodyphus mimosarum. Taxonomy (NCBI): domain Eukaryota; kingdom Metazoa; phylum Arthropoda; class Arachnida; order Araneae; family Eresidae; genus Stegodyphus; species Stegodyphus mimosarum. Next base: position 116,757 of record KK115858.1, on the reverse strand, counting down.
TATTATGCAAATGAAAATATGAAAACACAATGATTTAAGTTAAAATATATTGGGTAGAAAGAGAAAAATAAAATTCCCGATAAAAATAAAGGTTAACAAATACCACCGTTTCGAACTACAAATCAAATATTCCTTCAATAAATTTTGACACTTTAATAAGAAAGAATTATAAATATTTGTGAAAGAACCGTTGTGTCACATACTGAAGATATAAAGAATAAATATTAACTTTGATTACATTTGGTTTTACTTGAAAGCTGTTTTCTAAGCAATTTTTATATTTCATCCGCTTCAAAAATCGATCAACATTGGTAAACACAGAGAAGTTTTACGAGTTTCATTATGAATAGATTAAAATACACAAATCTTCTTTTGCTTTCTTATTTAAGAAATTTGGGATGAAGTACGTTAAGATCGGGCAAAATTTAAATTCAATCAGGGTTAATTTATGGATGTAAGTAGAAATATCTTGAAGATGTCAATAGCTCTTATTCATGAAATAAATCAGTCTGCACTATGCAGCTATTTTTCTTTGGTAGAATTATTTTTTGCGAGTAAGAGTTTAGAGAACATCTGTGTCACATTTTGTCTAAACATGAAATGTTGCCCTAAAGCCATCCCCATTCTAAGGTCGAATTTTGCCTAATTTTAATGTCAAACGTGACGCACTTCTCATACATCTTTTAAAGCTTTTGTAAAATACAAGATTTATATTTAGTTATTCGTCTAACACTACCAGTTTCAAAATTTTCGAATATGCATACAATGGGAAAAAAGGAAGTCCAACGAAGCGAGAAAAATTAAATAATTGTTTCGAATTTATAAATCTTCGTATCTAGAGCAAGGAGACAATAAGAACCAGAGCCTAAAACAAAGACAGATCTCACATTTTTATAGCTTTACAGCAAAAACATGTTTACAATTTTATGTATGCTCCCATATTTTCGGATTTATGAGTGTTAATCGAGATTTACAAAGACCTTGTAGAAGATTTGCATCACATGAGAAATTGAGAATATATTATATAAGATTTTAAACCACTCTCATAACTACGCTAATACACAGACCATCATACTTATCGCAAATTGTTTCCTGCTCAGGGATTATTTTGTTCTTTATTGTCAAATTTAATCTCAAATTGAATGTAACCAAATTAAGTTGTAAAATTTAAATGATATTCGGTAAGATATTTATCAGTAGTGATCATCATAAATATATTATTTATTTCAAACAAACTGGTAAACTATATTAAATTTTGCATCAGTTTTACAAGACATTTGCCTACCATGTATCTCAAGAGTTTATAAATTTGCTCTCAAAATAATTTATCTCAATGATTATATCGATAGTGTAAAGGAAACTAAAGGGAGGTATTTAATTAGTTAGCATCTGTAAAGTCATATTTTGAGACTCTTACGTAATGCTTTCAAAATGCTCTTAAAATATATTTTTCTTAGTAGCCGTGATGAAGTAATAAGTAATCATTTCATTAAAACCATAGCAAACAAACAAACATATATTTATTTTTGAAAATTGTTTTGCACGATTTAAAGCTACTATAGGTAAAAAAGTTAATTTGTAACATTCATTTTTATAATCACTGGAAATGAATTTTCGCGATCGCTTAGAACTGCATTTGTAATCCACACAAAGAAAAATACTAATACGCCTGTGAGACTAGTTTGCTTAAACATTTATTGAATCCAAGCTGTAATTACCATTGTTTCGAGGTTTTATGTACTTGCCCACTCGTAGGTCCTTCAAAAAGTTTAAAGGTAGCTGCTTAAAGTTATTAAGCAATTAGTACTTAATAAATTATTTTCTCAGGTTAAGAAAAAAGACACATGGTATCGGCGTTAATATTTCTCAGAAACTGATTGCAAGATACTATGCTATCATCATGATGCTACGTTCATTACATCAGCAAATAATTAATAAAACGACTGCTAGACCGAAAGCTTTTAGAACCACACTTTTATATACAATATTTACCAATAACACAATATTTATACTTTATCTAATTTATATCTTTATCTAATATCATATTGATCTATTGAAAGGAAAACAATGAATTTCCATTACTTTATTCAACGGGATCTATTGCTCAGAATATATATTTTATATTTTATTAACATTAGTCTAATTTGGCAGATGTTGACATAAAGAAGAAAGTACTTAAATTTACTTGTCATTGACTAGAAGACTGATATTAAGTTAATTTGATATCCTTGAAAGAATACAGGAACTGAAAATGATTTTCCTTTGAATGGGAAAAATATGTTAGTTGTCTATGACTGAGGCATATAAATATATATTCGGAATCGAATTCTCTTAGCAAACATCGGCACTTCCATTATGAAGCTTTAGATAAATTTACCTACCGAATATGGTTGTCTAAAAACGTTAATTTGGAAGGACATGCTTTAGAAGTTATGTTGCGTTGCCCTAGTTAAATTCCGCAACCTAGTGTTTTGAAATCAGTATAAATGTATTAATTAAAACAATAATAAAGCGAATGTTCCTCTAGATGAAATTATTTCTCTTGAATAAATTGATATAAATTCTGAAGGCGTATGCTAACTTACAAGCTCCGCAAACTGATATTTTTCAGCAATTTTCGACAATTTAATAAAGATCTGCTCACCCAAGCTTATTCGGAATGAATTGCTTCTCAAGAACAAGATAATTATTCAAACCCGCACTTGTCTTCCTAAAAAACCTTCAGCAGCAGGCGGGTGTAACTACCGTGTCACTAAATTATCTGGGATGGCCAAATCAATACCTCCGTCTATGATCCTGCACTACAGCTAAAGAATCTGAAATATTCATAGCTCTCAGAGAATATCATTGTCGCTAAGGAAGTGTTTCAGCCATCGCGGTGTAAGGAAAATGACAAGACGTTTCCCTGCTCTTATTTTATACTACCATCCCACGAAAACGGCTGCAGATCGGAGGAAAAACTGAACATTAATCATTTTCAATAAACATGAAAACATTTAGGCATTAATATTCGGGCGTTGTTAAGTTTATTGAATATCTAAGATTTTACAGTAATGAAACATGTTTGTTTGCAACTCCAGTGTTTTTTATAATTAACTGTTTGCAAGAAATTTTGTGGTACTCAGGACAGTATGAGTTATTTTAATCTAGATACTATACCAGCTCAGATATGAAAACGATTTTGCATTTCTGAAAGTATTTTGTTTTAAAAATGAAAGCGCTCCAACTATATAAAAAGACTTTACATGTATTTGCTTGATACAATGAAGGCTTGCATCGAGAATGATAGTTAAACTTTTACATTGAAAAAAAAATATATTTACTTATTTTATAAAGAAACAAAATAAAGGAAATACACTTTATTTCAATGCAAAATTTAAGAACATGATAAAATATTTTAGTGCGTTTTTAACCGCCAAATCGCTCATATAATATTTGCATGGATTTTAGAACATCCTGAAAAATGTTTTTTTTCTACTCAACGTTTTGGTCTGTAATTTCAAATGAGTATTTATTTTGATTGTTTTTAAGTCTATTTGAAAAACAAAATCGCTAATTGTTTGAAATGTTGCACTGAAACTGCAAGTATTACTTTAAACTTGACAAACAGTGTCATGCTATTACTAGTGCTAAGAAATTAAGAGAAAACAACCAATCATTTTCTTGGTTTCTTCTTTTTATATTTACTGTATGTTTTATTTTAAACACTATCAAGAGATCCTTGATATTATGACATTTTTGCAAATGTTTCCTTAAAAGAAGATGCTAAGCGATTCAGATTTTAATATTTTTTGCCGTCTGAAAAACCTTTGAATCTATTTACAATTTTTAACATACTAGTTTCAAATCAAAGCTGAGTTTACGCTTCAACAATGTCTAGAAAACTCAAAAAAGCTTGAAAATTGACGAAACTGTTTCGAGTCTTAAGATTTATTTCTTCTCTGATTAAAACCAAGTTAAATCGTGAAGTAATTTTATATGATTTTATAAAAAGATTTTTAAAGAATTTTCGAAATCTTATACCGCGCTAGTGAAACTTTCGAAATATTGATTTCAAACGGGACTGGAAATAAACCTAACAGAAAACGTGGCATTTTCATGTACTATAATTTTAGTATTTGAAAATTAAATAATTGACTACTAATGGTTTGGATTACTCATTTCTGATATTTTAAATGACGAAGTGACGGTTGAATATTTATCATAATGCGCTGAAGTTGTCTTTATTATGCGTTGTAAAGTCAGTCACTAAATTCAAAACTTTAATTTTACACTAAAATGAAACTTCAAGGTCCAAATTCCAACAGGAATTCCTAAGCTGAATGAAGGTCAAAATGAACCTTCATCCAGCTTAGGAATTCCTGCTAATTTATTACCCTACTTAAAATTTAAAAAGTACGGATTACCGTGAGCAGTTTAGTAAAGGGAAGGATATACTCATTAATGCACTGATGTTTCCACACCCTGTGTTTTATTTATTCAGGATGACTGTGATAAGCGATACAGTCGAATTATTTGATATTTTTTATCACTTTTATTTGCATTGAATACTATTGTATGCTGATTTTATCTAAATTAATGAAATTTTAAAGAATATTTTCGATCATGGTATCATATTAAAGATCTTTCTTCATAAGGCAAAAATAATGTCTTCTATGAATAAATGGTTTTTTGACCAGCAAAAAACTCTCTGTTTTTCATTGCTGGACTTCATTTAACAATATGCACAGTACATATTCACAGACAATGTCTTTATATAATGCCACCCTGAACATTTCTGAATAGCCCAGATTCATAGATTGCCCTGCCGTTGGTCCTAGGCTCAAACTCCGGATAAAGCATAGACATTTATCTCCCTAATGCCTTATGGCTTGGGGGAATTTAAAATCTGTCAAAACGAAAGCCCTCTCGAGTGTCGGGTGATAAGCAACAATCTGTCACGAGACCCTCGGGCACCCTTCCCCATTCGGGACAATCGGTCAAAAATAAGAAAAAGCTTACGCAGTTAGTACTTATATAATTTGCCTAACTGAAATCTATCTGTCGCATTTGCTTACAAATGACGCAGCAATCGCGACGACGTCTGGCGGGAAAAAGAAAAAGTGTTGTGGTTTTCCAGAGTGTCAACATAAAAAATATTCTAAAGATAACTGTGTGTAAGTTTTTGAATATTTTATGCTGGAGTAGCTAATACTTTTATCTTTTTTAATGCTTAAATAAAACTGTTGATATCGTCATAAATGATTTTTCTTATTTTGTAAACCCTACTTTCCATTTCAAGAATCGTTATTAACTGAAATTTAATAAAATGCGAAAAGAAAATACACCTCAGCATGGAATGTGGAATACAGTGAGGGTATGGCTGTGTATGGATTTCGGCAGATAAAAGGGAATGGACTTCGCAGAAGAAAGAAAGGAACAGCAACAGTTTCCGGGGCAGCTCTTTAGAAGGTAAGTGAATATTTCACTTACCACTGGGGGTAAGTGAATATTTCACTTACCCCAGTAAAGAAATAAATTTTAAACACTAAAAAATTGATAAAACTTAACACTATCCTATCCAATCTATGTATAATGTGCTTGTACAAAATTCTAAAAGTGAATTTTTAAAAATAATGAAATTTTGGAGACTCCGTTTCGCCATTGTTTAGCCCTGTTTTCGCCATTGTTTAGGCAATTCTTCTAATTCTGTGCATTTTCTTATGTTTTCATGAAGCTTATGGTTGCTTTTATAGAAAGTAACTGTTAAAAAATCTATAATCCGTTCGTTACATTCTCATGAGTTTTTGAAATGGTCTCAAAATGTCGACCTGTAAACTAAGAATTTTTTCAAGCGATCAACAGAAAATAGTTCGCAGAAGCCTTTTTCCTGTTTCTTTTCTCTTTTTTTTCAAAGAGCATGAACAGTGACACTTTTTAATAACTTCTTGACAATTGATTGCGCGAAGAAAACTTTAAGGCATTGCAGGGTCTTAGAATCCAAGATATTTTGTAATGGATTCTAGGACTGAACAATAGCTTTAATTGTTTTCAATAAGATTAACACATATCTCTGTACATACATTGTAAATATTCATAGTTTTAAGATAAATTATTAAAACATTGAGGTCCCAAGGAAAAATGCTTTTACTATTCAGCCTTCTATATTATTTTTTTGATACTATATGTATCTTGGCTCATTCACAGGGCTTTTGAATTGCTTCGCACGAACTGACAATCGCAATGTTGTTTATATCATCGCGAAGCCTTTTCAGATATTCCTTCTTTTATGTCATTGTCTTCAGAAAAGCTTTTAGTTTAGGATAAGGAAATTATCTCCAGATGCTGAATTTGGTAATTAAGGGCCATGGCTAAGAACTATTACTTTTTAAGAAGCTATGCAGATCATTAAGCACTTTATTTCAGAGCAGGAAATGTGAAAAATATGCAAAGTCATCTTCGGGATTCGAACTCAGGACCTTCAAATTGCTGTTAATTTATAACTGATCAGAAATGCTTCCAACTACACCATCAAGACATGTGGTAAGACAGGAAAGCTATATTATATTCTCCTTATTTTAAATGACGGCAGTGAAGGCGAGGACCCAACTGCTAAATTCTGGTACTGACGAATTATCGTCCATCACATTTTAGTTCGGGCGCCACTTTTAGAGCCATTGGAATTTTTATCGGAGCAGGAAACATGAAAAATGTGCAATACCCTCACCGGAACTCTAACGGCTGGCCGTCTATTGCTAGCCGGATGTGCTTCCAATCACACCGTAATGCGACTCGGCAAGGAGGGAGAAAAACCTCTGCATAATATCGAACAACAAATTCATTTAAATTTTTTTATGCTTGCAGATTTTATTTCAGAGAAAGGAAATAGAATTATGCTAGTAATTATTACTATAGTCATCGCTTCGAGTATTTATTGAAATTATAAAAAAGTAAGTGCTTTAACAATGTAGATTCATGGAGTCAAACTTTACAAAATGAAATATTTTTGGTCTTCAGTAATTTAAATACTGTTACAAAAATGTCGCATTTTATTTATAATATAATTTAAATGCATTGGGTAAAGAAATTAGTACTACTTAGACAAGCTTGGAAGAAAGTGACACCAATGAATAAGTTTGAAACCTTACAAAATGTTAAATTCTTTAAAAAATTATAAATAAGGTTTTTAAAACACGAAATCTTTATACCAGAGCTTAAAAGAAAGAAAAAATAAAGTCAAAGAGTAAGTAAACTACAGAATCGAAATAAAATAAGAACTTATTCTTTGAGAGATACAACCAATCTAGATGCATGAAGTGTAATTTTTTCGGTTTTACTTGTTACAGTTCGTGTATATGCTTCTTCAACCACGTATAGTGTACAAATATTTTATTTCATAGAAGACTCGGAGAAAAATTCCGTAAACAATTTTACTCTTTTTATTCGCTTATACAGACATTGCCTGAAATACAGAAATTGTATTTTTATGTTATTTATTGAAATATATCATTTTTCCCTACCTCTAAAATTGCAAATGCCTTTTTCTTGGAACAAACATTATATATATTTTAGATATATGTTCCAAACATGCGATCCAGTGTACGGAACTGATATAAATCTGAAGTTATTTGTTTGTTTGGTACTAGAGCATGTTATAAAAAAAAGATAAGTATCTAGATGTTATAATATATTTTTTTACATTCTACTTGAATAATTAAAAATAGCGAACTACAAAGTAATTAGGTTCTGACAATGATAAATAATTAATGCCACAAAACATATGTACCTAAAGGCAAAATCTGTATCTATCTTTAATCTATCTTTGACCTAAGCATTTATTGAAGAACAATAAGAACTGGATTAACTTAATCCCATTCTTTTAAATTTTTGCTTAATGTTGATGCATGCATAAATACTGTTACGAATTTTGCATATATGTAAATAATTTTAATGAAGTTATATGTAAATTTTAGTACCTCTTGCATAATGTAACATGAAAGGCCTCAAGAGTGGGAAGCATTGCCAGAAAAACAAGGTTACAGGTATAAGTCCATTTAACATTGAGGTAAACGACTATCTTGCCAAAGCTGGCGACGGCTTTGGTGGCTAATGTTTGTCGCCAACTTTGGCGAGCAATATAAAAAAAATCACCAACCTTGGCAATTATTTGGAGATTTTGGTCCTGTACCTATGTAACTGTTATTGGTACGACCCCTATGTAACTATATTCGACCCCATGTAACTGTAACTGTGTATGCCTTCCAGCAATTTGAAAAGATAGAAGGTGCTGGGAATTTCTTGGTGGATAGAGGAAAACTGTATAAGATTGGAGAAAGTATCAGTTTAATTAGATCACAGAGCTTAGCTCAGAGTATTGATAGTATTGAGCAAGGTTCCATATTTGAGGCTTTTTATATTGTCTTGCGTTTAACGTTCTTAGTGACTAATGTTTGTGCTCTGTTACATTTAGAACAGCTGTATAAATACTTTTGTAAAAAGGTCCAGAAATATACATTGTTTCTTTTGAAAAAATAAATTTTGTCAAGCTACCGTCTGTTCTGTATGCATTTAATCCATTGCGAAGCTGTAGGCACGTAAACGTACATTTCTTCACGAAACCGAAATAATTTGCAGCTGTTTTTACGATCCTCTTTTTTCTATTAGTTTCAATAAAAATGATTTATTTTGAACTAAAATGTATATGGCATCTTGATAAAGAAAAACCTTAATCTTATACCTAATAATCAACTAAAACCTTGATTGCACTACATACAATTAAAACATTTCTGGGCATTGATTAATTCTTTCAGGTTTTATGTTACAATTTTACACTATTGGTCAGGTGTTTATGTAATATTTAAGGTATTTTCAACTACAATTTTATCATTAATATCCAATCCAGTTAAAAATCACGTGAAACAATAAAATGCAGAGAAAAAAGATATCTTTATTACACATATAATAAAGCAGTATATAAAAATTCTGATTCTTAAATAAGTAAATTAGAATATAACTTATCATGGATGCTCTACCCAGTTTTATTTTGCTGGTTATATGTTGTACTTTTGAATATATATTTTTTCAGTGGCCGGGGAACATTCAAAACTTTTATGACAGAACTCTATATTATTAACCTTCGTACATTTAACGTAAAAGTCAGAATCAAAAGAGTCAAGTTTATCTAACGTTTAAGTCCAATGCTTTATTATACTGAAGCAAACGGATTTCAATGACTAACTTTCATTATACTTTGAATAACATTACTGAATTATTGATCTTAATATTATAGTGTCGTGTTCTGATTAAAAGAAAAGGCATGTAAAATCCATCTCCTTTGAAAATACATAACTAAACAAAGCAAAAATATTCAACGAACAACAAGATGGGAAAAACAGGAATAATGATACATTTCAGTCCTTAATCACAGATACAAATGCAGCTTAATTCTGCCTTTATAAATGATAAAGTACTTCATTCTCGTGGAAACAATTATCTGTCGTTTTTATAACTATTCATAATTCGTACAATTTTTAAAGGATACTTTCAAGGCAACAATTTATTAATGTATTCAGTGAACTAAACGTTCCTAAGATATCCAAATATTAGGAAAACCAAAACAATAATAAAATTAAACGCTTTTCGTACAGCTTTTAAATTATAATTATTTTCTCTTTCGTTGAAACCGTACAGAATATCGAATTTCATATCAAGTGATTGTAATAGCGTTTAATTCAGTCATTTTAACAAGCATGATTTTAGTTAGGTAAGTATTATTAGTTGAAATATGTCTGAGTACTGAAATGTATTGTGTAAGTTTTGAGAGTAATTTGCTTAGTTTGTAAGGTAATTTAAAGTGTAAGGTTTATCCTAAGTTTATTAACAGTTATTTTAAGTTTTGTATCTTTCCTATCTCATTCTAATTTCAGCTCACAATTTCCCGCCAGAATGTAAATTCAGAAACGCAGTTAATGCAAATGAGAAAGAGTAATATTTAAGTCGTGACTTCACCGACTTTGAGAGAGAGAGTCTGAATCCCTGACTAGTGCGCGTTTGCCTTTTAGCTACGTCTCTCTTAGCTGTTACTACGCTCGGCCATACCTTAAGCCCTTGCTTGGCTTCGCCGATTTAATTAATACTTAGGGGCCAACTAGTTAGGTCTCTGATAGCTTCGGCTATACTTTTTAAATAGCTTAGTTAAGCTAGTTTTAGTTTAAATTATTATTATTTTAAGTGATTATTCGCTTGTTAGTGTTCGTGGAGTTCTAAGTTAGAAATTTAAGATTAAATAGTAAAACCCTACAAAAGCCTCGTCACAGACTGATAAAAAACAACCTGTGATTACAATATCACTTCCTGCTAAGCAAAATACTTAATTTTCCATGTGATAATACGAGATTGCAGACGGCAGTTCAAATAAGAAACTGAAAAATTACGCTTCAGTTTTTTTTTGTTTTGGTTACACGTTCACAACTGTTTACAGGTTCATGAAAGGAGCAAAGATATATCATACTCTATATCCGTACGATAGGCTTTTAGAGGAGGTTAAGAAACAATGCAAGCTATTACTAAAAATTCACAACTTTTATTCGAATGTTCTGAGGAAAGAAATCCAACTGGATTTGGAACCACTAACTAGCAAAACTTAAAAACTCTTTTTCAATGGAATGTGTAGTAAATCAGCAAATTTAAAAAACTGAAAGAATAGTTATCTACAAAATTCAGATATTTATATTTCAAACGAATTTATGTTTCCGTCAATCTGATCAATCATAACTCCATTAACAGCCTTTATCCTTAGAAAAGCAGATCTTCCTTTTCCATTTCGAAACTGAAATGCAAGATTTAGGTCTATTTACTTACTGATTTCTGCTGTTTAGAAAAGAACCACTTAAAAATCCATATGCATTGATAATAACCATTGAATAATATAATAGCTTCCCAGGATTAAAAATGGCAGTTCAAGCGCCAGAAAACAAACTCATACCCATGTTCATCTCGAGCATTAAACTCGAAACAAAATGCGAGAGTAAAATGTAAATAGGTATAGACTTAGATATAAAAGCATCCCATAGGAAATTCTGACTAACACCATATAATTAAACAAAAAGCTTTAATAGAGCCCATTTGAAGAGTGATTCAGCAGGTTGTTAAAAAGGCTAAAAACTTTCCATTAACAAAGGAGAGCTGTTTGGAGACTGTCCGCCAGAAGAAAGGGGTGTGAAGAGCCAGTCCAACCAAAGAAATAAAGTCATCTTAACTCGCGATAATTGGACGGGTTTTACAGCCGCAGTGGGGAAATTTCCGGCCCCGCTTCCTTCCATAAAAAGGGAAAAGGGACGGGTTCATTTCCGGGTAGCGAGTCTTATGTAACTTATGCACCAAAGATGTGATGATCTCCCTAATTGTTCCATTCATCGGAAACTGAGCGGGCTAATATGAGGAGCTTCTCTTAGATATTAAGAAAAGCCAGATTCCAGAACATTGGAGTAGAAAACAACGCCTATAATCCTGGGCAGTTTCCCATCACGGGTTCAGAATTATAAGTTACATTCTTTGCAGGTCAGTATTATAACTTTCTGCATATATTTGGCTCTTTTCCCTGATAATGCAATGTTATTTCATTTACACTATAGCATTTATCTATAAAATAATGGTCATTAATGGCATCTGAACAGCATTATTATATTTAAAGCTTTTTAACAGCGCAGATGGAATATTTTACTCTTATTAATTCTATTTCTTTGATGTTGAACTTCCAACTGTTGTATGCAGGATTTTTAAGTTAAGTTTGTATTTAATTTAAACGTAAATCTTGCATAATAGCTTTATACTTATATGAAGCTTCATATTTTAATGCACGTCATTTGATTAAAGTAAAAATATGTTTCATATATAATGAGAAGTAATACATGTATTTTTATAGAAAGTTATTTCAGTATGAGAATTATCTCACATATTATCAGTTTTATACGTTCACCCAATGCTTAAAATTAATGTTATATTATTAATGTTACTTCGTATTATGTTTTCTTCCACGCAGCTGATAATGTGAAATTTATTTGTTACAGAAATTAGAGAAATTACAGAAATTTGTATTAGAGAAACACGCCGACGTGGAAAATAAGACAGGCAAATGAACAACCTTGTATTCGGCGTAGATTTTGTAAAATCCCAATCGATTTCGAGGGCAAAACGGGTCCCCCTTCATCAGCAGCAAAGAATTCTGCAAAAGCGAATGCCGATTAGATTTATACGCACAAGCGACCAGTGGAAGAACCGATAGCGCCATCTATTGGCAGAAATAGAACTAAAAAGGAAGGGTTAAGTTAGTAGAATTTTGAAGGCATTAGGCAAGACTGGATCGGAATTGAAATCTTTGACTAAACAGGATAAATTTTTGTGAATGTGAAAAGCTTCAAGAAAATCCAATTCCCTAATAGAACCAGCTTTCTGGATAATTTTAGTAGAACCAAAATCAAAATTGCGATTGAATTTCCAACTATGATTAGCTAATGAAGATTTGTTAATTTCGCCTTTTCGGATGTAAGATTCATGTTCTTTTATGCGAAACTTTAATGATCTTTTCCTTCGGCCAATATAACTTAAGCCACACTGACACGATATGCTATAAATTCCCCAAGAATTAAAGTCAGAAATAGAATCTTTAAGAGCCGAACCTCGGATTTTATTTATAGGCGAGAAAATAACTTGAAAATTAAACTTGTATAAAATCCGTGCAATTTTGTAACTGATAAAAGGATGAAATAGAAGCACGACAAGGTTACTAATGTCATTTCTGACATCAGAATGTGTTCTTAGATGGCGCGATGAGAATAGCACAGTATTTGTAATAATCCTTTTAACATTTTCTTAATAATACAATACTCAAACAAATTCAATTCCTTCATAAAATTTTGAGATATCTTTTATTAGATGATTCCTTTATTAATTTTCAACCTTTTAGTTTTAATTTTCCCAGGCAGGTTTAAATATTTGAAATCTCGTTACGTCTTGCCAGGTTTTCAGAGGATACATATAATCAGCGTATAAATATCACTTTCTTAAAATGATACGTATGAAGTATAAAAATTTTAAAAAACTCTGATGTGAGTTTGTAGAATCATAAGGTTTATTTCAGAGCGGGTAACATGAAAAATCAGCAATGTCCTCACCAGTATTCGAGTTCTGGACAATCTACCTGCTGCGGGCTTTCAATTACACCACGAAGATGTGCTGTAAGGAAGAAGAAAGAATATTATAAGGTTTAATTTGTTAGTTTATTTGAATATGACCAAGCCACAGGGACTGTCTGCCTAAGAGGAGGAATGCCTTCATAGAGAACTTTTTGAAGGAATCTGGATCTTATTCACTCTACACATTCCCACTCGCTCGCCTTGGATCGAAAACCACCCAGGTCGAGATACTGGTATTCCGCCGTCTTAAACCCTCAGCTACTGGGAAGGCTTTCTTACAAGTTGTATGTTTTTATTTAAAGCTTTGCGACTTTCCATTTAGTTTTTAAATTTCCAGTTCTGAAAATGTCATTCTTTAAAACTTTGGGATTCTTTATTTGTTTGTTTATTTTCTTAAAATTTATTTTAAACTTTCAATGCGCAAAATGCTTTTAGAAACTTGTTCTTAAGCAGTACAAAGCTTTAGGATATTGGGTCTGACGTTGCATGCAGTACTGTATACTTGAGGATAGATAGCATTCGTGGAAGAAAGAAATATTATCATCCCTGGCTCTTCCATCTTGAATTGTTTACTTAGTAAAAAGAGACGTTATTAGTGTGATTTAATGTTTGAGGTTACAATTTTATTTGATTTCTGTGTGCGGGTATTAGAGACATCAAACAATCGTAAAAATTAATATCGTGTATTTAAGTTATACTGATCTATTCCGTATCCTAATTTTCAATGTACGTATAGTTACTTAAAGCATAATAAATTACCTTTTGTTTGCAAATAATACTCACTTCCATTATATATATAGTTAACATCATTCATGGTTTAGTTCATTTAGTTTAAACATTTGCACTGTTTCTTGCGTAAATAAGCTATTTTATAATTAGCTGAACCAATAGCAAGGGAATGTTCGAGAAACTATTATGAATCCCATATTAACGTTATCTGGGGGGGACTTAATGAGATATATTACGCAAGAGAAGAAGAAAAATGACCTTTTTTGTTTACATTAGCTATACATAAGTCACAGGATATCTGAGGTCACCGGAATGTATCTCATTTGGATTAACATTTTCGGAAAATGCTCTGATACTATAAAATCATAAAAAAAGATTTTTCTCGAATTAATTTTCTAAGACTCCTACGTTTTCGAAGAGAGAAATATCAGAAGTAAACTTTGCGGGGATTAGAACATCGGATCTTCCAATGTTAATTGAATATGCTAACCATTTACACTACAACAGGCCGCACGGGGAATACAATAACTCCTTACAAAATGACAAATTTTAAATTCAATAATAGGATAAAGGCCACCCAGACGGCATAGTGGATAGAGGAGCCGACTGCGATAACAAAAGGCCCGGGTTCGAATCCCGGAAGAGAAGGCATGGTTGTAACTGTCCGTCCCTTCATAGGAGGCAATGGTGGCCCACCTATTAAGTGCCTCAGTAAGAAAGTGACCATCGCTTCTGGTCTTAAAAGCGGCTAACGTCTATGATGACTTGTGCCCGCCATTGAGGGTAAAAAAATAATAGGTTAAAGAAATAGTTTAAATATATTTAGAATGTAATGAATATATTTGCAATTAAACTTAAATATCTCCCATCAACATACCCGCATATGCACTACATTTTCCTTTAGGATTATACATCCATATAACAGTATAAATAAATTATTAAGGAGAAATAAGTGCAAGAAAATGTCTTGAAAATGTCTTTATAAGTCTTGGTAAGTTGTTCTCCGGACGGAGGATTAAATTTAAGGTGCAATCTTTAAGAGTAAAAGTTCATAATTGGATATATAGATTTCTAGTGAAAGAATATACCGTGTGTATTTATATCTAAACAACGGATTAAAAGATTGTTTTTTTACATGTACAACAGACTGTCATTACTAATGGTCTGTTATTTTCCAAAGTATACAGCAGTTTAATAGAGAGCAACAGTAAAAAAAATATTTATTAGTATAATAATAGGAATATTCATAAAATCCTTTTGAACTCATACTTTTTAACACGCACTTAAACAAATATTTTGGATTGAAGTGCACATATTACCATTACATTTTAAGACGAATAAAATGCAGCCGCTTACGCAATTGCGATTCTGTGTTTTTGACGTAAGAAATTTATTTACACGCACTAAAAGTCTTTGTGTTTAAAATACTTTTATATACGTGAGTTTCATACATTTCAAGATATTACACAGATAGTTAGTTGCTTATGTATCATACTGTGAGGTAAAACTAAGTTAATGCATCACCTTCTATAGTATAAGTTAAAGCATGAATGAAAAAGCACACTAATATTTTTTTTAATATTGGGCTACATGTATGAGAAGGATATGGTTTACAGAAAGATGTTTAAAACACATTAACTTATATTTGAGGTCCAGAAAGACATATATAGTAAAAGACATGTATACATAAAAGTATAATCCACTAATAGATATTAAAAACGTAAAGCAATATCGTGTCAGCAATATCGCCACATGCTTACATTTGCGAAATATCTGTACTAATACCACATTAATATTTAAAAAATCTTTGCTATAAATTTGAAGTTTTTGAATATCTTTTGCAGTCAATGCCACTCCCCATTTATTGCATATGAAACACAAATTCGTAAGCAAGTCCATTTTTCAGTTGCTTGTATTTTCCTTTGGTTTGCATAACTTCTGTCATTTTATTTAAGTTTGTATACTAAGTATATTTTAAAGCTATTACTTTCATTATTTGGTGTTTCTCAGATAAATGACATATATCTCATCATTTCAGATACTTTTAAAACGTAGCGAAAAATGCATTTATAGTACATTAAGTTATCAAAATGTTTTCTTTTGTACATTCCAAATACTTCTATTAAATTAAAAACACTAATTTTTGTATCATAATTCCTTTTCTTTTCCATTTGGCAATCTATTCTGACATAAGATTGAGTGTTCGCGCATTTATCTCAGTGCTATAATGCTTCAGAAGCTTTTACTTCGTAAAAATGAATTCAGCTGGACAAAAGATGCGTTGGCGTTTATTCAGGCTCTAATCTAGCAACCGGAAAGAGTAAACATAAATTTGAAGATTTAGAATATTGCTCCCTAACACGAATACTACAGTTTCCGCATTTATTCTAAATAAAACACCAAATTTCGAAACAAGTGCATTGATCAAAAGTGATTCGCTGTCACTTGAACTCTGTGATCGGGAGCAAAGCTCGTCCGAAATCGAAGCTGCTTCCTTCTTCTTAAGCCTCTATTCAAGTGGTCTGAAATATAAGCATAAAAAATGCGACCTTTTTATTATTGTTTTGTCGGTGTCTTTTCTCTGACATTCATTAGAGGGAAACGGTCAAACAGTTCAAAAAAGGGGACCACTAAAGCCAGAGTGAATAACGGCGAAAAGAACATCGGAAAAAGAATAGAGATAAAGAAATATAACGATAGAGGACCATCGCATTTCTATGCAACGATTTGGCATGCTTCAATTGTCTGGGCATTTCAGCGTGTCCAGTGATGCGGCACAGGCCCAGCATCCCACCATTTTGCAAACTCGGGTGGGGGTGACAGCCTACGAGGGAATGAGCGATGGCTCTTCTGCCCAGTCTTCTCCATCCTTACCCTTCTTCCTACTCATATCCCGCCCTTTTCTTCTTCTCTTCCCCCCAACAATGGAAGATTCGGAGCGCCTGGCACAGCTACATTTTTGTGTACAATGAATTTTAAGTCATTTCTTGGTGGACACGATGTTTTTTTTTCCTTCTTCTTATCGCCGAATAAGACGTTCCTTCCACATTTCTTTTCTTTTCATTTGCACGAAGAATAAATTCCTCGTCCTTTGCATGTATGACACTTTTCAGTTTTGAAAAATGTACATACATATTGAGAAGTGTTGTATACAAATAGATAACGTCGTTTTATACTTGGGAGTGTTCTTTATCTCTCCCCTTTTCCCTATCTTAGACGTCTTTCCAAACTTGGGAATGGATAAAACTGGAAACATGAGTTCAAAATATTTTATTTTCAACAGCCCTAGTAAAAAACAAGGTGTCAAACTTCTGCTTATATTGCAAAACGAATAGAACAAAACTATTTAGGAATTATTTAACAAAATATTTCTTTGACCCTCTCAAACACTGTCATCTGAAAATAAGCCCTTAACATGTAAATTTCACATATATCAAAGAAGAAACAATTATCGAAATTTTACTTCTTATGCGAATCTAGTTTGAAGAAAAAAATAACATCTTAATAGATTTTCTTTAAAAAAACCATCCTGTTAATCATAGGTGCTTCTAAATTCAACTGTATTTTTAAAGATAAAATGATTAATTTCTGATAATTGTATGAAAAAGTAGTGGATTTTATTTATTCCCTGCAGGCAAATTTATGTAGGAGCCATTATCTGTAATACACTTGTTCATTTAGAAAGTTAATCATGTACCCATATCGATATTAACAGCTGTCGGAATAATGAACCTTTAATGTTTTTCAATATAAATGCAATCAAGACAGTTATAATAACATAGGGCAGACGCATTGCAGCAAGGGGTATTCTTTGAATTTAACTGATGGAATGATAATGACTTTCAAGTGAAATTAAACTTGCTAAATGCCGTTTTTGGTTTCATGCTTTGTATACTTAAATTATGATTAATTATAGTACTCTTGTGAACGCGAATCTAATTCCCAGAATAAAAGAATAAACAATTAAAGAATGATATAGAAGTTGCACACTTGATAAAGGAACTAGGAAAACTGTCTTCAGAGATTAAGGTGTTAATAACAAAAGCATCTGGTGATATAAAACATAAATTTCTAATCGAAATCAGCGTATCGATATCCATAGTTTGTAATATTAAAAGGCTACAACCACTGTTTATGTCAAGAGAACATACTTTAAATCTGATAATTCATTCGTTTCCAGGAATAAAATAAAAGGGATAGTCAGCATTATGCTGCATTTTGATTTTAATAGTATGAAGTATCTAATTAGTAAAGCATAGATCGTGCCGTTATTATTTAACAATTTAAAAGTCTAAACAGTTAAATTAATCTACTTGAAAAGTAAAAGTATACATTACGTTTCTGATTGAAATATTTCGTAGTTTGTTTTATTGCAAAGTGAAATTAAAGTGCGGAATCAGCTTAACACTGTTAGAGTAATCTGGGGTCATTTTGTGCTATGTTTTATAAATATAAATATTAAGTGCCGTAAACAGTATTTTAATTTTTACTGTAGTCAATTTTACTTCAATTTTGGTTTAGAAAAGTTGCGGCAGTGTTATGATAATGAACCGCAGGTGGAATGTCGGCGGTGTTCTCGAAACTAACTCATTTAAAGTTGAGACTTACTATAGACAGATTGATCTTTCTATAAATGAACTTGATATTCTACATGTAAATGTCACGCTATACATTTTAAAACGTCTGTAACTTATAAATATATAATACATTGATCTAGTTTCCGTAAGCTATATTTCTTTACAGTTAAAGACATATAAACATTAAATGATACAAAAACTTTCACTTGAATGCTTTTAATTGCGTTAAATGCTAGAAAAGGCTTGTGTTACCAATATTTTCGGAAGAATTAGATAAGAATTATCTGAGAAAGAGCTATAATTCGAGCCATTGTCTTACCATCTTTAGATCAAATTAGGAGAATATGATTCCCAAGAAATTTCGGGCCTTCTCATAGTGTTATTACTAGGTATCACTGGAAACTTTAAGATAAATTAAAACGTTTCCACTTCTAGACATACTACCTTGGAGAATCAGCTCCTGGAAGAAATCTAACCAAAATGAAATACTACCAAAGAAAACTTTACTTTGGCTGTGTTCGTTGAAAATCGTAACTTTTTCGTGTTTTATTATAGTACTTTTAAACGTGATGCAATTAAAGCTAATGTAAGGTAATAGTTAATGATTCAGGTTTGTTTCTATTCTTAACTTTCACAAGAAAGAGCTGAGTAAATCTAAACTACCGTGCACTCGGACGAAATGAAAACAGAAGGCAGTAGATGTTATGTGCAGACAGTAGACGTTATTGCAGATGTAATTTGAGTTTAAATGCATGTAAATATTTATTTCGGTTCATAAAATCCAAGAATTATACTAAATCCTTTTAACGAGCAGAAGTAAAAACTTTCTTACACAACGTGTAGTGATGAGGAGCAGTCATCCCTTGACATGGTGTAGACAGACAGAACATTGCATTCAGTAGGAAAACGTTGTTTGTTTCTAATATTTAATTTTCGAGGAAGATCTAACATATGTTGCATGAGGAAGACTATTAGATGCTCAATAATGTAATTAATCAGATATAATATGGACTTTGGGGGGGGGGAACGATTTCGTTGTATATACTCCCAGGTTAGCAATGCCAGCCCCATCTCTTCGTATTTGTTAATAACTTTGCCTTTGTTATATACTATTTACTTTTGGTTATTCTCTGCTACTGGTATCTTATATCTTAGCTATTGTTTTCTTACTTGCTTATTGCAATTGACAGCTTATGCGCATTGACGTCTGAGCTAAACTTTTACCTGTATACATTACCAAAAAATGTAAATCTCAATCAGATGTGTTATGTTGAAATGTTATCATAGTACTCTGCCATACGTTTCGTTATTTTCCCGTTATTTGTAAAAAGCCCGTATGTTTCTGTCAGACTCAAATGTCATTTTGCAAAACAAACTGCTGCACTTTTGAACTTGATGAATGCTAGCATACTGCATCTGAAAATTTCTACAACTACTTTATTTTATTTTTCACGACAATTTTCTTATATCACATTTCTATACGTAATATATGATATTTGACTTTCAATCCGCGTCTGCAATTTGTGTAATAATACCGAAAGCAAGTGCTGAATTTATTTAAGGAATGAGCTCGACAAAAAAGGGTTCATGTGTATTTGAAAACAATATGGATCATGATCGAGACCGATATCAGTAGGAATTTAACTTTTCATGAAAATAAAAAGATTGTTTCGATAGAAAAACTATGTTTAATAGGTAAAGAGAAAGGTTCTACTAGAAAAAATCTTACGACGAAAACAATCGTTAAATAAAAATTGATCATGATAATTTCCCCTTATTGAGTCATCATTCAAACTTTGACTTTTTTTCTTTGGTATACGTCATGAAGAAATCATTTATTATTTAAGGACCCTCCAAGCTAAGGCTGAAATTAATTTTTCATGACTGGAAAATAAAGACTACGTTTGTTACAACTCATGCTGAGGAAACCACACACAATAATAAGATCTTGATAAATTATAAAAACTGCCAAAGAACTAGGGGTATTTATAGAAATTTAATTATACCCACAATGTTATGCATAAAAAATCTCTAGATGGATTACCAAAGTTATTTGGAGGTAACCACACCTTAGGTTTCTTAATTAAGGCTGAAGGAAAAAAAGCTGTGATAAATCCAATGGATGAAAGCCCTTGTCAATAGAAACGGGAATTTTTTTTTAGTAACAGAAATTAAGAAAATATTCCTTAATTATCTAATACTCTTAAGAATTAAATGGCATATATCGAATTAAGTACGTTTTTGTCTTCTTTGTTTTGAGCAGATGAATAATCTGACACAATTATTCGTTAAAAATATTGCGAGACTTTAACTACTCATTAAAAATATTACTTCTCACGAAAAATATTTTAAAAATAGGGAATTTACATTTAAGAATGAAAAAAAAAATAACAGTGCACTTAAAACATACTTTAATAAGTTTTATTATTTTTTCGCTTATTAATTATTAATTATTAATTCGTAATTAATTTATTTATGGCTTAAAAACAAGCTATTTTTAAAAGTAACAATAATTACTGAAGTTTTATTTTAATGTTCATTATAAAAGTTGTATTAAATTTTATAGTCATTTTAAAGATATGAGCAAAGCTTTCTCCCGATTTATGCTTTTTCCAATTATTTCTCTATTTAAGTTAATAACGTTAAATGCATTTATTTCCCCATTCATAAATAGATTAAGATAGGTGTAAAGAATTACGTTTTCGCTATAAAACTGATGTTAATTTTTTTCAAGTTTAGAAGACTGAAACAATGGTGCCCATTGCTGTCTTACATTCACCATAAAATTACTAATCTTTATGCGTACTTTATGTATGTAAGTGTATTCATAGTACGTATTAGGATAGAATAAATAGAATAACGATTCATATTTATCGGGAGAAAGCTACATAGAATTAATTTTTGCTGTACTATAAGTGGATTTCACCATTTTTAATAATATTAGGTTTTGGATTTCTTCATGTAAAATTCACTTTTATTTTCTATTTACTTCATCAATAAACAAGATTTTGCACTGTTGGAATATTCAAGAAATTTCAAATAAAAAAGCTGTAGTCTAAAATTGAGATTATGATCAGGATAGAATAAATAGTCTAAAATTGAGATAATCTTTCCTTATTTATTGTAAGAATTTAAGTTAAATTTGTTTGAATTAAAAAAAAACTATATTTTGTCCAACACTATATTTTTTTCTGCCCTTAGTAGCCTACTTATATAAGAGATTAATTAGACAAAATAAGAGTTTTAGGAATTTTATGGAATACTTATGTAATACTTATATAAAAAAATTGTATTTATTCAAATATCTCAAAGTAACTGCTTTCTAATTTGTGGATCAAAAGAAAAAATAAGATTCAAATTGCCCTATACATAAAAAAATGTTTCTTTGAAAAATTGTCTCAGACACTAAAATTAATAAAAACATAACATTCCTTAATCTATATAATCCTTAGGCATTGCAAAATCACCAAACAAAAGCATGATTCTTCCTAATAATCAACTGGAGAAACATATATTTTCCATTGAATTATTGTTTACAGAGTAATGTTTTAAAACCTAGAAGTGCTAACTTAATGAAAAATGGCTCATAGCAGTTTACATGATTTATCTCTACATTTCCAGTAACAAATAACTAACAATAAGAAGAAGCAGGCAGTGTGTTTAAACTACTTTTGCATTGATAATCAAATTCAAAATTTACTGCGGTTAAAGTGGAATATGCATCACAATGAATACTTTCACAATAAATCCAGTCAACTGTTTCATAACTTTCACAAAACAGCTCATTACAATGCAAACACAATATGTAAAAACCATAAATTTTATCGCGCTAATACGTAAAAGCAGCTTTAATGTTTCTACGCATTTCGCTAAATTCTAATATATTTAACAAAACAAGCTCTGTATAAGCTCTGTTTCTAAATATTAGTGGAGCTGTCTACATTAATTTATATCATGTATTAATTTTTTTTCAGCATTACAGTCTGTTCCTCTTTAAGTACGAAAAATAAAAGTAAAATGAAAACTTAATTCTGAACCTTTTTTCCTTCTCCACATTGGACATCATTACTTTGCATTGCTAAATAAAGCGACTGGAAACGAAAGATGAGTATTCCTTATCCCAGGTCCAATGATGTATTTGTTACCTTTATTCACATTCTGTGAAACCATCCATTTGATCATCTCTAATCTCATTTAACATTCCAGTTTGTATACAATTAACCTATAGCCGTAACATTACATGCGTTAATGGTTTGTTGTTAAGTAGTTTAAAGGTGCTAAACAGGAAAGCTAGGACCTTGTCCTCATCTGGGTCATAAATTTCGACTATTCTATAAATGGTCTGAAATCCTCTTTGAACAATGTTGCTAATTTTACAACGGATGTCTTAGGTCTTTAAAACAGCATCATTGTGGGTAACAATGTTTGTTCTTCGCAATAATATGTAATATAAATCGATTGAGAGTAAACGTTTTGTAGATAGCTATCACAGACGAAAGCTCGTCCACAAAGTATTTATTTAATGTTAAAAATATATTCCTTAGAAAAATCGATAATTTCATATTTATATACATGCATCTGAGATAAAAAATTTGCAACTTGAATTTTTTTTTTGCGTCAAAATTAATTGAGAGCTGGAAATGCGAAACGTTCCCTTCCTATGGTAATAAATGAAGGAGCACACTAGAAAACACAAAACTGTTGAAACAAACAAACAAAAGAAGTTTTGTGTTTCTGATGAGGCTTTGTAGAGTTATTAGGCTATTTTGAAGCAGGAGACATGAAAAACGAACAATGTCCGCGCCGGGACTCGAGCCTAGACCTCTCGAATGCGAGCGGGGTGCGCTACCATTACACCACCAAGGAATACTATAAGAAGGAAGGAAATACCTTATATACTCCCCCCTTTTAAGGGCGAATGGGAATTAGGGGATCCAATCGCCAAACCCTGCTCATGACTACAACCACCGTTTTTTTTTTCGAGCCCACCAGCGGCCGAGCGGTAAAGACGCTAAACACTGGTAGTTCGGTCCGAGGTTCGAATCCCGCGAACAGGCTGCATGGACGTTTTCGTGGTTTTCCCCATGTGTAACGTGTATACGAGCCAGTTTCCCTTAGAAAGTCCTCCACGAAGGCTTCCCTCCCTTTAGGCAGATAGCTCTCGTGTATTTTGAAGCAAGAGCCATGAAAAATGAGCAATGACTTCGCCGGGACTCGAATCTGGATCTCTCGAATTCGCGCTGAATGTGCTACCGTTACACCAAGAACGCATGCAGAAAGAAAGGAAAAAAATACCTTATTTACAAGCAAAACAATTCTCCTGAGCTAACGTTTTAATAAAAATCAATAAAAACTCTGTATCAGGCATTCCGACATGTACATGTAATATTGCTTCACCCGAAACTTCAAGGTAATAAATTTAATTGCATCTTATCATTCATGTACGATTATTACTTTTATGAAACCACTTTTCCATATTTTTTCTTTTTTCTCCATTTCTATATGGTATAATTATTGCTTTTGAGAGACAACCTTTTCTTTCTTTCTTTCGTTTTCCCCCTTGTTTTGTCTTCCTCGTGTACAGCGTACGCGACGAATGCATGACAAAGATCTTGTGAAAATGTTGATCTTGAATAAATGTTTACGGTTGATGTTTTGCTCGGAGTTCAGGTGTTTCACCCCTTTCTTGAGAAAATATCGTAACTTTTGAACTGGTCTAAAATTGGGCGAATGCCGGACTGCAGAATGGGGTTCGATTCCGGCAAAATTAAGCAGCGGTGGAGCTTGCAGTCTTTGGTGGGGCGTCATCTTCCTGGAAAATGACATTTTCCTATGGATAGCGATGGACCAGAAGATATAGGAAATGTTACCGCAAAATAGATTTACAGGGTCGTGCGTCTTTAATCCCATCATATAGAAAAAATTACAGATACCAGAATGCCCGAACCTTCCTCACACTTACTTGCTACCTGGAACTCTGATTTCTTTCTTCCTACAGTTCTGGATATTCGTCCTGTAGTTCTGGATGTTCTTCATACAGTTCTGGATATTCTTCGTGTAGTTCTGGATACTCTTCATACAGTTCTGAGACTTTTACCAGTTCTGAATGATTGCATCCAGTGATTGACGCTCGTCAGATAACTTTATAGGGCTCGGAAAGAGCAACCCATCGTATCAAATCACTCTCTACCTTGTGCCTTCGCTGGCCTATGAAAGATGTTCCTTTTGTTAAGCTATAATCAAAACTTACTTTTTCGCATGAGTCTCATTGCACAAATACAATATAGCTTAAATTTACATGTGGAGTTGAGCAACATCTGTCGACCCTTAGCTTCATCCAAATTTAATGCCATTTAGTTTTGGGAAAGAATAATGCTTTTAAGCTTAACCAAACCATTTTGATTCAAACTGTCCCTCAAGACAGAACTTTGTTTATTAAACAGAATTTATTGCAGACTGAGTGTCATCGCAGACTTTTCACGCTAATTAATTACAATTATGCGTGGGGTGTGGGTATATATATTGATGAAGAGAAGGAGCTTCAAGAGTACGTCACGGACTTTTTGTAAAGCAATAGTGCAGTTTATCCACCAGAATATAAAAATGTACGCAGAAGTCATGAGTCATTTATTCATTAAATGTTTAAAATTTATATTCAGTGTGCGTGACGTTCTTTTACTGAAGGATATTTCGACACGTAATTAAAATTTGATTTGTCATATTTTAACCAACAAAGAAAACGTAATTTTTTCTTTTTTTCCTTTTGTGTTTCACATTAACAGAGAATCTAATATATATTTTTTCTTATTCTTATCTTTTAATTTTGAACAAGTAATTTGTTAGCACTGCATTTTAGAATTTAGAATTATGTGCTTAAACAGGTTTAATGAAAACATGCTTACAGCTGATCATGTTTGTTATTTATTCAGGCATATGAATGCTCTTTCCAAATTAACTAATTTAGTTAAATTCGCATAACATGCATGCATACTAATTATTGAATGTATGAAGTAATATTTTGCAGTTGCTATGAATGAGAACCCAATGGTTGAGTAAGAGAGACTTTATCAAGATTTTACCGAAACCTTTTAAGTGTATATATGTGTATTAAGCGCAATATTAACTTGTTGAATGAAAGTACATAAGGAAAAATGTATATGAAAAGTAAGATCTCAACTTTCAATTAAAATTATTTAATATTACAGTGAAGCTGTAACTGGAGAGATATTATAATATTTTTAATGGCTGTCATATTTTCGAATGAAAAACTGAGTACAAACTTGAGATATGTCGCATTACTTGTAATATTTTAACTAAATTCGAGATAGTTTTCGTGTGAAAATAATAACAGTTTTGTGTTTCTTTTGCCTTTAACTTAATATACATTATTTTCTTTTAAATGTGGCTTAATAAGAAAATTTAAATATAAGATTTAATGAGAGTGGTTTGTTGGTTAATAAAAAATAAGGGATGTTATCGGTTTTTTTAACATTTGCCTTTGCAAAAAATAAGTGTATCAAATTCTCTTCAGATTTATTCCTGTTTTTCTGCCACAGAGAACTGCATTTAATCTAGAAGTAAATAAATAAATGGGCAGTGAAAATAATCTCTAGTTTTTATACGTGATTTAATTGCCGTAATTTCTCATAAATTCCAGTCGTTTTTGTTTAATATGAAAGTTACATACTTTAATACAATTTTTTTATTAGGAGTCTTATTAACCACAGGAAGTTTTCAGTTTTTTCACATCGTCTTAGCACCTCAGGTGAAGAACTATCATATTACCATTTACTTAAAGCTTACAAATATGACCATTTTCATTATCTTCAATAACCAGATTCAAGGAAATGCGTCAAACATTAAACGCTATATAAATTACTTACACAGAATTATCAGATCGCAAACCAAAGGGTTTATCACTACAGTGGTCTAAATTTGAGCAGGAAAATATGAGTATACTGATTCTTCTTACTTTATACTAGGTTTTATTTATTGATGAAGCAAATGTAGATCTTAATAATTCGTTACCTAGCTCTATAAGATTGTATTTCATCACTTTATTTGATACAATGGCTCTTACAAAAAAAAAAAAAAAGATTAGCTCATTTGGCGCCAGCTAAAAGCATGTGATATTTAGTCAACGAAGACAAAGTCTGTTTATTTTCACTTTGGAAAAATACATTAGAAAGAAGAATGGTACTTTATTATTTTTTTTCATTTTCACAAAACACGCATATTTCGGCATAATTCATTTTGTTTATTTTAATCACTGTTACCTTTGTTCTCCTTCAGCTACCGATTGTTTCCAAACAGAAGGTTTCTTTTCGTATGCTTTCTGCAGTTTCTTAAACTTTTCTTCTTCTTACTTTTATAATAAAATCCACCCAGCCTTTGTTTCCATGTCGCTTTCAATATTTTTATTGTCATCGCTGCACCAACACTTTGTTTTTAGAATTTTGTTTTCAGTTTTTTAACCTTAATAAACGATCTATAGACAAAATGATTATTTGCGGAATGATAGAGCACTTGGATATTTATCATCTCAATTTTTTTCCATGAAAGGAAAAAAGTGTTACACTGTCTTTTATTAAAGACATACTTCTTATGGCAGTTCATCTTTTTCTTATTATTTATTGGATATGATTTAACTAATATTATTTTTTACTAAGGATCTGCAGAATTATTTTTTCTTGCTTCAAATAAAGTAGATAGGGGAAAATATGAATTCATTATCTTTCTGTTTCACTGATCCAAACAATTTAGAATTTCAGAGCCAAAAATATTGCTTCAAAATAAAAGTTGGTTTACGAATTCCTATTTGTGGCATTTTCACATGTATAAAATCTTTTAGTGTTATTTATATAGAGAGAAACACTAAGTAGCAGAAATAAGATGTGAGAGTTGTAAAAACGTACCTTATTTGGAAGACATTTATGCTCACATATACTTGATATTTATCTGCTCTCAAAGTTCTGTCTGCTTTTAATACTAATAATCTGAGCGAAACTCAAAACCTTTTTTTGCAACTTGATAACTTACCAATACTGATTGCAGACGTAGTAGGCAACAATTCTGTAGACATTAATAAAAATTAATCACACATCCAGAATTCCTTTCTTTTATTTTCTACTATTTATTCTAATAATTATGTGAACTTTGTTAATAATTTTATTTTAACCTGTAATTTTTTGGAGAGAATACGCAGTTTTCTAAAGCTAGTTGCTTACACTAATGTAAATAAAAATTAAAGAAAAGCTTATACAATAATAATGTTTTTATTTGTTTGAGTGTTCATTTGAATATGGCAAAGTATATAAATGCTAAGTGTCCAGGCGTGGCATGAGAACTTTCTAAGAGAAAAATGACTCGCATTATCCAGGAATTAAGGAAACTCGCATTTAAAGATAACCAGTGAATTCTTTAACTTCGTTAGAAAAGCATGCTGATTAATGCCTACTTGAAGAAATAAATTTCAAGTAGAAATAGAAGTTATATATTACTATATGTATTACATATACATTTATCATGTTGTACATCACACGTATGTCAGTGCTTTGTAGTAATCAAATAAACCAAACCAAACTAAATCATTACATCTGTATGTCACATTAAAACAGTGACTTAAAAATTATAATTTTAATAAGCTTTTGCTTTGCATCCCCTTAATGATTGAGTTTTTTCTCCCTCTCTTTTTCTTTTTCTTCCACTCCAAAATACAGTTTATTCACTGCTTATGGATTAAAATAAGTTGAGAATTAGCATATAGTAAATGAAAGTTTTGGGAAGAGGTTTAGTTATTTAAAAAATTTTCTGTTTTTCTTTTCAAGTGATGTTTTACAAATTATTTCTCTTATTTCACATATGCATTACAGAAGTAATGCTACATTATTCGGTTGTTAGTTTTCTTAGAGTGGTTTGGTTTATTTGATTACGGTAAATTACATGAAGGATACCTGATTAAAGGGAGGGATACCTTCGTGGAAGACTTTCTAAGGAAAATTGGCTCGTATCTACATTAAACTTGGGGAAAACTGTGAAAACTCGCATGAAGTCAAAACGTTTGCCGGGATTTGAACCCCGGACCCAACTACCAGTGTTTAGCGCTTTACCGCTCGGCCACTGATGAGCTTTATTAGAATGTCACGTGCAACGTAATTTGTCTTCAGATATTAAAAATTATGCGATAGTCTATGACACGTTCGGTTATTTCGAAGCAGGAGACCTGAAAAATGAGCAATGCCCTCGCCAGTACTCGCACTTCGGGCCTCTCGAATACGCGCCGAATATGCTGGCCATTACACTACAAAGGCATGCTAAGAAGGAGGGGAAATACCTTATAAGTCTTTAAACAAATGTTTTGAAAAAGGCTGAACAATGTAATATGTTATTTACATAGCTATCTATCTAGCTAACTATCTACTTTTATTTATCAATCTACTTAGCTATCTACACATACATATGTATTTATATTATATAACAGAAATTTCTCTCCCTTCTTGGTACGACGTGACCATGCATAATATTCTAAGATGTGGCAATTCATATCGAGATGATGTATAAAATGTTAAGACATATCATAGAAAATTTTTGCACATTATTTCATTTCAGTTTTTCAGTTAAAAGCTGTGTCTGCACACCTATTTATAGCTAATTAAGTGACGTAGGGTACTCCGGTAGCAAATCACAATGGTTAAGTTTCTATAACGTGGGTTTTAACATCAGGAACATTATACAGATTCTGTCTTACTGTTACTATCGGATAATTTGAATACCCGGCTACCTCTACATTTCTCGTCGCAACGATATGTCCTTAAGGATTTTTGCTGTAAATAAGCTGTGTCTCCAACTTCTTTCCGAATCTCAGCTTTTTCAGAAAGTAGCTTTAGAGTTCGTTTACACTCATAGATTACGTTGGATCGGTTAATATATTAAGTGATATTCGTTTGCGCTTCTGCAGCAGAGAGAGAGAGTAATATGTGAACCTGCTTCTCAATGAGATAATATTTGCTCAGTCAGAATAAAATCCATCAGAAGGATATTGTAGCTTATGTGCATGAATAATTTATGCTGCTATGATCTTGAATATTATAACTCTTAATAGGAAATAAAAGGTATATGTCCTTATTGATACAAAAAATAAATTACATTTGTAAAATCATAAAAACTCCTTAAAAATAGGATTTTGACTCGTAGCAAAATTTCGGATATATAGAATCTACTAGCTGACGATACTGAGGTAAATCGAAATTGTTTTAAATGATTGAAATTAGGTGAAATGATCTTGAAGAAAGGGTATGAAAAAGCTAATTTATGTACATTTCTATAAGAGTTGCTGTAACAAATGTGTCAAATCGCATGTTATTAGTATATTTTATATCCCATTAAATATTCTGCAGTGAAGCTTAATCTGTTTAATTTCATTAGTGAATTAGAAAACTGTAAGTCAGCATATGAGTTATTGAGAAATGCAAAAGTGATTTTGTGAATAAACAATATGAAAATTAAAATTTAATAATTTAATAAATATTTTCCGGTTTCAAGAATCCTTAAAGATTTCTGTGGTCGAAGGATGAGTATGTTAAAACTCATAATTGCATGTGCTTTTTCATGAAGGCCATGATTTAGTCTCGTGTTCTTAGGTAATCAAATATAGGAGAACTCTGAAGATTACAAGAGAATTTTCGCTATGTCTTTAAGTACCACAGAGGCAGGGAAAAGGTGTAAAGGACCCTTTTATTCTTCTCCTCAATTGAAAGCCACCACTCATGCTTACAAAAGCCAGCAATTAGAGCTTAAATCGAAGAAAATTGATGACCTAAAACTAAGACAAATAACTCAGTCAGACAGCTGCACTACTAGAATAACGCTCAAGCTGGCTTTGACTTAAGGTCGACGTAAAAAGCCTAATAACAAGAACAACGCCACACCGCAGAATACTTCTCGCGAGGAAATCAAATTAGCAACGTGGCCTTCAGCAGGCAGAACACACTCTGATTCTGCCCTCTAAAACCTTCCTTTAAATACTCTCTTTTTTCTACTTCATTTGAAAATCACGCGAACTAGAAATCTATATTATGGGAGAAAAATGGAAATCAGGGAAATAGGAAAGATGATAAACATAAAATAATTTGTTAAGAAATTAAACGTAAACTCTTCAAGTTTAAAACAAATATGCGCATGATTTCATTTCTGACATGAAATAAAAACATTTTGGAATGCTTCCAGTTTGGAGAAAATGGTAGCGAAAGGAGTGATTAAGCACTGAAAAACAGGAAATGTAAGTAAGAAAAGTTAGTTTTTAGACTGAAAAACATTTTTGTTTAAGTGTTATCATGCAAACGTTAAAGAATCATTTTAGCCGCCTAAACGGTGCAATGATTAAGGACGCTGACGGCCACAATTCCGGAGAATGCATGGATATTCGTAAATGTATAGTGCCTGTGTAGCATGGGGGCACTCAAAACATATAGCGAGCCGACAGTCCTCTCAAGTGGTTT
>KK115858.1:52121-85732 GCA_000611955.2 Stegodyphus mimosarum | reverse complement strand
AGACCTCAGACCTCGGAAGTGTCTTCCGAGATGTTCTCCTTGGGTGTCGGTGGAAAGTCGGAGCTGAGAAAATTTGTGCTTGCGTCTGTTTGATTCCACTTGCAGACTTGCACTCCTTGTCACGATAAAATACATGGGCTGGTTCTAATTAGTTTAGACAAGTGAGTTAGTCATATCAGCAACAGAATCATTTTAACTTCACGAAGAAAGAAACCTCTTACTGCAAGAAAAGAAAAAAGTACTGACATTTCTGTCAGCAACAGACAAATTCACAGAAAAGAAATCTGCAAATAGAGAGAATCGGCGGTATTAAAATACTTACAGGCTTCGATACAAAATGACACTTTATTTAAATGGGCCTTAATATTAGTAGTAATACTGTGAGGGCATTTTTGCATGTAAGAAATTTTCCATTACACAAATCCTGGCAGCATTTTTAAAAATTTGCGTTTA
This sequence comes from Stegodyphus mimosarum, assembly GCA_000611955.2. Lineage (NCBI taxonomy): Eukaryota > Metazoa > Arthropoda > Arachnida > Araneae > Eresidae > Stegodyphus > Stegodyphus mimosarum. The sequence continues at coordinate 85,279 of KK115858.1, read as the reverse complement.
AATTCTTATGCAATTGTGACATGTTTGAGATACCTTGGAAATGATACTTGACTAAGTAACGCTTTATAAAAACAAGGATATAGAGAATTAAGTGTTAACATTAAACAAATATTTGCGTTTCTGATGCTGTGATCTTCACCATTCTTATGTATGCCTGAAAAAGATGCATAACGTTTAAAAATAGTAATGCTCATACATTCGCCTTTTTCAGTTTAGGAGATTATCTGTAACAGGTAAATGTAAAAAAAGTGTTTGCTCTCTTGATAGTCATGTAAAATGTTTTTCTCTCATTTGAAGATAAATTTGTCTGTCTTTAGTAGAGCGAAAGAACGAGGAAATGTAGGAAAAATATCTTTCAACGGTGTTTCTTTAATACTATTTATGTCAGCAGGGATAAATTTAGAAAACAACAACATGGAACTAAAACAAATTTAAAGTTGAGAGTAGTATCTAATTTTCATGAACTTCTTTTAATTACATTTTTAAAATTAACTGCGGGGAAATATTTTTAATAATATCGAACTATATGAAATTCAAACTATTATATTACAAAAATTATGATTCAAATTATTGTTAAATTAATTATTATTATTTCAGATTGTTGTTTTTTTCCCGGTTTAGGAAGAGTAGTTATTCTTTCCGGCTTTAATAGTTCGAAAATATTATTCATTGCCAGAATATGGTTATCATACTAAGAAATGACACTGGTATGGTTAATCCTATTACGTATCATTCTTAGAATAATTTCCTCGAAAGAAAAAAAAAAGGATAATTTCATATTTAGAGAAAATATTCATTTCCATTTAATGGATGGATTATTATTAAGAAATGTTTTTCTTTATTATTAAAAATTTTTTTTAATAATAAAGAAATGCTTTAACTATTTCTTTGCTTTCAGTAATATATCATTTTTTGTGGTAATCTTATTAATTATTTAAGTTATAAGTATTCGTGTTAAATGTATTTAAAAAATTAAGTTAAAGATGTAAATTCCTAGTCTCTTTATAAATAAAAAGAGAAAAGAAGAAGTTACTAAATCATTCATAATTATTATAATTATTGAAGAGATTACTGGTTGGAGACATGTAACAGTATAATTGTGATATTTAAACTAAATATTTAATAGCTCAAAACAAAGAATGACAAAAAAAAATAAATATTTGCGAAATATTTTCAAAAACGATAATATTAATAATCACATTGTATATTATTCAGAAATAGCGAAATTGCTACTAAAAATTGCGTGTAGATAAATTTTTAATAAAGTTTAATTTTAAAATGTGAAGTTAAACTAATTTTTGACTTGCTAGATCTCCTTTGAAATTAAACTAAATTTTTAATTTGCAAGATCTTCGTCCAATAAAATACACTAAAATTTTACGATATTGAATTATGCTTTAAAATAGCTTCCTTAGAAAATCCAGAATAAAACATGGTTACAGCCGAAAACATTGCGGCAAAAATATTGCGAACGAAACCGTCGTGGAGTAAACAACGCAAAGCGAAAACTTCGTGGTACAAAACATCGTGGGAGAAAATAAAGCAAAGAGATAACAACACAGTTCTAAAATCTCGTGGTGCAAAATATCGTTGTCGAAGATAAAGCGGTTCAAAAACTTCGCAGTTTAAAAACATCGTCGTCGAAAATATCGTGGTAAAAAATAAAGTACCTACAAATCATCGCATGACGATAACATCTCAGACGTGCGTTTTTTAGACTTTAATAATTGTTAATGGATATTCGCATAATGATTTATGAGAGCAATGTGGAAAGAAATATAATTTGTATTTTCATATTTTTATTAACTAATAAATTATTAAAAAAAACAAGAAATTTAAACAAAACAAGAAATGATTTTTACTATAAGAGTATCAGATTAACAAAAGTGAAGAAAATAATATCATAATTAATTTAGCAATTTTTTTATAGATAAGTTCATGCAGTTACTTATCTTTCTTTTTCTATTCTTCTTTAGATTACACTTTTCGTGAAAAATTACCAGCAAAACTTTACAAAAAAGTAATTTATTAATGACTTTTGTTAGTCAACTATGTCAGTTTAAAATTAAGTGCAATAAGTTGCGTTAATGTTCTATGCTTAAGTTTATATTTTACATTTTCAGCAAATATTTATTAATTAATAAAAAATATGAAAGAGAAAATTATCCTTCTTTCCATCTGGCGCTCACAAATCGTTATGTGAGTTTTTAGAATTATTAAACAATCATTAAATTTTACAATTACTAAAGCCTGAAAAACGCATGTCTGCGATGTATGATACTTTATTTTTTACCACGATATTTTCGATGGCGATGTTTTTAAACTTCGAAGTTTTTGAACAGCTTTATTTTCGATAACGATGTTTTGTACTATGATGCTTTAGAACTGCGATGTTTTCTCCCACTATGTTTTATACCGCGATGTTTTCGCCTTGCGTTGTTTTCTTCGTGACGTTTTCGTCAGCGATGTTATCGGCGGATACCTAAAACATATTTTCCAATAAAGCATTATAATATACCAAATACAGCGAATCTTCTCTAGGAAAGACACCCACATTTCCAGATAATTTTCGTCTTTCTTAGAAACAATCGTCTTAGAAAGCCGAAGTTTTCTTAAATTCTCAGAAATAGAGGACGATTATCATTTTCAGAGAGGTGACTTTTAAGTGAGGGCTGATTGTATTGTCATTAAAATTATGAGCTATAACTAAAATCTTGTATTAGATTAAAATCGGATATTAAATAAAAGTCAGTTTAAAGCTCAAACCGGTTTGAATTCCATCTTATTTTGAAAACTTGTAAAAAGAAGCTCTTATTTAACTCTTGTGCCAAAATTTACATAATAGAAATCCTTACATTTGTTAGTAATGGTCCGATTCAAAAGAAATCTTTAAATGTTAACTATTGACTACCATTTCACAAAGCGCAACTGCGGAAACATGAGAATACAAAATAAAAGCTCATCAAATAAAGTCAGATTCTTTCCACAATGAATGAAATAGCTGGAAAAGAGTTCCTATCACAAAAATGCTATTAAAGTAAAGAGCTTCTGAGCTATATCATTTTATCTTACATTGATAAGAGATGTACGAAGTTCATGTTTACAGCCGTCAAAGTTCTAATTTATTGCATACGTCAGTAAGCCAGTAGCGTAAGAAAGCCAACTCTAGCAAAATGGATAAATCTTCAAAAATGAAGTTTCATATAAAGATGCATTCCCACCTGCTTATAACTACTTCAAAGACTTCAGCCTTTGTATAAGCTCGCCTTCATTTTAAATGTAAAATGCTCGCAAATCCATCTAATACCTCGGTAGACAGGTGACGAGAGGTATTTTGCATAACATTTACATTTGTATTCATATCGGTAGTCACCATTTACAGGGAAAATTTTTCCCTCCGCATTTCCGTAAACGCTTTCTCACACCCCAATGTTCCATTCACATTGCCACGAAAATGCAAGATTGCTTGAAAGATGGGAGCAGAAATGGCTTTTTCCTAAACTCCGTCTTTACTTCCAGCTTCATCTAAATTTCGTTATTCGTTTATGTTCTTTGAGAAAGGTCCTGACTAAAAAGTTCTAGTTTAAAAGATATTTATGTTTCTTCCGCAGTTTCATTTTAAGGGCTCGGAACTTTATTAATGATGCAATATTTGAATATTTAGCACTTACAGAAATTGTCATGAGTTTGCGAAGTCGGAAAATGTTTACCATTTATTCTTGAAAAATATTAAATCAGTCTTTCCTTCGTACAGCCATATTTTATCATTGACAATAATCATGGTGTCCATCATATACAACATCTATTTCAATTTGGACTTCAAGGGAAAAATGAAACATCGCCTTCTTATTTGCCACCCCCATGAAATCTAAAGTGTAATAATGACTTATTATTACATTTACGATGCAACGAAAGAAACTGGGATCAATTTTACATGTTAAGAATTTTAGTTTTTAATCCTATCAATAATAATAATATCAAATGACCAAAAGAAACCGATACTGTAAAGTACTTCAAATCTAGCATTTAAATATAATTTTGTGCAAGTTTATTAACTTAATTAACTTAATTTCTCATTATGGTGCACATGCACACACATACACACACACACACGCACACGCGCACGCACGCACACACACACACACACACACACACACACACATATATATATATATATATAGGCAAGTTAAGTGGCAGATATGAGTGGGGTATCAGAGACTTCATCGTGGATCGCATAAATAACGCCTCAAAACAACAACCATCTTTAGAAGTGATGGTCCCAAAATGGGGCCATTCGTATATTTCTAAGTTTGGTTGAAAGAGGTGATGAGCTCTTTTCGGGAATGAGACTCCTTTATTTCTGATATCATAGATGGACAGACGTACATACATGTATATATACACACATTCAGTTAAAAAATACGTACCGCGAAATCGCTATGGAACAGAAGGACATTTGACGTGCACGTACCCGTAACTGAACCCTGTACACCATTGAACATGCACTGCCACAGAATGCGCATTGGTACGAAGAAACCCAGTAGATACAAAATACCCAGAGCTCATCTGCAATATAAATTTGAATTGGTTTTGTGAAAATGCTTATAGACATAGCCATGGAGTATGTCTTGGAGGCCCATTCGACGAGATCCTGACTAAAAAGAAATTAGGCGTATGCAATTAAGCGATTTCCAAAAAGGATGTCTCACCTCTTTCAGGGAAGGTGATTACGCCACTGAATAGCCAGACGCGAGGGTCAGAGGGATGAAACATGAGACAGTGTTGTCAGCAATGCTTCCAACACATAATCTTTCAGCCGGTGGAGGAAAACGGTAGCCCGCGAAGGGTGACTCGACGCACGGAACAAGCTATCTTGCATACTGCCTCAACAACGCCGACAGCTACAATTTCTACTATTCAGTGAAACCTAACCACATCTTTAGGACGTTAGATGTCACGTAAGGCCGTACAGTGACGCCTAGAGGGTGGGTTTCATTAATAGTGCTTCTTATGACGTCTACCATTCAGGGTTTCTTGTCACTGACAAGGTCTTTTGCGCTAACGTTGCCTCCGTAACTGAAGGAATGTGGCGAATTGGACTCGTATTGTTTTAGCGATAAATCCAGACTCTCGCTTGGCCCAGAAGGTCACTACGTAACTGTATATATGCCCAGGCCAACGCTTCACATCCCGTGTCGTTTGAGAGCGGCATATTTTCATGCCGCTTGATGTTACCCTGTACGGTGCTATTTTCCATTAAAGCGTTACTTCTACTTATAGTTTATATATATATATACTGTTTATGTTACCCTGTACGGTGCTATTTTCCATTAAAGCGTTACTTATATTTCACGTGTAACATTTAAATTTTAAAGGTATCAAGAGAAAATGCTGGAAAAGGAGATAAGGTAAATTTTCTTGAGACATTTCTGTCATCTTCTGTATTCATATGTTCTTTTAAAGAATATTTATATAAAGAAGGAGATAGGGATTTTCTCGTAAAGAAAGAGGTGAGAGTAAAACATCTTGTTACGCTATTTATAAAGCTTTGAAAACGATGAAAAAAAAGAAACAGATGGTAAGTATGAAGAATTGGAATACAGGATGAGATCTTGCTTTAAATCTACTTGTCTTAAGGTAAGTAAATGTGCCAGAAGCTGCTATTGTAACGTAGTCAGAAGAAATATTGTACTTTACTTCCTTGAAAATAAATTTATTTTGAAGACCAAAGTGTCATGCGCAATTTATTCATATTATTTTTAAGTGAATATTCAATTTTATTCCATATCATTCATAATTTTAATGTAATAATTTTGTATTTATTTAAAAGTTGGTAAGGTATCAGCTTTATGTGATAACACAAATTGATAGAAAAGTGTCAGTTATTAACTAGAACTGCATTCATAAACAAAATGCTGTTAAAACGTATACTATTCGACAATTTTACTAAAAGTTTACGTTTGAAGATCTAAATCCTTTAGCAAATGCTCTAACTTGGGAAGATAAAAAGGCTTCTTTATTTTGAGCAATTTACAAAATAAATTATTTTAAGTTATGTGTACATAAATAATAATAATGTGCGCTTGTTAAAAGAATATTCAGAATGGTTGGAAATTGTTCCAGCAAAATAAGAGGGACGATATTACCAAAAACAATAATACCTAAAACAAAACTTTTCTTTTTAAATGATTGCATAATTTTTAAACCTTTTCAATGTGTAAAATAGTGGACACATACAGCCCCCATTTCGCATATGTTTCCTCTGTGCAATTTTATTCCTAAAAAATTAAAGTATTTCATAGAAAACATATAATATTAACTTTTTAAAACATTGCGCTGTTAAGCTGAAATCAGCGGCTGAATGACATCGCCTCTTCGCACAGGGAAAACGAGTTTTTCCGCGTTTCCATTTGTCAGGTTTCCCGTTTTAACGAATAGTATTATAACGTATTCTCCCGCCTACTTAGCATGTCATCGTGGTGTAATGGCCAGCACACTCGATGCGTATTCAAGAGGTCAGAAGTTCGAGTCCTGGCGAGGCTATTGCTCATTGCTTATGACTCCTACTTAGAAATAACCTAATGACTCTACAGACCTCTGACTGACTGAATTAAAAAGAATGATGCATGATTATTCTCCACCACCAGGATTTGGAGATTGGGTCCCAAAATCCCACTCGCCTTTCAAAAGAGGGATTATGTAAGCTGTTTCTCCCGCCTTCTTAGCATGCCTTCGTGGTGTAATGCCCAGGAGACACGGCGCATATTCCAGAGGTTGGAGTCCCGGTGAGGGCATTGCTCATATTTCACGTCTCTCAGCTTTAAAAATATCCTAATGTCTCAACAGTTTGTTATACTATAATTTAATGAACTAATAAACAATATTGATAATAAATTCTGAATTACATTTTATTAAAATGAGTGTAATGATGCTGTTCAAATTGGCCGATTTCTGCTAGAAATATGCGGTTGCTTTAAAAATAAGCTCTATGTTATAAAATTATTCTGATATTTCCGACGTCTGTTATTATAAAGACATACCTATATTTATCTCTCTTTATATATATGTATGTGAAGAGTGCCTTTTTATGAAGCATTTAAAAACTTTCATACATACTCTCTAAGATTGCTTAACATTATATCGCACTTTTCTGGCTGCATAAAAAATAACTTCACTGTTCTTCTCCAAGCTTTCAAAACTTGAATATTTTATAAGGTATTAATGCATAGCCAAGCCCATTCACACACACACAAAAAAAACACAAATGTAAGAAATCATCGGAATTCATTTCTGAACAGTAATTCTAAAATACATTAGCCACACCTATCGCACCTATTGAAGCTCAGTATGATGAAGTGAACAATTTATTCATGAGTTTGATTTATTTTTTCTTGGAATGTGTAGCTTAAATAAATTATCCATTTGAAATATTCTTGAAGTTTAGATTGAAAAAAAAATGACCCTCAAAACCTCAGCTCTGATATATTTTGGAATATTGCAATGTTTCTGGCAGATCATTACTTTCCAAGAAAAATTTTGCGCTATATATGACTGTCATTGTTTATGATATGTAACAACAATAAACTTGATGAAACATTTCGTACATTTGAAGCAATTAAAATAATTTTTTTGTAGTTAAAGTATGTTCATACTAAATTAAAACTGTATTCTTATGTAAATTTAAATTATAATTTGAAATGGACATGTAACTAATTTCGATATATGAAACGAGGTGCGCAATTAAAAAAAATTGCATTTACAATTTCAGAAAGGAGCTTAACCTTTCGACCCCTGAATGGGTTTAGCCCTGAAATTTCAAATTTCAAAGTTACTCAAAATGTCATGAATAAATGACATTTTCTTGATTACATTTAAAAAATAACTCTTTCACTTTGTACTTTGATTCCTTTTCTTTCAATATACAATGTACCAGAAATCGGATACATTAAAATCTAGCAGAAAGTTTCACGTGTAATGATTTCTAAAGGCACCCTTCTGTACAGAATTTTCCGTCCGTAGCGCTGAGAGGGAAACAAAGTTATTTCAAATTTTTGCCCTTGAACCATGCCTTTTTTATAACTTTATATAATTCTTGTGTATTAAATTGACAAAAAATAAAGCGCAAAACAAAAACCTAATTTTGTAACACTCATTTCAGAATTCTGAATTTAAAATAGGTCAAATTGTAAGAGTAATGAAAAGTCCAAGGAAATTATCTGTAATGCTTTCATCTTTTTTGCCATCGTGCAACTACGAAGCGACAATACTTTCAACGTTGTTACAATAGTTTACTTAGATTTCAGTAATTGATTAGATTTGGTTTTTAAAGGGGCCCAGAATTTACTAATTTTATTTTCTTTGAAATTCTCTACAATTTATTTTACCAGATATTTATAGCTTCATTTTAAATAAAAATAAAATAATATTTTTACAACAAAACTATTCCTGTGAGTGATAATAGCGCCTGCAAATTATTTTGTCACGGAAGACGAAATAATTGTTATTCATATTTGTGAAAATAATCTTTCAATGAATTAACAAGCGATGTATATGACATAAAACGTTTGCAATGAAATAAGTAAGTTTAAAAGTATTTTCTAATATCTGTAAATTCAAAGAATTTATTCTCTTAAATAATAGCATTAATCACTCTTTTTTTTATCTGCATCACGTTTTAACTAAATCTTTTTGACATCCGGGGACTTTTATTAGAGACAACTTCGTTACACAGTTTAGCGACATAATTATTACACGGGGACAAAATTTCTTTTCTCAATAACAAAAAAGTTCAATACAAAATTCTGGGAAATTTAACGATAATTAGAAAAGTATAATACTTGTTCTTAATCCTTAGCTGAATACACTTGGTGCAGTATATGGCTATAAATGTCGCCTACTGTCCGGAAAATATTTCTCTAATGTTGAGTATACTGTCCACAGAGAAATGTGCATAAAAAAGCGTTGTACTTGTGCTAAATTTACATATTGTGTATCTCTTTGCCATCGCTGTCAAATTGCGAAGTACAATCAAAAGATCTTTAGAACAGTGCAGCACATACTTAAATAATGTGTGTGACTAACAATCATATTATGACACAGTTAATTTGACGTCATGAATAAAAAATGATAAATACTTTCGGCCAAATATTTTGGCCTTAATTTCTTTTCGAATCTTTATACATTTTATTTTTAATTTAAACGAAATCCATTTTTAAATTTAAGCACTAAAATAATTCTAGAATCTTTTATTTTTAAGCAAAATATGCAGAAATAAAATGTGAATAAAAGGCAAATTTTATTTTGATACCTCCTATACTTTACTTTATTGAAACTTCAAAATACTTTTGTTTAAATTGTTAAATTTCTTCGGATTTCCCTTTATGCAAGAGACGTTCCGCTTGCATACAATGGTAGCGATGAATTCAGTGCATCTAGTGCCCTTCCAAGCGTATGCAGACGCCCTGCTGATGACCACTGGAGCGCCTGGAGACTATTCATAATCAGCTATTAGATGGGTTCCCATATAGCTCTTGGACAATTAAAATAATAGATTTCCCAATGTGATTCGCTTCACAATCATTGCAGATTAATTCACGCGATAGCCACTCTCAGATGAGGAAAACATGCATGGGTTACAAGCCCTCTAGAATCCCGAATTATAGAAGCACTGTGTATTCACATGCTAGATTAATGTTACAAACTATGCACAGTAGACACAATAATCAGCTCTCAATACATAGAATCAATGGGAGCATTGTTCTGTTGTTATACTATTATACAGAGGATTAGAATTTAAGGGCGAATATTAAGTGGGTATCAAGTGATGCTAAAGTGAAATTCTTATGCTTCGTGTAATCTAAATGCAAAAGGATAAGGATTATAAAAAGCAGTTTGTTTACTTATCAGTTCTCTGATAAATTTAATGAGGGATATTGCTCGCATAAATTTCAAAATTTTATTTCGAGAATTGATACTAGGACTACTCTTTTCTGGGAGATTTTGAAAACGTAAAGCAAATTAAATTATAAATTTCTGAATAAAGCTTTAACATATATTTTAAATATATATGATAAGATCAACCCAACTGTAAACAATTTTCGAGGTAATGCAGATCGTGATAGTAAATTTTAGGACTGTTGAAGTACTGTCAATTTTCTTAAAAGTCCTTGGAACTCTAAGATGTGATTTAAAATCCAATTTTTACCTTTTAGTAAGTTCAGAATGGTGAGAAAGAAAAACAAATCGCAAATTAAAACAACTGATTTCTTAAAAAAATTGTTAAAAACCTATCCACACAAAATAATTCCGATTACTAAAAGAAAGCTCAGATGTGTTCAATAAAATAATATCTACTATTCAATAATATTACATATTAGATGCCACATATTAAATTTACCTCAGAATTATTATTAATTATAAAATAAAATATGTAAATGGAATTATAATAATAAACTCTTGAATACTTACTAAGCATATTGTTAGTAATAATGTGTATAACTGGAGAAATATATAATTTTCAAAATACAACATATTTCTAAAAGTCACTGCGACCCAGTAACAAATAGTCAAATAAGAGGATAGCGTGGTATTTTCGCAATACAAATTCAACGCTTTTTCTTGTCTTAGTTATTTCTCGTTACTTATACCCTTTATATTACTAGGCCCAGTGATCCATCAATGTTTATTAAAATTTTATATTGTATTATCACACATTATACGGTTTTCCGTCTTATAGATGTAAGATATTTAAAGACTATTTTATTAAATGCTGAGGGACAGTTCAGCCATATAACAAATAGCCTATAGACAGCAAAAAATCTAAACATTGGCTTTACAAGTGATGCTTGAAGAAAATATGGTGGACGATAACTCCTCACTCCCTGGACATGAGGACTAAGTTTCCTGCCTTCCCAGTCGTCATTTAAATGGGAATAATATAAAGAATCTCCAATTTGCTCACTGCGTATCCTCTGGGAGTAAATGGCAGTACATCCGGCTAGCATAGGATCCAAAGTTCAATCACCAGAGATAAGGCACAGCGGATTTTTCGTGTTTCATGCACCGAAAATTCGAATAGACTCTAGGCATCTAGTTTATCTTTTCAGCTTTATGCATGCAAATTACTATTTTGCTAATTTAATAATTTTGTGCAAAAATATAGACTTTTCTTTCACTTCAACTAAGTAAATAGCTCCAGAAAAAATATGTTTGTTACTTTTCGTTAAACTTTACTTTGAGCTAGTTACTTAAAATGTAATACTTTATTAACGAAAGAATCGTCAGTAAAATTTTATATTCGTAACAGTGATTAATTCACGACGAAATAAGAATTTTGATACACTTAGTTTCGCATAGCATATAAACCTAATTTTACATATTGTATATTTTAGGAATAGGATAAAATTTATTCTCAGGTTCGGTGAATTAATTTATTTAAAGTTTTATTTTTAAAATCAGTTATAACTCTGCCGCACCAACGGCATAGTGGTTAGGGAAGCCAACTGCGATACCAACGGGCTCGGGTTCGAATACCGGAGAAAGTATGGTTGTAAGTGTCCGTCCCTTCATAGGAGGCAAAGTTGGTCCACCTATTATGTGAATAAAGTAACCACCATGCCTGGCCTTCATAGTGGCCAAGTCGAAGTCGGCTGAGGGCCCGCCATTGGGAAAAAAATATTTACAACTCTTATAGCGTTTAAATGCACTTCGCTACCATAATGCAATAGTGTATTTTACAAAAACCGTATGTACAATTTTGAAAAATCTGTGTTTCAAACGGAGTTTCTTGAAAACGTTACTGTACGGCCGCTGGGAAATGAAGCCATATCTTTATATTACAGGAATGATAGTGTAAGTTTGATCACAGTAAGATAACAACACATAGAAGGAATACCTTTATTTCCTTACAGGTTCGTAACTTTCATTTTCGCTCATGCCAATCTCTTAGTTGAGTTCCCAAAAATGTCCGAATATACACTGTCCCTGGGAATAGCATGAAAAGCCTTAGACTATGAAACTGAAATAAAATATTGCTGAAGTCTATTAGTTTTAAAACATTTCGTCTCGAGACTATTTAAAAAATGAAAGTTATTTTTATGGAAGTAGGTTGTTGTGACTTATCTCACTTGTCTAACAGTAGCATCAGAACAAAGCCCACAAAATTCATCTCGGCAAGGAGAGCAAGATTGCTCCTGTCGCTGGACGGAGCCTTGAGCACCATACAGGTGACATTACAACTTCTCTGAGTTCCGTCTCCAATTTTGATGAAGAGCACACCGGAGGGCAGGTCGGAGGGTCTCCCACCCTTCTTCTCTTACCTCAACCTCCCAAGAGAACTTTCGACTAGCCATGTATTTAGAATGCCTTCATGGCGCTGAAACTATACATTTACAAACATCCATGCCTTCTCCGGGATTCGAATCTGAGCCCTTCGGTATTGCAGTAGGCTCCCCTAACCTCTATACTGACTGGACGGCTTATGTAAGTATTGGATAACAAACATTTTAAACAGTAAATGTAAGGCGAGCTCTTGAAGATTTTAACTGCTTTATTCTGCAAAAATTTCTATATCCATGAATAATATTTTAACCGAAATTTAAGCTTTCGTTTGTGCAAAATTTGTTTCGAAATATTGCGTAACTTTTTTTTTCCTCAAATAGAGCCTATGGCTAAGTATATACTTCACAGTATGGAGGAAAAGATGGTATAAATTCCTTCTTTTCTTATGGAACTAAAATGTTTTAACTGATTAAAAAGTTATGATACTTTAACAAGACTACTTTTCTCCTTTATTTGGATTAACTAAAAAGGTACAAATTCCTTTTTTTCTTACAGAGATGTAATATTTCTCGCGGATTAAAAAATTATCACAATTTAGTAATTGGAATAATTTCATTAATCAGGCAAAAAATACAGCAAAAGTAACTTTATAGTTAAGAAAAGTAGGACGTGAATGAAATAATTTCAGTCAGATTTGGGTAGGATTTGTTAAAATGACGTAAAAATGTTCTTCCTGAAATCTAAAATTAGAACTACATGGAACAACGCTAGATTAGAACGATGAGAATTTTTTTTGCTTTTTTCCTTATTTGCATTTTTTAATTACCACCAAGAGCATGAAAGCTAATTAAGGAGATAAATGTACCTATCAATGTATCGAAAGAGAAGTTTTCACGGGAATCATGCTCTTTTTAAAAAGTCATTTCCTGTCCTAAATGACACAAAAGCTATTGACCTGCTAAAACTGCCAGGAAGCTCTAATAACTCCAAGTTCAGTTTGTCAGAGTTACTTTCTGAGGAAAGATGGCTTTCAGATAATCGCTTTCAGTTAGTCATGTAAGAATATTTACAACTTGAACTACCAGTTACGTTTGCATGTAACAAATCGCAATGATAGTATCTACTTTTTAACCGAAAATATCTGAGGAAAAGGGGTGAAAATTTCACTGTTTAACAGCAGAATTGAAGTAGTACAAAGAGTACCCCTATCAGAACATAACTATATCATTAAAATATACCCGTAAACAAAATTAAGAGAATTTGCAAATTATGTCTATTTTTACAAAAGGTCGTGAACCAAAGGCAATAATTATGCCCCGAAGAATTATGCAAATGTTCAAAGTTAAACCGCACGAGGGGTTTTCGGTTATTTGTATGCTTGTAATCCTTTACAACATTCGCCGTGTTTCTCGCAGGAGTTGGGTAAATTTTATAAGGTTATAAGGTATTTCTCCCGCCTTCTTCGCATGCCTTCGTGGTGTAGTGGTCAGCATGCTTGTCGCGTATTCCAGGGGTCTGTGGTTCGAGTCCCGGCGAAGGCATTGCTCATTTTTAATTGACTCCTGCTTCAAAAATATCTAATGTCTCTACAAGTGGTGCCGAACTAAAAAGGTGGTGGATAATGATTCTCCACCACCAGGCTTTGGCAAGTGGATCCCGTAATGCCCAGTCGCCTTTTAAAAGTGGAAGCATATAAGGTATTTCTCCCGCCGTCTTTGCATTCCTTCGTGGTGTACTGGTCAGCACGCTGGGCGCGTATTCCAGAGGTCTGTGGTTCGACTTCCGGTGAGGGCATTGCTTCTGCTTCAAAAATTCCTAATGTCTCTACAAGGTATTTGCTAAAATGAGTAGCTTTGAACGTATGGATGACGGAATGAGATGGAGAACCGTCGGTAGATTTAAGGCAGGGAAACATAAGCGCAGAAAGCTCACTGTAACGGATTCATAGCGAGAAGACCTGGACAAGGTCGACCAATATCCACGAATACGAATGAAGATCGTTATTTGACACTTTCAGGGCTGCAATACAGAATTGCTACAGCTTCACGGCTCTTTCAACCTGAATACGTTCGACTTACCTGTAACTAGAGAGAGCCGGGAATACCATACCCTCCCTCCATTAAGGAAGTGGATCATTACGGTGTTGGAGATGTAATTTCGGTCAGGCATTAAGTTGGACGGACGCACGCGTTTCATGTGTTCTGTGAAAGTTTCCTATGAGGTATAAAGAGGAGATCGTAGATCCTTATGTTCGACTTTTGAGTGGTCTTGGATTCCTGTTAATGGACGACAACACTCTTTTCCACGGGGCTCTGTTGGTTGATGATTACCTAGAAAATGAGGATATTCGCCGCATGGACTAGCCATCCAAATCTTCTGATCTTAATCCTACAAAGCATGTCTGAAACGCTTTTAGGAGGGCGTTTTCATCTCGCCATTTCCCTTCGAGAACTCTCCTGGAGTTAAAAAGTTCCTTGCTGCAGGAGTGGAACTGAATACAACAGGGATACTGCAGAAGTGGGTATCGATTATCAGAAGAAACGCTCTTAAACTGCCTCTTGCCCAGTACGCCGTCACCCTACGTGTCTGGCTGTGAGAAGGGAAGTTACCTAATATTACACTGCTTTTCAGTTCGATATCACAATGCGGATTTCGGACATGCCTGCACTATGAGAATTACTGATATTCATGCTTACATAAAATGACTTTTGAATGGTACATCTCTTTACCGGTTATATATATATATATATATATATATATATATATATTCATTTCAAATGTCATTAAAATCTGTACATTATAATGTGCAAAGCCTCTTAATTTTACATACAAGTGTATATTTTCTTGCAAGTGACCCAAATTTACTCTTATTTGCAAATTCTTCAAATTTATACATAATGTAACTCTTCTATCGATCCAAGTTATACATCATAATTCCTCAACTGTAAGTCTGGTTTTCTTATATGTTTTGTTTCAGATTTAGGTGTTTCAAAATAACTTTTTGCTGCATTCGTATTTACTCTCTCAGATGATTTGATCAAAGTTTTTCTTCAAAGTTTCTTTTTTAATAATGAATAAACTTAATTGAATAAAATGTAACATTTAATTGAGTTTAAACTTCAAAAATATGGAATTTCCATTATATAAATTATCTTTTTGTTAAGTTGTGCGTGCTGCATGATTGTGTAATTCTGATCAAACAATATTTTGAGAATTTTACTCCTATATAAAAATGGAATATATCTTGCCTAATTACGAAATTAGCTTCTAGGATTCTAACAATTTTAATTACTGATCTGAAATTACTCTTTGTAATAAATATGGGCCTAAGCAAGACAGAAGGGAAGCACGCCAAAGTAAATCGGAAAATCAGGCAAAACAACAACCTTGTGTTTGGCGTTTTTTGAATTGAAACTGTATTGATTTCCAGAGCGAACATATACAGGTCTCTCTTTGTCAGGAGAGAAAAAAGTTCATTCTGTGAAGAAATGTTTTAATCCTGACGAAGAGGGACCTGTACCTGTTTGCTCTCGAACTCGATTAGGGTTTCATTTAAAATCTATGCCAAGCACAAGGGCGCTATTTTGCCTAATTTTAAGTATGGACATTATATTTGCAGATTAAACGTTCGCAATTAAATCGTTTTAAGACTTAGTTTCTATATGAGACTTTATTTGCGATGAAATATCTAAAGCTATTTTTATTTTTAAACAAGTTATTTTGATGTCAGTAAGAGATCAAATACAAAATAATAAAATGCTGAGTTTGCCGAATTTATTCCATTTCACCAGAATTCTTTATTTTCGTATAACAGCTATCTTTGTTGTTTGTAAAACGTTAAACATTCGTTGCCATTTAAATGAAATTTTAAAACTTCGATATTTTCAGGGAAGCAAACTTTAAGAAGAAATAGTTTGCCAATACTTAAAGCAAGTTGTGAGAAAAATCGATATTCTAAGTTTATATATTTTAACAGTAAAGCTTGGCAATTAAATGCTTGTTAAAATTTTCCCTGTTAAAAGTACATTGTAATCTCTTTAGCGCAGATTTAATTCATGCGCAAATCGTCGGGCATAGTGTTTAGATCACTTAAAAAATGATTTATTTAATGCATGCAGAGTAACCGATTCTTAGACATTTCTGAGTGAATATTTATAGTTCCTGATAATCGGAATTAGCTTTATATTTTGCTTCTTGAAAGTTTCAAATTTTTCTTCTGAAAATGCGTTTAAAGAGAATTGATTTTGCAGTATAAAATAACAACTAAAAAATCGGGTTTTCGTAACATTTAATTACTAGTAAACTCAAAATTTTAATTTTAGAAATTTGAGTTTCTTTTAACTTACTTCAAAAAATTTTAATCTATCAGAATAAGTTAAGAATATTCTAAAATGAAAGGATAGAAATATAATGTTTGAACATGATATATTTTTAGAAATTCTTTCCAGCAAGCTTAGACTAGACAATCAATATTTCCTAAATTCTACACATATGTAAGAAATGAAATTTCGTTTTCAGTAGCTTAAAATTACACCACAAAAGCACCAGCTAACTTAGAACTCATAGCTGAACTTGAGTTCGTTGAGCGTATTCAGTGTTCCTGGGGTGATAGCGGACAAGATTGCATTTGTGGAGTGTGTCCAGTGAACTCCATTGTTACAGAGAGTAGATTGGCCTAGTCCCTTGAGCGCACAGAGATCGAATTCCCTCCTCGGTAGCATTTATTATTAAGTTCTTCATCTGTTCAGTTTCGAAGACCATAGTTGGCTTCAGCTGGAAATATTTTCTCCAATCTGAGCGTGAGGCATAGCTCTGTGTAAAAATAGGAGAGGATTTCATTCACGACATTTATTCACCATTGACTTTCTTATAGAAGAATACAACTGTTATTTCGTTCTTAAACAATATCAGTCTGCCTTCCTTTCAAACGGCTTATTATCAGTAGACAAGTAATAAAGACGAAACTAGGAAGATGTGCCCAGCGGAGAACTATTTGACCTCTCAAAATTCTCATATCCTCTTCTACGGAACTGAAATAATAATAATAAAAAAATATGATTTAAGGCGGTTGGTTCTCTGCTACTGCCATCATCTGTGGATAACTTTTCGTTTATTGTGGTTGTAAATCAATGAGAGAGTGTGATAATATCGATAAATTGCAGATATACAACACTCGTAGGAGAATGTATCACGAAAAGGAGATTGCTTTTGTCCCGTGACAGCAACACTGGGAATCGTAATCCCAAAGATCGGTTCCTAAAATATTCGTAGGAATGGTGAAATATCTTTGATTCTTTCGCTTCTGGAACCCGCTGGGTTTTCCATGAAGAATATCGAAATTTCGAGAGGCAAATGCCTCAAAAGTGCTTTTACTTTTCCAATTTCTGACCTTTTTTTCATCTTACTCCATTTCTGATGTGCTACCTTATCTTGCCAAAGAATTCAATTTCTAAAATTTAGTTTCTATAAAATGGAAAAAAATAAAATTCCTTGACGGATACCTTGCAGTTAAAATAATTTAGAAACTGGTTAATACTTAAAGAAAATAAAGCACTAAAACATGACGCCGTCTATTTATTTATTTCGCCAGTGGCAAGTACTATGTTTTAAGCAAAATTAATTCACAAGTTTCATGTGTCTATCTAATACCGATACGTGAAATAATAACTGTTGAAAATGTAAAACGAAAGGCAGTCTTTTATTTAAAGTATTTCTAATTTTAAAACGGAAACTTAGGAGAGCACAACCAATTATTTTAAATGATTATCGTAGTAAAACTGCTTTGAATAAGTAAAAACTTTGAAATTCACATGTGTTAAAAATTCCGTAGAGAATATAACGAAAGTTATTTGTGTTCTTTTGAAAAATTCTTGATTTAGATTAAGATCTGCTGGATTGTGGCAAAGCGCACTGTATGCCTCAGGGAAGCGATGCCTTTGTACAGAATTTTCTAAGGGAAATTGAATCATATTTCTAAGAGACACTGACACAGGAAGAAGCACAAAAACCTTGAACTGACATGTGTAGATTGCAGTCCTTAAGTAGAAACAATCTGTGTGATGAAAACGAAAATGATGCTATTATAATTTTATTAACAATAGCATGATTACAATAGCAAAAATGATGCTATTGTAATTTTATTTAGTTACAGCAACACTGAAAATATTTGATTCTTGTTTAATTTTGTCTAAGTAAGAATCAATTACATTTGGATAATAATATTCACGAGGCTCATTTTTTAAAAAATATTTATTTTGTGAAAATGGAATTATATTTAACTTCGTGGAGAGTGGTAAGATTTTCCTTCTACTAAAGAACAGAAATATTGCATTGCGTAATTTTTTATAAAAGCATGCATACATAGTGTGTATTTGTGACTACATATTGTAAGGTTTACCCTAAGTTTATTAACAATTATTTTAAGATTTGTATTTTTCCTATCTTATTCTAATTTCAGCTTACAATTTCCTGCCAGAATGTAATTTCAGAAACGCAGTTAATGCAAATGAGAAAGAGTACTATTTAAGTCGTGACTTCACTGACTTCAGGAGAGAGAGTCTGATTCCCTGACTAGCGCCCGTTTGCCTTCTGGCTACATCTCTCTTAGCTGTTACTACGCTCGGCCATACCTTAGGCCCTTGCTTGGGTTCGCCGATTTAATTAATACTTAGGGGCCAACTAGTTAGGTCTTTGATAGCTTCGGCTATACCTTTTACAATGCTTAGTTAAGTTAGTTTTAGTTTAAATTATTATTATTTTAAGTTCAAACCCGAGTGGCGGCTTTGTGTAAAGTTCCAAGTAGGAACTGATTGTAAATATACTGTGATGTTCGTGGGGTTCTAAGTTATAACTTTAGATTTAAATAGTAATACCCCACAATATATCTATATTTCTTACTTTATGTCTTTAATGATATATATACTTAGTTTAAATTAAAACCAAACAGGCCATGAATGATCAGAAAGAGGAAATATACTCAAATTTTAAAATTAACTAAGTAAAGTTAGTGGAATCTATTAAATTAACTTGGACTGAGTTGAAAAATTAAATTGTGAAAAATAAAAATACACAATAATAAATATGATAAGGGAAAAGCTATGTTATCATTTTCAGACTCAAAATTTTGTCAAAAGCAGGAACAGCCAATCAATGATATGACATCTGTTATGGTAAAATTGCAAAATTAGCTATGTTTCTGTTTGTTTCATATTAGCTAAGGCACTAAAATTAATTATTTTAAGCTATTTGTACTTCTAAAAATTAAAAGTCTTCTTTATATAATAATTCCTTTCAGAATTATATGCCTATATATAAAATTCTGAAAGGATATTAATATTTTAGAGAGCAATGGTAAATATTACGTAAGATTAGTCTAATCATCACTACTTTTCTCTAAGAAAAGTAAAAGAGGCTCATTTGAGGTTAACAAAGGCTGATCCAGACCAATATAATTTACTTCCTGTGTGATTTACTGGAACATTAAAAAAACTGGTATATAGTTCGGTATTTTTGTAACATAAGATAATAATGTTATCATCTAATTCTAAAATTCTATTCGTGATGCATTGTTTTTCATTATTTTAGAAAAGCTTTGATTGAATTTTCTTTGTCTAAGCACAGTATGTATTATTCTTCGCATAATTTGAACAATCATCGAGACTTAAGTTTTATAATGAATCCCTTCATTTTGGAAATGAACACAGTTTATAGGATTTCTACGGAATTACAATTCTTTCTCACATTTCCATTCTTAGAAATGTGTATTAGTCATGCTGTATTATTTAAGTAGCTATTCGAAGAGATAACTAGAGGATAAAAATGAAAGTCTAACTAGAGGATAAAAATGAAAAAAAGTGGCTTAGAGATTATTCTCAAAATCATATTTAGGTTTGAGTAGATTTTAGTTTAGTTAACCATTATTTTATGATTTTGAGCTGATTTACCACTCTTGATTTTAGTTAGCTTTCCCTAAGTATGTAAATGAGATACGTGTATTTAAGAATTAAGTTCTAGAAAATAAGGCAGGGAACTCTGGTAGCGACACTGACCGTTGTGGTTGCCCATCTAGTCTTTTTCATAGTCAAATTACTTGCCTATTTAATTAGAACTAAGCCAACACTTGCTAGGCTCATGTTTTGTGAATCTCCAGCATTAATTTTGCTTTAAATTTTAATTCGCCTTCGATGTTACGAGGAATCTTGCAAGCTGTGGCGATTTTAATTATAACCATAAGACGTGCATCTTTTAAGTTGAAAGTTTTAAATAAAATGTGTGTTTAAACTTTCTGGCTTCTTTGTTATTTCCATAGATGGAGCGATAATTCCTCTGGTATTCTAATAGTGACCAAATTAATGAAACATTGAAACTCTACCGTTTACCTTATTATTTATTGAAGGTACTGGGACATTCATCTGCTTCCGAAGAGAAAGCATCAGTCGTTATTAGATATTCGTGTAACAGAAAATCAAAATTTATTTGATCCGATAACTGGATCTGTCTTTCTTTTAATATTTTTAACTAAGCGATTTTTAACAATACAATTACATATAGAACCATTGCTCATTTTACGGAAATTATGGTATCATTTGGTGGCATTTGCAACTTCAACGTTATTCAAGAATTTGAAATGCAAAAGCCTATAAAAGTGCTTCAGAATTACAGTGAGGTTCCATGACTAACCGCTTTAAAATATAATGCACTACAGATAAGTAAAGAAGAAAGATAAGAAGAAAAAAAACATTTTTTAAACTTACTTCAATTTAATATACAAAGTAATAAAACTGCTGTGTTTGATATATCCCTAAATGTGGAGGCATTTGCTGAGATTTAAAGAAGATGTCTAAAAATATAAAAATTTGTATCTAAAATAATATTTTAAAATATAATCTTTTATTATGAAAGCAACTATGTTGCTCTATGAGTTTCGAAATGTTTATTGAAAATCTTATTTTCATTACAGATGAGATAGCAGGAAAAAATCATTAA
Organism: Stegodyphus mimosarum; assembly: GCA_000611955.2. Taxonomy (NCBI): domain Eukaryota; kingdom Metazoa; phylum Arthropoda; class Arachnida; order Araneae; family Eresidae; genus Stegodyphus; species Stegodyphus mimosarum. Next base: position 64,015 of record KK115858.1, on the reverse strand, counting down.
CATTTACAAAGTCAGACGGACAATACTTTCAGTTCAGAGGAATTAGCGAAACAAAAGAAAATGACAGCAATAGCAGATGACAACATGTTGCATCCTAGCGAAGGGAATACTAACACCGCCATCTTCGACAGGTTCCTTTCGCTTCCTGATTACGCAATAGTTGCCAATGGTGCTCTCATCACTGTGGAGAGAAATAAAAGGGGATGACGGAGGGGGATGACATTATTCTTCCCTCTCTCCCTCGTACTACATATGGTACCGCAGCCGCGTGTCATCAGATAAACCGCGAGCAAGAATCAATATATCATTCTATGCATCTTCGGTAGACGCACTTCAAATATTCATGCTGTATACTCTAGTAGACAGATACGCTCGGGTACGTTGCGTGGCACTACGCGAGAGGGGACCGAGAGCAAATAGCATTTCCTCAGATGAGGTGAGCAAAAATTATATTCTTTTTTTCATATTCAATGTTAAGCTTTTATTATTAATACGAGGATGGATTGTAAGATGAATGGGGAAAAAATCAGAAAGATCAGTCCGACTGATTTAGAAACGCTAAATTTCTAATTGAAAGAAAGTATATATTATACATAGGTTATGAGACGAATACGCGATTGAGAAAATTAAATTTGCAAAACTGTCTTTAAGACGTCTGATCTCATTTGCGGTGATAATGCTTTTTCTAGCCACACATATTAAAAAAAGCCTTTTTTTTTACACCTTTATGCGCTTTCAAAGATGCTGCTTTGATCTGTTTTGCTTTTTGCCATTTTTCTCAGCATAAATTTCTGAACCCATGAATTCGTTTTATAGCGTAAACCTTGATTCAGATATAGTTTCTTTTTTTTCCTCCTTCAAAATTCAAGAGAAATTCTGCGCTGAATATTTATGCCAAAAAACGAAAGTCTAAAAGCAATCGAAGAAAAATAATCGAAAATTGTTATGGAAAGAAACCTCATTCAGTAGCAATATTCAGGCGTTATTAGTCTCCGGGTAAAATTAAAAGTAGAGAATAATTTCTTCTGTACCCTATATTACACTACTGCACAGTTATAATAACGAATGTTACCAATAATAACACAATTATGAAAAGTAATAAGTTATGAAATTATTTCAGTCCTGCTTTTAGTATATAAGTCAGCTATTAAATTGGGTATCTACTCCCTACCTCCAAGAAAATTTCCAGTTTTCTCGTCAATTTAGACTAAACTTTCTTACGTAGAATACTACATTTAAGCCCAACACCTTTACTTCCATCACTTAATACTTGCATTTCCAGCCATTTGGTTTCAAAATTTTGCAGGAAGTTAGATAATTTTAACTTCCTAGTTTAATCTTTAAATTTCTAACTAACTACTTGTTTTAAACTTTAATTTTAAGAATTATATCTTCTTTGACCTTCTTATGATTTTGCTTATTTTAATGTTCTAAATTATACTTTTGTTTTTACTTTTGTATTTGAGTTTGAAAATGAGAGCGTAGGAGATATGTCTTCTAAAGTAAGCATATCGTTTACTTGTTTTCTCAATGAGAAACATTAATTTTAAAGATTATTTGCTATTTATTTTGTTTAACAAGATTCTTTTGGCTAAAGAGACTAATGTCTTTATTTATCGAGTATTAATTGTGGGTTATGATTTAGATCTAGCAAAACATTTGATGCTTACTTGGAAGTAAGATGAAACACTCTCTCTTAATTTAGTTGTTGTTAATTGAAGGTAGATTGGTTTATCCCCTTGATAAGTCGATTAATCTGCGACCAATGACAATAGCTATGTCTTTAATACTTAAAAAAATTACTTTCGATTTTGGTATTTTTGCGATTAAAGATTTCTGTTAGCAGAACTTTATGTTTATAAAGCATAGGGGGTCTAAAAAATACTAATTCAAAATTCTATATATATATATATATGTGTGTATGTATAAACAATATGCATATATATATATATATATATTTCGATGATGATTTTAAATTGAGTTTCTGTTCCTTGAAGATGGTATATAGAAAGTTTTCTTATTATAATTTATTGTGAATTATTGTTATATATATAAATGTATAAACAATATGCATTTTACGGTTTTAACATTTCTGCGCACTTAAAAACGACAGAGTGGAAATATTTTATATACTTTAAGGAAGGTCACTGAAAACATGAAAGCCACTAAATTAAGTTTAACTCTTTTATGTGTATATTAAGAACACTGGCATATCATGCTTTGTAAACAATGTGTGCATCAATAAAAATTTAAACGTTCTTTCTAAAAACTTCATCCTGTTTATAAATATGCATTATGCTTTAATAAATTCATTAAAGACAGCTGTAAAAAACATCAAATTACAAGAAAGGCACTAAATAATATTAATGAATATCATAAAACACAATGAGGATTATTTTTAAGGTAAGAAAAACTTTAAGCGCTTTTTACCTTAAATAGTTTTTTAATGTTTCACATATCATATTTTAATTACTTTTGGAGATATATTCTCGAAATTAATCTCGTAGTATTATCACGTTACTTCAAGCAGATCGAATTAAAATTGTGGTATTTGGTTGGTATTTTATGTTTTTATAATGTAACCGTACATCAAAATACGACAAAAAATTGAGATTTAATACAGTTAATTTTTCAAACAAATGAAAAATGCGAAAATTGCCTAATATTGTTTTAGTTCAATTCCATTCTAAAATATTTTTTTGCCTAACAAATTAAAAGTATACTTTTTCGTGCAAAAAGCGCTGTTATAAATGCCCGATGAGGCAAATCTAGCTTAACCAGATGTGAAAAAAATATACTTAAGATTTATTTCTAATGTTGTTTATTACATTTAAAATGTTAAAATATTTAATTAAAATGTAGTTGCTGAGTTAATAAAGAGTCAAATCTAAGGGCATTTTAAAGCAGAATTAAAAGAAGGTGACAAAATCAAAGAAAAGGTAAAAGGAAATATGACTCATTCAAATGCCGTGTGAACTCTTAAAAACACAAAAAATCATAGAAAAATTTTCTTTAACTGTAAATAGAAATATTGGCATAATTATACAGTTCTGTACATACCATGATATGAAGAAGATTCCAGTAATGTCACAATAACGGAGAAGATTACGATGAACATAAAATATTAATATAAAAACAAATGGGTTCAAAGTCCTCAATATTTATTATTTTTCAAGGATAGTAATGCAAATTACACAGAATGAGGCTTACACTTTTGAGACGTTCAGGAACAATAAGATAATCAAGTTGTTGACGTTTTTCAAAATTAGCAGTTTATTAGAAAACAATGACTACTAAAGTGGTGTGATCGAATTAATTACACATTATTTTTAATACACTGCTTATACAAACCTCAAAATTTCAAAATTATAAACAAAATATTACTTTTAAACTACATTTCTTCTTCTCGTATCAATGTATCTGTGTAACAAAGCGTAATGCATGTTCGAATTCAATTTTCACGGGAAACTGTATCCCTTTTTTTAATTATTATTTTCGATATTCTATTCAGTTTGCTTCCCTGAATACTACTCAGTTTGTTGAACTTGTCTATGAGCTTGATATTACTTCATTTTGTTCTTAAATGAAGCGATTTAATTTAATTTTTTTTGCTATTTGTTTTTAATGTAAGCTAACGCAAAGATATTAATTTCACGCAAAGGCTATTAAATAAAACTGAAATCTGGAAAATACGATAAAACACGAGATGTAATTAAAACATAGACGAATACTTTTATAGTAACAAAGATTTAAGATTTATAACTTCGCAGAAATAGCAGAAAATGTTTCATTTAAAAAAACGATCACTTCAGAAAGTGTGGTCTTTTTTTTTATTCTCTAGTGTAAAAGTTGATTCTGATTGCTATGGTTGATAAAGCGAAACTTTTTTTCATTTTAATCCATTTCTTCAAAAATGTGTGCAACAATATAGCGGTATTAAATAAAAGTCAAATAAAGATACTTTAGGATGAATACAATGTCAAACAGGTTGCTCTCTTCCCATGTACTTGCAAAACTGATTATTACAATTCAAAATAACTCCGAGTTTGTATTGCTATATTTTGATCACGCTTTAATAAACTTTCAACTTGTTTCGTATGACAGCTTAGTAGAAATCTGCATGCAAAAAATATTCTGATAAGATTACAGCTTACAAATAAGTTAGATTTAGAAAAGGAATGGTATGTTAACTTTTAATAACGTACGATAAGAATACTCAGAATTATTCCCAACCTTTTGCGAAGAATGCTTAAAGAAATGCAGATGCATCAAAACATAATACCAAGAAAAAACAATTTAATTGAAAATTATTTACCTGCCTTAAATGATTTCGTTAGATGCTTATTTTGATGTAGGTTGAATTTTTATCAAGGATTTATTCACTTGGTAATTGAAAACTTTCCCTTTCAAAATTCTACGCCAATTTGCATTTAAAGTGTTGTTCGATGGAATGTTTGAGACCAGTGTAAATACTAATCGCAAAACAAATAAAAAGCCCACAAAACACATTTGTTTAGTGCTCCGCATTTCGACATTTTAGTTTTGCAAGTCTGGAGAATTTAACGTCTAGCGATGAAATTTCTGAAGCAGTTTGCTTTTACAGTTGGTTACGGGATATGAGTTTATTAAAAATTATTAAAGTGAAGGCAATCAACTATTGTTTTTTTCAGTTGAATAACAATTTGCAATTTTATATAGTAAGATTTTGCAAGTTTTTTTTGCAGCTTTTAATATTTAGACTACATTCAAATTAAAAGAGACGAAAAACGCAGCCCATAATCAAAGTCTTAAAATAAATCTGTACACGTTGTTCATAGAAGTTGTAGACTATTAAGCAAAAAAATATTAAAATTAATCAAAGTAATTGGTATCAAATTTAAGCTATTTTAGAGAATAGCTTATTTTCAAATTAATTTAGATTTAGAATACTTTCTGCTTCCTAGAAGCACTTTTTAAGCAGAAACGACCGTAAAAACATCATGCACACAGTTATTTACAGTAGTTTTACATTTCAATTAGTTGAGCATTTAAATGACAAGTAATTATGAAATGAAGTGAAATTCTTTGTATATGGATCACATAAAAATTAAGGGCTTTGTCAGGCGTTAGGACACCATTTATTGAAAACAGATTTCATTTCCTTTACTAAGATCCACATATCCCCCAAATCTCTAATATTATCATTTACGATTATTAAATGGGATATGGGATTGTACACACACACACACACACTCACACACACACACACACACACACATATATATATATATATATATATATATTTTTACTTAAATACCTTGAATGAATATCGCTGTAATACATTTGATCATAATGTACATAGGCCTTCGGTTCATCTCTAAGTTAATAAATGTTCCTCTAATGTCTATGTGAATAGATCTTGACCTTCACGCTCACAATGTCATTTTTGTTGTTCTCAAAGTATACAGTAAAGAGCGATGCATTGAAAGATGAAAGCGCAAACTCTATAAACTCTCATCCTCTCCATTGATGTGGCCAAAACTCCAAAGGGAGGTGGTCCGAGTGGGCCGGCCCTGGACGGCGTCGGTAATCGACACATGCTGAGATCCTGACCTCCAACATGGAACCTTGTTCGCCTCATTAGTTTGAATGCAAGAAGGGGATAACTCCCGCCTAGAGGGAATTGAGGTTAACGCCACGTGGAAAAGAAACAAATGGGTGTAACTGGATGAATTCAGTAAGAGTTTTACTGAAGATTTTCTGTCAGACAGCAAGAAAAAGACAATGCAATAAAAATACTGTTATAGGATGTTCAGGGAAAACTTTCTATTTCTGACTAGATAATCATACCTGGTTTCACGTTTTCCATTAATATCCCATCTCAAAAGTTCTTAACTGAATATTAAAATAGAAATGTAAATTGAAGGGCGCTTAAATTGGACTTAAATCATTTTTATTATATGCATACACAGATATTTTAGTGAGTTGCAGCTGAAAGATAAGAACCCGCAGATATTAACAAACCTATTAAAATTGATGGCAAAATTAGAAATCGGATCAGTCAGTAAGCATAATGTGGTTAGTAAAAAAATAAATTAAGTTTCAGTTTTCTTCAAATAATATTTAAAACTTTTTATAGGCACTATGCTCTACCAAAGAACATGTAATGGAAGTTATGTAACCCATTGTAAGTTCTTTGGTTCTACATCCTGTATTTCGTCACGTTTGATAGCCAATGATGAAATACGTTATTTTTAGTATTGTTAATGTTTGAAAAAAATCATCTTTACTTAGTTAATTGGAATTCATTAAAGAAAAATATTTATGTATTTGTTTCTAACACCCCTGAAGGAAGATTATTGAGGTATACTAGAAATTAAGTGAACTAGGCTGACTCAACAACCTAAACGGCGATATACGTATTAAATGGCCAAAAGGCGTATCAGCAACTCAGCGTAACAGCAGCAAGGACAAAATAGTAACTTTCGCTGGCTAGCGAAATCACGCTTTGAATAAAAACTTCTAGATTCGTCTGTTTCATACTCTTCACTTAACTTTGATTTGCATCCTGTCGAAGAAATGCGAGGGTGAAAATGAGAAGTTCAGGAAAAATAACAAACTCAAAATAATTTGCTTTGGAAACTAAGGGAAACCTTACAGATATTTTCCCCTTCTTTTCCGCATGCTTTCGTGGTGTAACAAAAAGCATGCTTGACGCGTATTCGGGAGATTCAGAGTTCGAATCCCTGCGAGGGTATTGCAGATTTCTTCAGTTTCATGACGTCGAAAAATTCTAATGACTCTACAATGGATTGGATATTGTTAATTCTAAACAACATTATGGTAAGCTGTTCATTGCCTTGATCTGAAGCTGATCATACTGAACATTAACTGGGACATTTTGACTACTAGCAAACATAAACTATTACGAAGAAGATGTAAAGCATAGAGCTCGTGAGCAGAGTAGTGCAACAGAAATTCTTAGCATTGTTCCTTTTGCCACACTAATTGTTAGGACTTTCTGAAGAAAACATTCTTTTCTTAAAACAATAACTGTGTTAATAATTTAATGTATTAGATGTTTAATACCTTCCCAGCATTAAAATAAACAGGTGATGGAAGATAAAAAAGATAAAATCTTGTGATTCGATGCCATCGAATCAATAAAATTTGAAAAAAAAAATAGTAGATTTAAATTTAATATATGGTTCTTTATTGACAAACTTAGTAGCTACAATCATAGGTATAGAAATATGTCGCTTTTGTTTTTTCTCTAGGAATAAATTATTCTATTCGGACCTTTTTTGTAGACAGGAGAGGAAATTTTATTCTCTTTTATTTTATCTCCGTATAGATAACTAAACATATTTCCAAATTCCATTATATGAAACACCAATTCTAAAGCTGTGTGTCTGTCTTGCATAAGCAGATGATGCTGGGCTAACAATGGTTTCAAGTGCCTTTATTTGAGAAGGCTTAAAAGCGTAGTTCTTCTTAGCCTTGTTACCTAATTTCATAAAAGATACGCAAGCTAAATCTAATTCTGAATGTGTGCTCTTAGAATTCGTAGCAGTGACTACATATCAGAAAGAGTATAACAGTAAACGTACCTATTTAGAAAGCTAGGGGCGATGTCGCAAACTTGTTTATCATGAACGCATTTTCTCAGTAGCTATGCTCTGTTCTCAAACAGCGAACATCATATTGCTTCTTTACAGCTATCTTCAAAAGCGATAAGAATCATCTTCCCGCATTCAGAAAAGTTATCCATACAAATATTTAAAAAAATCCGAAAGATTTCAGATTTTAAATTACGTCCAAAGGGGCGTTTTTTAACGTTTCGTGTGTTGCCTTTATTTATTAAATATCATGTTCTTCGCAATTAAACCATAAAATTCAGTTCAAGAGCAATATCGCAAATTAATTTGAAATGAGCATATCTTTAGAATTTCCGATACACAGTTCCGCGCGCTGGAGATAAAAAGATTTTTCCCCCCGTAAAGTGTTGCCATTGCTCGCTTTTAAATCGTTGAGTTTGCTTATCAAAAATTCGTTTAAATTTTATGAAATATGAAATAGGTAATAAAACAAATTCCAAATTCTAAATTTGGGCTTCCAGATGCGCATAATCGGGTGGAAAAGTACGTTATTCAAAATTGGAGGGCTATAGGTATCGTTCTTTTATCACAGTTGAAGAAATATACATACATTTATGCACATTCTTCATTATTTAATTTCTTTAAATATAATACACGGCGATATATTTTGGTGACAACAGTTTGAAAAGTGATACAGCCGTTTATAGTGATTCAACGCAAAATCGCAAAACGAAAACAATAGTCCTTCAGGGACAAAGCCCCTTTGACTAATAATTGTTTGCTTATTTAAGCAAATTTTTGTCCATTAAAACAATATTAAAGTGTAAAATTCTAAAACTCTGTTTTACTTATTTTTCATTTTTCATAGAAATTCCACATAGCTTCCATATTTTCAACCATGTGAAACAGAGGGTAAGCGTAGAACTTCACACGTAAAGGGATCATTATTTGTTCATTAAGAATGAAAATTACTATCGTTTCTACTTTTAAAGAATAGCTTTATAGTTAAAGTAACAAGAAAAGCAATCAAAAGAAATATTTCTTACCCCCAAGCATTCTGTGTGAAGTCATATTTAGAGAAACCTAGACAGCGCTGTAGCATTGCCCCTTTACCGAAAGCAGAACATTAAGTATAGTAAAATAATTTAGTCTACTTAGCAGATTTGTCTGAACCAGTCTCGTTTCCGTTATTACACTGAAGCACATATGACTAAACAAACGAAGAAATTCCTATATTTGTAGGCAAATTAAGCTCAGTAATAGGTATAGTTTAACTGCAATTAAATCGAGCAAAGTACATATATAAAATTAATTTTCTTTAGTGACACAACAGCATATTAAGCAGATTTCTGCTTAAACAATTAAGTATTATTTTACTCCAATTAAACACACACACATATATATATATATATAAAAGCAATTAAAATTAAATTAATAAGCCCAAGACTTGCGCTAAAGTTGCAAAGTAATAAACCAATAATTCACAACAAATTATAATAAGAAAACGTTCCATATACCATCTCCGAGGAACAGAAATTCAATTTAAAATCGTCATTTTTTGTATTTGAAATGAAGAGAGAGTGTAGGGGATATGTCTTCTAAAGTAAGCATCTCGTTCAGTTTAATTGTGTTCTTAGTAAGAAACTTTAATTTTAAAGTTTATTTGTCTTTTAACAGGATTCTTTTGGTTTAAGTGGACTAATATCTTTATTTTGATTGAGTATCAATTGCGAATTATGATCTGAATCTAGCAAATAAATTGATGCTTTCTTGGAAGTAAGATGAAACACTCTCTCTTATTTTAGTTGTTGTTAATTGATGGTAGATCGGTTTATCCCCTTGATAAGTCGATTAATCTGCTATCAATACAATAACTGGTTTTTCAATACTTAAATAAGTTTTACTTTTGATTTTGGGATTTTTGCGATTGAAGTTTTCCCTTAACAGTTTTTAAAGCAAAGGAGGACTAGAAACATTCCATTTTTAAATTCTTTTTAAAATTCTTATTGACAATTTATTTATCTAGCTATCTGTACAGGGCTTCCTGTTAAAGAAAAAATATGCACCTTTGAAAATTAAAATATTTTTGTTGCCAATATACTTCTTCTATCAAATTACCTTAGCCATTTTATTTAAAATTTTTTTAAATATTAACGTGTTTTTCAATAAGAAGCAAACTTTTTTTTACATGAGTAGCATTTTAATATTGACAATTTATTTATCTAGCTATCTGTACAGGGCTTCCTGTTAAAGAAAAAATATGCACCTTTGAAAATTAAAATATTTTTGTTGCCAATATACTTCTTCTATCAAATTACCTTAGCCATTTTATTTAAAATTTTTTTAAATATTAACGTGTTTTTCAATAAGAAGCAAACTTTTTTTTACATGAGTAGCATTTTAATAGAAATGTGCAGTTTTGGAATCATCAGAGAAGGCAATATTTAGTGAATAAATAAAGTGCAGCATTGGCTTTTCAGAGTTGTTCTTAAATCACAAATTATAACCTAGTGTAAAGCAAAACATGAATAAAAGTGAACTCTAATGCTAGCTTCCGATTATAAATATGGGAATTATTTCTCGAAATGTAAACGTGCAAATTACTCCTAATAAACGTGACTAAAATCTTTATATGCACGAAATAGGAATATGTGACCAATGTGGGTAGTCTAGAGAATTAATTAAGCCCGGAGAACTTTCTTTTTCGCTATAAAAATACCTCGCAAGATTAATTCTAGTGTTTATGCCCAAATCAGGCTTTGATCTAGTGGCAAAATTGGGTGGCTTAACGTAGAAGAAGATAAGGGGGATCGAAAGCTATTCTAGAAACTACCTCTGTTTGAAGTTTTATTTTTTAAAAGAATTAATCTGTCTGACAAGACAGGAGGTTGATAGGATGCTTTGCTTTAAACGAAAACAATGTATCTGCCTACATTTCCTGATTTCCAATAAAATTTCTTGCAAATTATTTCTGACTACTTTCTTTTCACTCGTTCCCTCAAATGGGCAAAAACAAATGACTGTGCTTGTCTAAGACATTATACAGTTAGAAACCTAGATTAAAAGTTCATAATATAATATTTTATCCTTAAAAAATATAGATTTTTACTTAAACAACTTTTTAAATATTTGTTAGAAATAACGCATCTTTATCATAAAAAAACTGACTCGTGTATAATTTGCTAGAGACTTAAGAGCGAGTTTTTCTTTATTTTAATCGTTAAAATTTAGCAAGTTTCCGATTTTATAAAGAATCAAATATGAAAACGCGCGAAATTCGTTATGGTATGAACTGCATGGGAATCAGAACGGGCAAATGAAAAAGTAGAAAATAAATTTAAATTAAAATGTGTATATACATTTTGAGACTTGGAGATACGATTAATGAAGATTAAAGGAACTTAAATATAATATTTACTAAAGATTCAAAAATGTAGATAAATTATTTTATTGTTTTTTTTACAACATAACTAAAACTTTCGGAACAATTAGCAGTAGAATTAACAGAATAAATCAACTCGATGAAATTAATTAAAAACTTCATTATACACAATGTTTTGGGTAAGAATATTATTGAAAGTTATTAAACATTAATAAACGTTGATTAGCTCAGTGCGTCCATGCCGCACACATTTTTTTGTCTTCGATGATTCCAATATAAAATTTTCTGTTCTGTAGCAAATATTTCTCATATTTTCCTTTCAAAAACGTGTTGTAGTCTTACCCATGCATAGCGTAAATACTGACCAGTTTCAAATAGAAAATATTCCATAAAGTCATCTTTTCTCTTAGGCAGATAATCCTGACTTACGTTTCTGTATTAGATTAAGATTCCTAACACAGACTTACGTTTCTGTATTAGATTAAGCTAATCCAGAATTTTCTTAACTAAGACGCGTTTTTAAACTTCACTGTAGTTGTAGAACAAGATGAAATATGCAGATTATTTCTGTGTAGAATATTTGCTTAAATCCTCCTTGCCGTATTTCGCTTTCCGATAAACATACACTCACGTTTGTGAAAATTGCAACACCATGAAGGACTTACGCGAGTGAGCTGAAATTTTCAGGAAATGCAAAGTAGCGCATGATATGCAAATGATTAGAATTGCAAATCCGTAGCGCATGCGTATGCTGAGCAGCGCCCTCTGAACGGCTGATGGATCCGAATAAATAGACGGCTGTAGCAAGGCGTGTATGGTTATCGGTGGTTATCTGCTAGTGGTAAACGTTAACTCAATCTGTACTTATGCCTCGTCGACGAAAGAGAGCGAGATTTGAACAACTTACAGAGTTTGAACGAGGGAGAATCATCGGC
>KK115858.1:33298-51266 GCA_000611955.2 Stegodyphus mimosarum | reverse complement strand
CACTTATTGCGGCGCGTGGTGGCCACACAAAATACTGATTCTGATCTCTTGTTCTTGTTTGTTTGCTTTGAACATTTAATCATTTATTTGTACCACTACCACTCAACTGTGTATTAAATTGCATTCAATTATGACGATTCCTTCTTGGTGTTGCAATTTTCACAAACGTGAGTGTAGAAGCTATTCATTTCCTGAAGAAAGAAGGAAAGCATAATGCATAGGTTTAAATATAATATACAGTGTGTTTATAAAGTCCCGGACACATTTTGATGTTTAATAACTCATAAAATAATGAAGATATAAAGAAACATATGGTATTTATGGATGGAATAACTCATATATTTTCCTTTTCAGGTTTAAATATCTTTACTTTTGTAAATATCGTCTGCGCGTGTGGTTAATTTCAGGTAATTTCATTTTCCAGTCTAAATATCTGTACCTTTCTGTGATGTTCTCCGACGAAGCATCCTTTCGTCTTTCTGGCATTGTAAATCGCCATAATGTGCGCATATGGGGATCTGAAAACCCCCATGAATACCGTGAGGCACAAAGGGATTCCCCAAAGGTTAATGTGTTGTGTGGACTAATGCACGACCGAGTCATTGGGTCTTTCTTTTTTACAGAAAAGACGGTCTCATCAGTCGTATACTTAGACATGTTGGAAAACTTCGTATTTCCACAACTAGAAGAGCTTCAGCCACATGTCTTTTTACAACAAGATGGTGCACCTCATTGGGGTACCATCGTTCGTAGTTCTTTGAATGACCATTTTACAGGAAGATGGATTGGGCGAGCAGGTCCAATTCCTTGGCCACCCGGATCGCCTGATATAACGCCGCTGGACTTTTTCCTTTGGGGATTTGTAAAGGACAACGTTTACAAGAGGAGAATGTCGAACACTGATGACCTAAAAGCCAGAATTACAACCGCAACAGCCTCTGTGGATGACGACATGCTTGCCGGTACCAGGCATGAAATTGAATATCGACTTGATATTCTCCGTGCGACGAAGGGGGCACACATGGAAGTTCATTGACAAGAGTCATGAAACTTTTTTAGTCTATCTAACCATTTATGTTATTATTTTTAATCTATTCTTTATTATTTTATGAGTTATTAAACATCTAAATGTGTCCGGGACTTTATAAACACGCTGTATTACTTGCTACTTAAATTGCAATAATTATACTCGTACTAATAATGCTTACAGAACATGGGTATGATGAAGTGCGGTAGACATCCATTGGCAATGTTGATATTCTTCAACCGCACTAATTATCCAGATAACTGAACTCCACGCAGGCCCACAAGAAGCTCCGCCAGGCTTTGCTTGCAATGCATTCTTCCATTTCTTAACACAGAGATTTGGAGCTTGAGATGCAATTTCAAGGGGTACGACAAAGAGAGGCATGGCCTTTGAACGACGAGTTACCAATTATGTCATAAGTAAGTACGACTATATACTATATATATTACAGATGTTACATTATAATAAAAATAAAAAATACGGCACGTTTGGAACTTTGGCAGTTCCGGTTTTTCAAATGCATTCTGATCAGCTTTTGAATCTTTAATCATCTTTTGAATGTAACTGAAGGTTTTCTTGACAAACGTCTATTAATGCAATTAGAAACTGAAGGATCTGAAAAACAATTTTACTGCGAAGTGGAACCGATATCTTTTTGGATAGTTTCTTTGCTAAGAGTAATGTTCAGTTCGGTAGTGTCGCATTCTCTTGTTAATAAATTATATTTGCCTCCAGATGCATCCAATCATAAACTGAAACATAAATATGAAAATTTAATTTTTCCGGAATAAAAGGTACATGAAAGAAGAATAAACAAATCTTCTTATCCAAACGTTAATTTATTAATTATTGCATTATCTTGTGAATAGATGAATTAAAAATTAAAGCCAAAATACAAACAAATTTGCGAAGAATTTTTGCTATGTGATGCAACATTCTTACCGAGTTTACTACTGGGAAATTTATTAGCAATCATCATTCAGAGCGATACATATTAAATGACACAAAATTACTTCGTTAAAAAAGTAATTACTTCAAGTTAAGAAGCAAATGAATATAGTATTTACAGCTAGAATTAGAAAAAGTTCTTGAAGAGATGAAAGTGTAATTAAAAATATAACAAGATCTGATGGAGCCAGACATTCTTTAACGTCTGATGATCATATGTTAACGTATCTCCAGTAGCGTATGAAATGGGACAAAATTATTTGAGCAATATATTCGGAAACTAAACTGGAATGACATCCTAGCACTGCACTAATCTGGAAAAAAAAAGAAATTCTTACTTTTTTTTTGTTTAATCCTTAAAGCAGCGATGCGAGTTCTTGATGCTTTTAATTATCAGTGATAATTTTTTCCGGCCATCATACACGAAGCGGTAGTAGAGCCAATTTATGAATTGCTTTATTTATTATTCAAAGAACAGGATGAAGATCTTCACTTAATTGTAATTTCTTTACCCTGCTGATATTTTAATTGCGAGAGAAAATATCAGATGATGTAAACATTATGCTTCTTTTAACCATTTCTTTTTTAAATGTATAGCCATCATTTAATTATATTCATTAAAGTAAACTTCAAACGTAAAACAGTAGAAATGATGTTTACATTTATCCGATCAGATTTTCGTTTATGAAACCTATAGAGAAAATAAGGAAATCAAATGTGGGAAATAATGGTATTCTTTAAAATTTGAAATCAGTGAAAAAATTTCAGGATTAATATTTAATGAAATTATTTTTACAATATTTTGCGACGTGTAAGTTGTACATGCCATACATTTAGTGAATGTGACGTAAGAAATCCGAATACATAATATCTAAAATCATTAATTTTTAAACAATTTTGAATGAATTACATTAAAGGCTTTGAACTGAAATCTTTTCATATGCTTATTTTTACACATATCTGATATAAAAATACTGTGATATGGTATGATATATATATGGTATGATATGGTATGCGATATATGTGATATGGTATGATATGGTATGTGATACATGTGACATGGTATGATATGGTATGATATATGGTTTGATATATTTTAAAGAATATAAGTTATATGATTTGATGAAATGGAACATATAATGGTTTCTTTGATTTACTACTTTCTAAAATTTTCTGAGTTATAATTTCCTAAAACAGATTCTAGAAATTAAATATTTAATCAATATATAATTTAGAAACATTTAAAATTACACAAAGTTCTATTTGATTTTAAAAGAAAGCTCTACGGTTTCGAGAGTGTTCAACACAAATCTCTTTATTTAAAAGAGCAAATTCATTTTACTCCATTTTGCCGGAAACAGTGTAATTTAATAAGGTCTTCGTTAAAATTTTAAGTGGGTATAAATTATGATAAAAATAAAAATAAATATTTACTTTAGATGGGCTTTCTTTCACTCAGCATGCATATGGAAATTCCTCAAATATTCCCGAGCTAAAATGGCGAGGTAATAAAATTTTAGAACTCACACTACATACTCTTTAAACCAAAATGTAATTGTATAATGACGTTATGATAAGCACACGCAAACTTTATTTTAAATCTGCATTAGCATTGTATCAGTACTCCCCCCTTAAACAAACGGAGTTTTCTAAAAATGCAAAAGATGTATAATTGAAGAAGCAGCTGTCACACTATTCCTGCATATAAAATACAAACTGAGAACCAGTTTTAGAGAAAAGAAAGGTATACATTAGAAAATTCTGAAAGACTCATTGAAATGCACGTTGCACTGTTACAAATGCAATGCATTAAAATCATTCTGTGCTTCACTTTGCTATCGTGACTGTTTGCTGTGTGTCTTGCGTGCTGAATCTCCCTCTTTGTTGAAAGCTTCTTGTAGGAAAAGCAACTATTCAGATATCTTTTGCAAATAAACAACAACGTTATTAATGGAAACAGAAAATGCAGTTAGCTATAAAATATTTCCTTTAAATAGTTATTTATTTAAAAGGCAGTTTTTGTCTTCATACTTAATTTATGACTTTGAGAATTGAAAGCTAGCAGTAGGAAAGTCATAGTGATTCTAAATAAACAAATGCAATATTCTTCTGTAAAGTACATGCCTTGTGAAAAGGCTAGACGATATTGATCTGAATACAGATAAGGAGCTCAGTCCATGAATAATCTGTTTAGCGGTAGGAAAAGGTAGGACTACACCATTTTAGAAAGCAACAATTAAAACTCGGTAGATGCAGGAACAATGAAATTTAATTTGGTTGGTCATTCTGCAACTAATTCCTTACAAATGACAGAAAGAAAAATATATCTTGAGCGTACCATTTATAGCTGTATTATTAGAAAGCCAAGTATGTTATTGTTATTTTACTTAATAACATCAACATGTTGCTGATTGATTACAAATATATTTAAAAATATAATCACCTCTCACAGAACAAAAGCTTTTTTTTAATCATGAGTTATATGAAAGCAATGATAGAACATTAGTGTTTCTCAGTCAGGTGTTTTAACTTCATCGCGATCTGCTATTGCGACCTTTACACTTCTCATTTCCATTATTGGCTCATCAAATACAGAGCTGTTGTTGGCCCGCTTTATACCAGAAGAATTCGATTCGCATTGTAGAGGAGATACGAATGCAGATTTAAACTTTTCTGGGGACACAGAGACTGACTTCTCTCTAAGGAAAGGTCAACCTGTGTTACAAACGGATTAATCGTTTTCAGACTTGCGTAGAAAAGAATAAACAGCCATTTAAGCAGACAGGTTTTAGGGTCTAAAATACCCCGTTAGGTTTAAAGAGGGCAAAAGTCTTACTCCTCCTTGTAAGAGTTCTAATTTAAGAGAAAACCACTGTAAAAAATTAGGCTCTTGCTAGGATTCGAATCCAGAATCAAGCGCTGGAGTCCATTGCAATATCTGTAGACAGGAACGAATTCAAGATACGTTTCGCTTATCAGACTTGTATGATTGACATATTTCAAAGCGGGCTGATCGAGTGTTCCTTCCATAGGCTGTAAAGATGCAGAAAGAAGTTATGAGAATCTCATTTTAAACGTTCACTTACAACGTATAACAACAGGAACTTATTCCACATTTACGCTTTATAAGTTTCGAAATCCATAAATTATGTTGTTGTTGTGACTTATCTTACTTTCCGGACAGTAACATCAGAACAAGCCTACGAAATTCATCGTGGCTAGATATGCAAGATTGCGCCTGTCGTTGACAAGAGCCTTGATCACCATACAGGTGACAATACGACTTTGCTCAGTTTGGCTCGCAATTTTATACATATACAGATGATTTTGTCACACAAAATAATAAATACAGCTTGTGTTTCCTCCATTAAAGGAGGAAGTTGTTTTTGTCATTTTTTTGTCAACTTTTTAATTCGAATAGAGTAAGTGATAAAAATTTAGTTTAAATTAATGATATATTTTTAACATTAATTCCAATACAAGTTTTGGGAGGGCCTTTGGATTAATTCGAATTAACCGAATTTGAATTTACGAGTGTCCACTGTGTTTCAAATAAGGATTACGTCAATAATTCCTCCTTTTGCCTACCTGCATTTCTTGCACTTATTTCGCGCAGTTATCACTTTTGTATTATTCTTAGTATTTCTTGCTTATTTACCTTTCAAATGATTTGGAAACACGAAAGAAATTTACTACAAAGGGCATTAGTCGAGGCGTTCCACCTGAAATATTACGCTAGCGAAATTAGAATCAATTGAAAGCGGTTCGAGAATATTAACGGTCTTGTCTATCCAAATATGGCTAGACTACAACGTGATCTATAACGACAAAAAATGTGTGAGCACATAAGATCCACTAGACATGTTTATGATGTGCTGCTCATAACAACGTCAAAATGATAACTCAGACGACCCAGGCTATCATCACCCTTTAACACTGATAGAAGTTGTCACAGAACATCATTTTCCTTTACCGCAATTCATCTCCAGCGCCATTTCTTCCACAAGTGAACCAAATTAACATCTAGAAAGCATGTTGCTATTTGAAAAATATTATTTCACTTTGTTTTTATGCTTTTATATTTTTTTCATACTTCTATATCGGCGTGAAGACTGTTATGTCTATCTAATAAATATAGCAGTTACAAATTCGACTTGCGTAAAATTCGAGTTACGTAAAGGTTACGGAACGAGTTACTTACGTAACTCGGGGAGAGGGTTACTGTATACGAGTTTAAGAGAAGAACGAAGAAAGTATCAAATGTTTTGCATTCAATGGCTTGACTGGCAATTTTATGATTTGTGTTAAACAAGTTATTGTTGCTTATTTGCAGCGGTAAGAGAATAAGTGTTCGTGTAGGAGAGTTAAGAAAACATATAAATAATTCATAATCTTAAAAAAAATTAAATGCATTAATTATATTTAAGATTTTTAGAGGCCTTTTTACAGAACTTTTACCAGCCAATTGCTAGCAAATCTTTTTTTTCCCTCTTTGAGGAGAACATTGATAGCATAAATACTATTTTAATATGGTGTTTCAGCAATCCGGTAAACGAAGGTTATTTTTATTGACACGTATTTCATTTTCTACTTGAATGCATTTTCTAAGAGTTTGGAAATAAAAAATTTCCACTAGTATTTAAAAGCACTGGAATTCTAAGACATAACGACGAAAGTTTTTGAATTTACTCAGCAAGAAAATACGTCAACTTTTCAACAAAGAGACCAGTACATTTCACTTTAAAATTTCAATCCATTGCCAGTTTATTATATAACATTATTTAAACATTTCACTACACTTTTGAAAGGCACTCGAACAATATATAATTTAGAGCATTAATATTGCGTAATTTTCGACAAGTAGAAGGAAATACATTCTTTGAATAAGCAGGAGAATCAATTTTTTATGCTCTAGGTTATTGCAGAAAGCAAGCGCTTATTAACAAATATTGATCACTACTTTATTTCTAATCAAAATCAGTGAGATTTTCGTTCACGGGTGGTACGAAACATTTTACTTCATTTCCAAAGATATTCTTTTGGTAATGCTTTAACAGAATAACCACCTACATCTCTTAGTAGTTGGAGATAATCTAGAGATGCCGAAATATCCTCATATTGTTCCGTAATAAAATGGGAAATAATAAGCATCTTTCACGTTCCTTGATGTCGTTTATCTGTAGTGAAAGTAGCCGAGTTCGTCTCCTGTAGAGATTTTATGATACATTAACATGGTGATTTATACGCAGAATTAGCTTTTCTGGATATAAAAGCAGTCCTTTGGGGTAACACTTCTTTATTTCTAAGTATTTATCTGTGATACATGTACCTACAGCAACCTAAAGGTATTTCCATAAATTTGCAAAGCCAGCTAAAAAATTATTATTCCTAGGTAAATTTGTATCAATGAATAAATCCTTAAGAAATTTGATGATTATTGGTATAGCTTATTCTTGATATTACAGACACATTTTTCCCGTATTAAAAAACTGAAGACATGTTTTTATATCGCAAACAAGTGATGGAGCGCAGACAAAGGGCTTATTGTATAAAATATGAATTGCAAATGCTTAGTGAATCGCTAATAAGGTTTTTATACATTGACATTGATAAAGCTTCGGGAAAGAAAAAATGTAAAAGAAGTTGACTTTAAATTAAAATCGCTTTTCTTAGTATTAAAAGTAATAATTTCAAGATTTGGACATTAGACTTTAAACATTAGGCAGTCTTTTATGTTATAAGCAAATAGTCTTCTGAATTCATGGTCATGATCGCCATCTAGTAGACTCGTAAGTTCTGACGCTGTTGCTATGTTCATCTTCAGGGCAATTTTTGCAGAATATTGAAAAACACTAATATCTTACTAATATAAAGTATACTGGTATAAAGTAAATTGCACGAATATAAAGTAAAACTAATTGCTTGCTTTTATTCTTTCATTTAAGAAAGAGAGAGACAAAGAGCCGTACTGAAAGTTATGTTATGGGTCCATTGAACATAGATACAATGTAAAGACAATAAGAGGATACTGGCTGTAGTTGCAATAATTGTTTCCTTCATTCATGAAGTGGTAAGCATTAAGCAAATACGTTTATAACTATGACAGATGTTAACTGCTTATAAATACTGTAAACTTATTTGGGAGCATCAAGAATTTGGTGTCCTTTAGACACTCTGACACCAACAATCCATATATTTTACTTTGCAAATTTTTCCTTAAAAAATTTTATCAATGCTTTCTAAATTTCTATACTAGTCAATAGTCTCTAATTAGTTCAATGTTATCAGCTAATTAAATTATTTAATTTGTTTAATTTTATCAACTAATTATTATTTAGTTTATTTTTATCGATTATAATTTAATCTATTTTCATTTGTTTATTATCATTTAATCTCTGATTAGTTAAATTTTGTCAATTAATTAAATTATCTAATTACAAAATTTTCATCAGGTTTATTTAATAGACTCTAATTTTCTTTATTACTAAGTCTCCTCAATTTTTTTTAAATTTAAATTTATAAAGTTGTATGATGTCCAGAACTTTGTGTCATAGCTATCTTTACTTTCATCAAAACATTATGTTCTGAAATATTCTTTATTTTATGATCTAACTCTAAGGATAGTTGTGTAAAAATTTGAGCTTGGAGTTAGGATAATTAAACACGCTGTTTACATTTCCTCAATATAATCTTTTTTCTCATCCACTGTACACTAACCCGTAGTCAATAGTATTTTGCGCTGAAAGTTTTTTCCTTTCCGTTTTTACCATTTACATGTTTGTATTTTAACTTAATTCATTTTATTAAATAAAAGGTTATGACCATTGCTTGGAACTTCTTATTCGTATTGCAGTGAACACAATTTTTATATTAAATTTGAAACATCTGATTATTGCTATAATTTCTGACTCTCTTTTGAACATTATTCATTAATTAGTCCATTACCCTTTTAAGTTTTAAACTTTAAATATACACTAATGATTTTAGTTCGGCAAATATAAGGAACTATAATATTTTAATAAAATGAAAAATTTTCAATAGTTTATTTACACTTCGAATTACAAAAATTAATCATCAGACTGTTTTTAAAACTTATTCAAATGACAGATGTGCATCAGTATAAGTTAAAAGACAACCTCTTCGAATTAAATTAATCATTTTGGAAATTCTTAATTACTTTCAGGAAACATTTAATACAACATAATGTTATCAAAGTTAAAATATACTAATAAGTTAAAATGACTACCTGAGTTTAAATGTTAATTTCAGTTTGGATACATCGCTGCAATGCACTGACTTACCCACAATTAAAAATACATGCACTAAATATTTTTCTTTAGCGTTGTTCTTGTTTCACATATGAAATTTGGAATGTATCATTTATATTTATTAGGTACCCTACCAAACAAAAAAATGGTCCCTTAAAAGCAGTATTACGTCTGTTTGCTAATGCGGAGGATGATGAAATTGTGTCTACATTGCAAATAATGTGCATTCTATCCTCACCTTTGATCTACATGGCTACATTTTCTTTCAGTCGTATTCACCTACCTCTTTTGACAGCAGATATATGGAATTCATGGTCTAATAATATAGTTACTTAATGCTTTTCCCCACATGTCACGGCAGTCACTAATCAAAAGTGAGATTATCTTCTCAAAAGCACGTATTGCGAATCCATTCATCATATTTTCTGAAATTCTCTTTTTATATTAGAATTTTGCTGGAAGCCTCGTCTTGGAAATTTTATTTTCGGCGGATCAGCCTCAGCTGGCTGATCTATATCTTATTTTTTCTCGAAAATACTGACATCTGTCACGATGAAAAAATTTTCAGAGGACTGTTATAAAATCAGTTAAGCAACTAGCCACAGATCTCATTTATTCTCTATGTTGTGTAAGAAACGGATTGGCTTTTATGACTTGGAAGTTTTATAACAATAATATAAGAATAAAAAAATCCTTTTTTTGTTCGTCGTGCATACGTAAACACTTGATCCATTTCTATTTATTTGATCCTCTTCTTAAATGCTTGGTCATACGTATTCATAGATGAATTATAGTAAAATCTCCTTTTTAGGAACACTTTCACCCCATGTGTCGCATAATGATTAATTTACTATGTAGTAAAATTTTGTTTCAAGTAGTTTCTTCTTTCCTTTTAGTCTTCATTGCACTCTTCTTGTTCTATTCGTATTTATTTGTAATTTGGGATTGATTTTCAAATTCATATCAAAGAAATTAAGGATTTTAAATGCTTGGTCATAAGCATTCATAGATGGATTATTGTAAAATCTCCTTTTTAGGAACACTTTCACCCCATGTGTCGCATAATAATTAATTACTACGTAGTAAAATTTTGTTTCAAATAGCTTCTGCTCTCCTTTTATTCTCCATTTCACTCTTCTTGTTTTATCCTTATTTATTTGTAATCTTGGATTGATTTTCAAACTCATATGGAATAAATTAAAACCGCAAGATTGCATAATCATTTATTTTCTTTTCAGTACTCCTTATGATCCCTGCTTTAAGCTTCTACAGCTCAGTCTTTTCCAGATCTAAAGGAAATATACGTTTGTTATGAGACATTCGATCTTGCAGTGATTGTTTTCAAATCTAAAAGATCGATAGCGGAGACAGTTTATCTGATTAGAATAAATCAGAGTCAATAACGAGACGATAATTTATCTAATTTTGCTGCGAATGAGATTCGTTCTGTAAGACGTGTTCACTACAGCATGTGGAAAACCAAGTCTTTAACATAAGTACTTCATACAAACGATGGTGGAAAGTATTTGCATTAAACTTGCAAAAAATTAGAGCCATCAAAATTATGAGAAAAGATTTCAAATTTACTTTCTTGAATAACATCCAAAGTAATACTTAAATTTACTTGTATATATAAGTGACCCGAAGTAATTTTTCTTATTTAAATTACTTTCAAGAACGTTAAGCTAAGTTTAACATTGCATAAATAATTCAGTGAAGAATAATGGAAATGAAGGAGAACAATGAACTTGGGAGTCTAATCAGAAAGATGGTACAAGAAGAAGAACTGAGAAGTTTAATTTACAAGTCGAATCCCGCGAACGGGCTGGCTGCATGGGCGTTTTCCCGGTTTTCTCCATGTGTAAGGTGTATACGAGTCAGTTTCCCTTAAAAAGTCCTCCTCGAAGACATCTGTTCCTATAGGCAGGTAGCCCTTGAATACTTTTCCATAATCAAATAAACCAAACTTTATTTGCCAGATGTCTTCGAGTCTCTGTCTTTGAAGCTTTGTAGAATGAGAAAATATCAACGGAAGTTTTACAGAATGAGAAATGTGACCATGTCATGTAATTTCCAAAGTTTCTTAGATGATGGCTTCAGAAATTTCAGGTAATCTTGCAGTATATAGTTAATGCTAACTGTCCTTACAATTAAAAAATTGAAACTTTTGAAACATACGTGAACGAAATATACCCACTTCTGAAACATACGCGATATTTATAAATATTGAGAAAAATAAGGGTTTGAAAAAAAATAAATTTGTAGCAAGTTTTATATCAAAACTAGTGAGATGTACAATCGAAATGATTTCTTGAAACAAAATATACTCGCTTCTTTGGACGAACGATTAGATTAGATTGGATTGTGTTTTTTTGACACATAACCTGAAAAATCATGATATGCCAAACACACTGTGAATTATTGCGTTGTTGGACAAAGGACCAGGGTACCTTTGAATAACTGCAATAGACTTCTTATTTTCCGAATAAAAAACCAGAACAATTAAAGGTTTGCATGAGCTAAAAGAATACGAATATGCTATTATATCCAAGGTTATCTTGGAGAAAGCTGCTAAATTAGCAGTATTCTAACAATTTGAATGCTGTTAATCTGACGAAGCCGATTAATAATAATATTATAATTTTATGCGTAATCATTGTTAATGCGTTTGTTTCTCAGTTTGCCTTTTGACCTGACTTTTGCAGCCATTTTAAGGCTTTGAGGCCCAGAATTTCAAGTTAATCCCCGTCTGTTTTGTAACTAAAGGCATAAAAGGAAATTTGGTTAAAAGATAATATAACACTATATGTTTACTTTATAACATTATATGTTTACTTTATAACATTATATGTTGTGCCTTAACTGAATATAGGCGTTTGATACATCATAGCATTGCTTTGAGTCTAATGCTGCTCATTTCTCTTAATAAAATCTATAGGTAAGCTACTAAACGGAAATAAAAAATTAGATTTCGAAATTAGGATTCCATAGAACAGAAAGACATTCTGTGTCCATAGGCCATACCATACAGAAAAAAAGATTATTTATACCTGCATTCATCAACGATTTATTTTTACTTCAGTATACTTAATTATATATAGCGCTTTTGAAACTTCTTACGATTTAGAATTATTACTATTTAAAATTATATTTAACACGATGATCATGCATTTAAATAGAAATATTATATGCATTACGATCGTGCTCAAGAAGCTAAACATCGAAAGACTTTTCATCTACTACTAAAACAATCTGAAGCTGAAAATAAAGTAAGCCAAAGAAATGAAAATGTTTCATTTCTCAAAGCTCGGTCTTCAACCTCCAAGGGTTAAAGGATTACAGTGCCCCAAAAGCGATTCATAATGGATAACATGATGAATACTATTCTTCTGAGGTATCCTAAGTTTAACCCATGAATGACCTCTACTTTTGTCAATCTATCCCCACTAATTTGACATCTGAGATCTCCTGTAGTAAGTTTTATCTTTATGAGAACTGAGAATCAAAAATATTAAAAAAAGAATTACTCTGCATTACTTTTTCCCTTCCTATATCGTCTCGTTTGATGTCGTAAGTGACAACATTTTAGTTTGTTCAGGAGGCTCATTCTTTCATAAGCTTTGACAGGAGTTTGGTTTTTAGCGTGATTTTACAAATTTATGAAGGTAAGTAATGGTAAACTTAATTACATTTTTAATATCTCGATTTTTGAAAGTATTTATTAATATAAGATTTCGCGCAACCTTTTTAAAAATCGGCGTGCACTTGTTTAATTGCTGTTATAAATCTGCATTATTGTTCCGCGTTATTGAATTTCTATTTATCTGAAAATAACAATGATGAAATACGTTATTTAAAAGATTTAATACTTACCAAATTTCTAAAAGTGCTTGAAATATTTAAAATGTTTTATGCTTTATTTTCCAGCATAATGTAAGACCGGCAGTGACTTTAAAAATGGACAAATTCAACCTCAGCTGAGTGTTTAATCAAATTAAGAGAATCTTGTGTCTGATACTGGTTTGAAACTTATTGAATTTTTGCACTCAAATTCACTTTCAAAGTAACGTTATTTTTTATTTTGTCCATAACTTACATTTATTAAAATGGAAAACAATTAATCATTGATAATCTGTTTACTTAGTTGAAGAACATTAATTAAATGTTTTAATAATCTTAGGATACTAAATTTAATTTTTGTTACGTGTAATGTGACTTAGTTTGAAAAGAGAGTTTTTCTAAAGACTGAGCCTAATCACCATAGTGAAAACAATAAAAATTCATAAAAATACATAAAAAAAGGAAAGGAATACAATTGAAATCTGATTCGACGTTATTAATAGGAAGTAGATCAGATTTCAATTGAACCCCATTTCATAGGAAAACAACTGTGTTTCTCTAGATGATGAACCTTTTTAAATTATTTAACAATTACAGTTACACTGAAAATTTTGAATGCCTCCTCTGTAGAGCCACCATCTTTTCATACGAAATAATGCTACAAAAATCCATATTTAAATGAAATAAAACCATGTTTCCAAATACAGTAACAGTAATACTATATACAATTTACCAATATTAATATTCAAATTAAAACGTAATAATTTACAGAATCTCGACGAAAGAACTCAAGTCTTATTTATTAAAAAGATTATTAAATGAGAACAAATATTTTATCAGAGTAAGAAAAAGTGGTATCTCATCTTCGTTGAAAGAACAAAAGAAGGAAATTCAAATTTGGCGTAAAGCGACGCTTAGATTTGCCTGTTTGGCGTTATTGGCGATACAGAATGGCGATGGAAAGATTTAAGTCTCCCAAAACGTGAATTCATAGTAAGATGTTTTAAAAATCAAAACTGGAAAGCATTAAAATAATGCAAGTAAGAAAAAGAAATAAAGAACAAATGTTAGAAAAGAATAAAAGTTTCACCCCGTGGGCTTATCATGACGGCTGAGAATATAGTAGGCCCTCAGTTAATAAAAGTAAAGTCAAGAAAATTGTATAGTAATTACATAATTACACCATAAGCCCCTTTAATTCATCCTTCTTTATCCTTCTCTTATTTCAGCTCTCAGATAAAAATTCATTAACTTAAAAAAATGTATAAGGTGTAGACTACTTCAGCTCATTAAGTTGACTGTTAATACTTTTTAATTTCAATAATAATATCAGTCAATTATATATATTACTATTGCTTTATTATGACACATGAATTTGTTTTATTTAAATTTGTAGTTTTGTAGTATTATTTCATATTAAAAGATAGCGGCTTCGTAGAGGAGGCATTCAGAAATTTCGAATGAACTGCAATAATTAAATAATTTAAAATGGTTCATCAGTTAATTTTGGATGAACAGAAGCACAGAGAGTTTCTTTGGAAATGTGGTGCAGTTGAGATATGATCTACCTGCTCCTGATCCTTTCTCTTTTTTATGTATTTTAATGTATTCTTATTGTATTCGAAATCTCTTCTAAATTAAAAACAGTGAGTTGAAGGTTTTTTTTAAATTTTGTTTACTGGGGAATTTTAGGATCGCACTGATTTTAAATTTCTTTTCATTCATGTCTTTCTGGAGTTAGTTCGGAATTTTATGTATATATAAATTTTTATTTTTTTTCAAATTTTGACCAATCTACAAGAAGTGTAGTCAAATTTCAAAAACAATGTAATGGAATTCATTTTTATCAAGTGGAAGATACAATGATCATGAAATATTTATCATACATTTACAATTAAAATTTTATAACGTAAGAGATTATGACAGCCGTGTTTGCATATTGCTAGCAAAATGTCTCCAAACGTATGTCCAGGAAGATTGCACGAGCCGTTCTAGGTTTCTGAAGAATAGAATCGCATGCGCAAAGAATGAATGGTTGTACAGAAAATAATATATATACACATTCTGCCGTGGATCGGACCATTAATAGTTTGGGTTATTAATCAAAGAAAGGGCTAAAATTAGAACACAACACTTTTAGGAGAGTTGTTATAGAGCTATTATTGTGTTTTTGTATCCTTCAGAGATGAGTATTTTGTGGAGATTCTTATTTCATGTTATAATCACTGATGGAGGTGTTATTTCTGTTCTGTTTTGTAAAACTGTTTGATAAACCTTCTATATTAATTGAAATATCCCAAACTGAAGCAATTTGCTATCTGTTGATGAATATGCATGCGTATTTGACTGGATTTAACGGCATAAGTTTTAAGTACATGCATCGAGATTTTACGTAGGAAAACAAAAGACGCAGTCTAAGTGTTATCAGAAACTATATGTTACGATATTTTCAGAACACTCTATTATTTTGCTAAGGACATGTTTTACTGATACAGACTTTTTTCCTCCTCCAAGAAACATGCAAGAGTTATTCTTGGTTTTCACATAACATAAAGGTATAAACTGAAGGAAACTTATTATTACAGCAAAAGTTCAGTTTGAAAAGTCTGATTGCCTGCTACCACAGAAAATACCTATGCTACTTCGAATATTGTTCCTTTTTTGAGAACAGAAGAGCCAAGTTAAAGTTAAGTTGTTATAATATATGTTTGTTTTTGAATACTGTCTAGAAACAAGTTAACGATGACTATTTACCTTCGTTCCGCACGTGTTAGATAATTTTTTTCTTGTTAAGTGAACTAGAAAATTTTAGATTTCTCAGCGTAAACACAATACATCCGTATTCTTTCATGAAAGAAACTGTGTATCTTTTCTCAGAGATAGCAAAACGAGCACATTATATTCATTTCTTTCAAGTTCAAGAGT
Source organism: Stegodyphus mimosarum (assembly GCA_000611955.2). NCBI lineage: Eukaryota > Metazoa > Arthropoda > Arachnida > Araneae > Eresidae > Stegodyphus > Stegodyphus mimosarum. Next base: position 35,258 of record KK115858.1, on the reverse strand, counting down.
CGAAAAGAAGGAGCGTTACTGGAAAGTTTTCTGTGCGACTATGATAATTTTAAAGTTGGAAAATCTCACAAACACAGCTTTTTCTTGGACTAAAGCCAGAAATATACATTGCTGGACTTAGTGAAGTGCTTACAGACAGATTTCTATTTTCCTCTTTCATTTGAAGACAGATTTCTCTTCCTCTTTTTTGATAGCCGTAGAATCATTATTTTCAATAGTGTCTTCAAGGAATGGGAAATCCATAATTCTTCGGCAAGAATTCTTTGCAATATATTGACAACACATCATACGGCATGGATAAATATTTGAAAAGTCATGCTGTTTGATTGGTTGTCACTTTACAGATGAACATAAGACAACTGTAGATTTCACATTCAGTAACCCTTCGGAGTAGTGGGGAATGGGGGAATGGTTACCTTACTGAGAATCATGTTTATATATTTTAGAACTTAAATTTCTTGCTTGAGCAAGCTTTCAAGCTTTTAATATTAATGTCTAAAATGGCCATATGGTTTTCCTATATAATTTTTCTTTTTTAGAGGCTTGAAAAAGTAAATTTAGAGGAAAAAATTCATTAGAAATTTACTTTTGGGTCAACTTTATCTGTACGCATGTGCAGTGCAATCGACTAAGACGTCTAACCATACTCCAGGCAATTTCGGTCTCCTGTTGATGGGGTCACCTAAGACAGCATGACCATCTGTAATGATTTGTACTGGTGTTTACTTATAAAGTGACCAATCTGAGAAATACTGGTCACTTTCAGAATTAATGGCTACAGAAGGAAGTCATCATGACAGGCTTTACTGCACATTTGTCTTCAAGTATCAACATCTTACTTCACATATTTCTTGATCTGCAGCTATCATAAATTTTTATAAGACACACAAACTGTCACAGATGGTCTTAGAATAACGAGTTGGGCTAATAAATTTTAAACAATGCAGCAAAACAGCAGAAATGATCCAATGAGTAATAAGGAACAGCAAAAATAAATTTGAATACATTCCCTATCTAAATGCACTTCTAAGCAGAAAAGATTAGAATCCCTGTGAATGCTTTCGAAGACAGGAATCAAAGCTATCCATTTACTTTGTTTTTGGTCATCCTCGACTCTTCATCCGTTTGATCAGTAAAGCCGAAACAATGAACTACTGTTTAGGTAGTTTCTGGATCAAAAGATGGTTTTCTATCTTCGAAAGATATGCTATGCAAACTGGTAACTTCGAATTAACTATTATAGACTTATTTGAAGAAATTTAAATTCACTTATTTAGTTAATTAAAACTAATCTTTTCACCCGAAAGATTTTCCTTCAGTCTTTTGTTTTAATATTACTGAATAACTCAGTTTGATTTTACAAGCTCAAGCTTACTTGATTTTACAAGCTCTCAAAGCTGAGTTTAGAGCTTGTATTTCAACGAAAGAAGGCTAGTGACTGGATGACGATTATCATTTCCACAGATTTTTGAAAAGCACGGAAAACACCGATTAATTCAGTAAACTCGTAAAAAAGGTGTAAAAATAATGCCCTAATAATATCGCAATCTCGGTGCTGACGAATAGAGTTTGATAATTTTTCACAGAGATACTGTTACAGTAGCTGCATTACAGTTATCAAAACTTATGTCTTAGCTCATTCTAACTTTAATATGCTGCTGTCTACTTACAAAATTTATTGCAAAATTGGAAAAATCTTAACAGCAGTTGAATGCTTTTACAAGCTGATATGGTTAAGCTAATTTTTGGCCATGTTCCAAAATTTACCTGAATTACATTAATTCCGTACATTGGCTATATTATACTTTTATTCAATGTCTCTTGGCCTGAATGCAGTATAAAATAAAAACGTTCTCTTAGTACAAGCAGTCAAGTAATATTTTAAACTTCAATGAAATATAAATTAATAATACTTAATTGTAAATTAATTAATTATATCTTTTAATAAAAAATTAAATAT
>KK115858.1:21667-33228 GCA_000611955.2 Stegodyphus mimosarum | reverse complement strand
TATATCTATGTTATATGTGTACGATATATTGTATCAATGAAAGAAATAATATCTTATTTATTTTATTTAGAGGATTCACGTATGCGCTCCTTTTAGAAATATATATGCGCATATATATATATATACATATATATAAAGAGTTTTTGCAAATTTAATAAAATAATACAGAAAATTGAAACACGCGGTTTTAAATAATAATTACCATTGCAAAATTATATGAAAAGAAAAGTGCAATACAGTGAGTGCAGGTAAGTATAGGTACAAGTATAAGTACAGGTAAAAAAGTTTCTAGTCAATCTCCTACTCATAACTTAACATATCTTATTTTTCAGCTGTGAAAACATGTGATAATTTATTGGCTCCATAATCATCCAGATTTAATTCTGCAATTTTTAGACATATAATAATCACGTGAAATTCAAAGAAACAATATACGAAATAAATAACATGATGGCTTTTATGCCCGTAATAAATACCCACAGTACAAAGAAATTACTCTAAAAAAGATTACCGGTTAAAATTGTTAAGGAAAAGTTTTATGTATGTGGAGAGAAATCAAATAAGTAAACAAAGACACAAAGAAAAGAATGAGAATTGGTTACGAATGTTAAAAAATACGTCTCACGTATTATAATTTATACATGAAAAAACGTTCACCTGTTGAAGTGTAATTTATCTTTACTTCAAAATGCAACTTTAGAGCTAGAGAAAGATTGTATGGTAGAACAAATAGAACCTGACTATTAAGAAAGATTCAGTTTAAAAAATAAACGTTTCTGTAATTGAAATATTTTCATCTTGTTAACAAATAATATTTTTAGTTAAATAAGATCAAACTGTACCTAATTCCTCCTCTCCACCAGAAATCTTAAAACAAGCATCTAAATAAAATATTATGGCTATCAAGATATCTGCAAACTCATTTTGCATTTATCTTGAGTATATCTACAACTTTTACCTTGTTTTCGATTATTCGATTCCGGTTATTTCAATTACGTGCGTAAGTATTTTTTAATCACGACTGTCCTTTTTAAAATTTTACCTTCGCTAATCCCCAAACTCTTTTATGATACTTTTCCATTTCTCCTGACAATACACAGAAAATCCAAGTATAATTTACGGGAAGAAATGAGTAGAGGCATGAAATTTAGTTTTTATTCAAACAATTGTTAAACTATTCTATTTCGAACTTGCGCAGTTCTCTGTCTAAATTTCTGAACAGCTCTCTAAATTTCTTGCATACAACTCTCTTAATATCCCAGATATGTAAATTAGGATTTTCTAATTTCATTACAGTTTGAGAGGTTTATTCAAGTAGAATATATTTAAGACTTGTTTCACGAAAAGACTTGTCGAAAATGCAAATTTTAATTAATCTAGCTAAAATAACGCCACATCCGAATGCTTTCAGAAATAATGTTTTTAAGTATTATTCTTTCCGCTTTTAAGATTTATTAGAGAGAAGAAACCGATTGAAATGTTGATGCAGTTGTAAAATTCAAAACATAGCAAAGTATTTAATCCTTCAGCATAACACTCCAGAAACTTCAGAATAAGGATTTGGAGTTATTTGGGTATTTAAGTTAATCTTTTCGGGTATTCTAAAACAAGAGTTCACACAAATATAATTCTTACACTTTGTTAGCTAATAAATTTGAGAAAATTTTAAGAAAAGTAATAAAAAGGCATATAGCATTTCATATTGGTGTTAAAAACGTTTAAAAAATTAATTATTAAAGTAATATAATTTAAAGGAGTTTAAAAAATTAATATATTAAAAACTTTTCCATGTGCATTCTATATGAATATGACAATTTACTGGGTCTAAATATTTTTTCACATATGAAGATAACAGATTAAAGTTCTTAATTTACAAAGATATACTTTTCACTTGTAGCAAACATAATTACAAGCATTTATGAGGTATTTTCTCCCTCATTCTAGCATGCCTTCGTGGTGTAACGGTTAACACACTCGGCGCGTATTCGAGAGATCCGAGTTTCGAGTTCTGAGGAGGACATTGTTTATTTTTCACGTCTTCAGCATCAAAATAACCTAATGCCTCTACAGTGGCGCCCGAGCTAAAGTGGTGGATGATGATTCTTCACCATCAGGATTTGGCGATTGGGTCCCCTAATCCCAGTCGCCCTTTAAAAGAGGGAGTATATAATGTATTTTCTTCCTCATTCTAGCATGCCTTCGTGGTGTAATGGTTAGCACACTCGGCGCGTATTCGAGAAGTCCGAGTTTCGAGTCGCAGCGAGAGCATTGCTCGTTTTTCACGTCTCCAGCATCAAAATAAGCTAATAACTCTACAGATTGTACGAAAATTTTAAAGAAAGCAAAAACAAGACTGCTGTTATGTGAAATTAGAGAAATACAGTTAAGTGTTAAAGAAAAGCGGAAAACTAAAGAAAACCCCGTTTATAGCATTAGTTAGATGCTCATATTTAGCGATTTATATATTAGACATTCATTTCCTTATCATACTTTCTCATTATACGTATCTCGCTTAAGAAGTGAATTTAACGGAACTGGTTTTGGTTTGCACATCTAAGACAGATTTAATCAATCTTGCTTCATACAAAGAGTTAAAAATATTCTATTCAAAAACACTTTATATACGAAGTAAAAAAAAAAAAAAAACTTTATATACCAAGAAGGCTGTTTAAGATTATTTTTTCTAAATAAACAGTACCTAAGTATTTATTATGATATACGTCCGTCATACGTTTATGCATATATACACTCCGTCTGTATGTTTATGTATACATACAATCCGCTAATTTCAACATTAACATGCCTAATTAATAAAGTAATTAGATAAATAATACTCATGCTTAATTGCGAGACCGTCTATTTCGATAATGTTAAATGTTTTTGGGCCAAAATTCCGAGTTAAAGAAACTTCGTAATTTATAGAGTATGTAAAATATTACTGTTATATAACTATAACTATATATATATATATATGTATACTAATAAACTTCTTATTAGCTCATAATAATAAACTTTAGCCTATTAATATATATGTAATATGTATTTAGAACACATTAATCCTAATGAATTTATGAAGCAATACTTGTTTAAGTAAAATGTGTACCACAGAATTATCGAGTCCTGTGAAAGGGAAAAAGTAGCGTGCAATTAATTAAAAGGAGTAAAGGAGTATCAGTCAAGCCAATTTTTGTGAAATTTTTAAAGGAAATCTTCGGCATAGTTTCTAGTAGCCGAAAAGTGAAAAAATATTACACATTAATTATTTATGAGCATCGTTTCACATGAAATAAAGCAGACGAAATTTTGAGATCAGCGTGTATGTTTTGACATTTCTCAAGACGACCAGGTGAAAAATTGTAAAATATTTTATACTGCCTTCCAAAGTCTGTACAAAATATAGTGCTACATATTCTGATAATGAATTAAAAATACTGGAATTTTGTTTGTCTCAGTTAATTTTCCTAATAGTTATTGACATTTCATAAAAGCGTTGCTAAAATTCCTTTAATTACATAATCCCAAGTTACACAGATGAACATTTTTCAGATTAAACTGATAACTTGTTTACTTGTGTTTATGATATAAAATATTTTTTTATGAGAATAAATTTCATATTTTAAATAAAACATCAAAAGATCAAATCATCATTTACATTAACTAAAGAGTGGTAGATATCAAAGATACAAGGCAAGTATAGCTGAAAATTGCAGACACAAGTATAGTATATAGAACACAGTTTTCGTGTTCATTAAATTAAAAACCCGCATTCTGTATCAGTGAAGAAGATTTTATCAGTAATTTGTATATTTTCCTTATACGGTATTTCTCCCGCCTTTTTTAGCATGCCTTCGAGGTGTAGTGGTCAGCAAGCTGGGCGAGTATTCGAGAGGTCTGTGGTTCGAGTCCCGACGAAGGCATTGCTAATTTTTCTCATCTCCTGCTTCTAAAAAATACTAACGTTTCTACAGTGGCGCCCGAACTAGAAAAGATGGTGGATGATGATTCTCCACTACCAGGATTTGGCGATTGGGTCCCCTAATCTCCAGTCGCCCTCTAAAAGGGGGAGTACATAAGGTATATCTCCCGCCTTCTTAGCATGTCTTCGTGGTGTAGTGGTCAGCACGCTCGGCGCGCATTCGACAGGTCCATGGTTCGAGTCCCGGCGAGGGCATTGCTCATTTTTCATCTGTCCTGCTTCTAAATAACCTAATGTCTCTACATCCTTTTCCCTGCTTTTCTTGCAATTTTCACATTTTTGAGCCTCTTACAGTTAAAAATACGGAAGTATATTTTCTTTTGTAAAGAGTCTGAGAGAAAGAGAAATTGCTATAATTAATTGTCAGCATATTTTATTAAATTGAATATTTTTTTCAGTTTAAAATTTTAAAAGATACAAATCTATGCCTGTGAAAGCTATGTTTATGATACAAGTTACAAATTAATTTCGCCATTGACAACGCAGTTTGCATATAATCGAAATATCTCATTTTTTATTACACCAAATATGAGTTCAGGTGCTGAATAAATTAACAGCCCTTGTTCTGGTTTGAGTCATAATCCTAACTCATAACTATTAATACTATTATGTATTATTATAAACTGCTATTGACTACTGACATTCGTAAAAATTAATCATAGTTAAATATTAATATGTAATATGTACTAAGAGAAGGGCAAAACTTATTTTTCATCCATGAGAGCTAAATGTGAAGGTAAATATGTAAGCAATAACAGTACATAAGATCATACTCGGATTAATATCACATTAGATTTTTATCAGTGTTATTACCCTTGGAGGGAGGTTCTATTCAAGGAAAAAAAATACCCTAAACAGTTTTCTTGTTATATTAAATTTGTCAAAAATGCCATCGCTCCCGAATGTAAATGGTGTATATAGACAGGCAGTTTACAATTTTTATTTTATTTATTTATTTAGCTTTGTAACGTAGCGTATTCTGCTCCTAAAGTGATTTTTCCTTCTTGTTTAAGCAGGTACTTGTTTCAAGCTTGTTAAACGGGGTTTGAGTTACCTACGAAATTGGTATGTATACTGGTTAGTTTTATTCCGAATTTTATTTTGGATTAGGTATATTAAACTTTACATTCCTTTAAGAAAAATATTTGAATAATAGATTGATAATACATTTTGAAAATGTTGATACTTTTTGGAGTGCACACTAAAATGGTATAGCATATTTCAAAGAATCATTTATGGGTGTGTTTAAAACCGAAACTACTGTCATGACACAATTTTGAAAATGATACTAAGAGCTTATACGCATCTTATATAGCAAATTCACTGCTAACACATTCTAACAATGGTTTAGGATTTCGAAGAGACACCCATCAGGTTATAAAGTATTTCTAACGCCTTCTTAGCATGCCTTCGTAGTCTAGTGGTCGACACGCTCGATGCGTATTCGAGAGGTCCATGGTTTGAGACCCGGCGAGAGCACTGCTCATTTTTCATATCTCTTACTTCGAAAAACCCTAATTTCTCTATGAGGTATTCAGAGAAGAGTCAGAACCGATTGTGTACGAGTTGTTGTGTTGTTCATAATACCATTTGTAGCATTCCCTGAGCCTAGAATATTGTAAAAGAGCGCGTACTTTGATGGACATTTACTATTAATTGGTGGAAATTTCGCAAAATCCCATTCTGTTTCGTAATTAATAGAATCATATACGTTAATAGTGCGTCATCTAACTTAAGAACTGAATTCATTTCTGAGTGCATTTTTGGATAAACAAATTTACTAAATACTGAAATAAGGGGATGAATATTTAGCTTCTAACGACTGAATAAGAGTTTTAATGAGGCTAAGGCAGTGCGGCAGAAATTTTTAACTGAATAATTTTTAGTTTAATAAAATCTATTAATTAGAATCAAAAATTGAATTTAACAATGCTTTTATTTTAACGTACTTGATTAACAGTATTAAAGGTAACGAACAACACGCTAATATATAGAAAGTAAATTTGATTTCTAACGATAGTTTAAATAATTTATAATATTAATAAAAATTTGTACCACCCATTTGTATTTATGAATATTTAACATCACCAGTTAAAAGGAAAGTAATGCTTTTAATTTCTAATCTTTCTTTTAAATAAAGAAGCAGAAATGCAATTTTAAATTGTTGTGCAGATCTCAGTAAATTCAATATAAATTTAACTAACAGGATGAAAAGTTTTAAAAACGTAATAAAAGTACAGTTATAATAAAATATAATGTGAACTTTCTTCAGTTTCATTGAATAAAAGTGTAGAAATGGAAAGTTTGCTTTGTTACGAATTTGATCTCCCTCCCTTAATAGATGGAAACGTTCCCTTTTATTCTATTAAATGAATATTTTTTGCGAGCGCGAACTCTTATAAGCTAAACTAATTTGTGTTTATTGTAACGCTCCTCTATGGTTTACGCGACTAAAATAATAGGATTTAAAACAAGGAAGCAAAAACTCTGAAAGTAATGCATCGAAGAAAAACTATTTGTTTATAGTCACGTATCCACGACTTTCTCTCTTTTAGAAAGATATTCTGGCGCTGAGCTGTAGAAGTTCACAATCAACTTCGATAATTTCTATTTAAAATAGCGATTAATAACGAAACGTAATCGGTGAGCAAACGTATCTTGAGATATGCGTAGATATGTGTTTGCTTAAGCAATGAACGTAACTAAACCGACGCTGAAATGCAATACTACACATTTAGTTTGGAACATGATTTCAATCAGAAAGTAATATTGTGTTAGACTACAGAAAGAATATTTTGCGATTATCGTAATTTCCAAAAGCCGCATTCCTAAATTTAAAGAAAAATTTCTTTAATGTGTGATTATTCTTCCATATTGTTATATTTACTTCTTCAACACAAAACTCTAATATATATAACAAGAGCAAAGAATATGCAGAATAATATTTTGTTAATGTAAAATGTTTTTGGTTTAATAGTCATCTTTATAAAAGATGATGATGCTAGAAACAATCCACTTTAGAACTGGCTTTGGTAAAGATGAAAAACAGTTCTTAATTTATTAGAATAATTTGAAAAGAGTTATAATAAGCGAAGTTCTAAAACGAAAAAATGAGGCAGTAGGTAAAGGTTGCTTTAGTTAAATTTCAAATTTAAAAAAAAAAATAGAATATTAATTATGAGCACATCAGATACATAAAAATAGGTAACTGCATTAAATGTGAATATTAAAAAAGAATATTGCACCAACAGAAGTTTGAATTACTAGGAAAACATTCAGGTAGTTAAATTTTTTTTCGAGGAATTTTGGTTTCCTTTATAGTTGTTAAGAAAATACAGGAAAGTTAACTATTTTCAATATAAAATTTCCGTGCCTGTTTCAGTAAAGCTTGTGGCCTTAATGCAGAGTGAGCTCAGCTAGTCGTGAATTGAAATCCCTTTTCCACAGAGCAATTTGGTGTTCTATTCTATGGGTGCGTACAGACCTTTTCGCTTAGCCAATGTATTGTTTAGCACAATCCTTGCATGGGATGCGATAAACAGCTTTGACGTTGTCTTCAAGGGGGAAAGGAATTTTGACATTGCTGAGAAGATTATGGAGAGAGGACATGGGGCTTGTAGTAAGTTTTAATGTCCTCTGTTTAAGGATGCGGGAAATGGATTCAGAAATGCGTTGGACGTAAGGTAATACGACTCTAGAATGGAAGAAGGGGGAGCTGAGGGGTCAGGGATACAAGGTTTGAAATTAGAGATCCATACATGGTTTTCATGACCTTTCCAAGCATTCAGGATATGCTTCAGTGTTTGCTTTGTGTTCTAGAGCTAGACCATGTAGATATATAAGCACAGCTTACACTGCGAAAAGTGGCGGTTTGAATTTCTGATAACTTACGACATTTTAAATTACAGCATTCACTACGTACTGCGCCACATTCTGTTCCGCAACCGCAAATATACATAGGTTTATTTTTATTCTCTCTTGAAATGAGCATATTTTGAGCATTTGACAATGTAATGAGAAAATTTCTAAGCTAACTGCAGGAAACTCTTGAATAAGTGTAAAAGAACTTTTGCGTAACAACATAACTAAACAAAATAATATTAAAAAAAGGACTTAGTTTATTTTCCTTTGAGCTTTTATTTCAGCATTCTGGACTTCCAAAAATGGAAAATCCTCTGAATTTTCATAAAGATGAGGAGTATTAGCAATTTTGTCCTTTTTAGTGTAACGAGCATCTAAATATAATTTAATACCACGAATGCGTTTGACGGATAATCTTCTATCTATAAAATTAAATACAGTTCCCTCTAAAGCAAAAGATTCAATTATCTCTCTCAAGTATTATCAATTGTACGTTCTTTGTAAAAAGCCTAAGACTAATGAGAACTGAACCAAGAAAATAAATCGTCCTTAGCCAAGGAAGATGGCGAGGGAAGAACGCATATGCTTTCCCATTCTTCCTCTTCATGTTATTATTGTATTCTTTTTCATTCTTTATTTCGCGCACGGCTACGCTCTACGAAGGAGCTGATCCTCAATCTCGTTTCTTGTTTTTATTACCCCAAATTATCGAACCAAAATATTACAGCCTTTTGTGCATACTTTTTAAGCAATGAAGGAGCAAAAACGCCTAAGGCGACACTTAATAATTGAATACTTGCTGACATGTCTAGAAATATATTGTTGAAGTAATCTGGTTTCAGAGATTTGCTTATGTTCTTCATAATTTCTACAGCATAAATTTTAAATTATTTACTCTAAAGGACTGCGTTTTAGCACGCTACGTTATTCTTTAGTTTTTTTAATTAATTTTTTTTCTTCAGACTTCTTCGGAGCGCTCTCTACCTCTAAGCAGTAAAGACTACGTTTTTAAGTCATTTATAAATCATTGCTCATTATATAATCATAAAGTTTATGAATAAACATGACTGTAGTTAGCTATAAAGTCAAATGCTGTTAAATTTTAATTTTTAATTATGAGGCTTAATGTTATTCGCAAACAATTTCACTGTTTCATCTAACTAGTACAACCTATTCTAAGCCAACTGCATTGCTCGATAGAGAGAAATTCATTCAGACATACGATTACATATATTTTATGTTATAGATTTAAAAGGAATAAGACATAAGGAAATGGATGGCAATGCTCTAACAGTAATGAGGTGAAATAAAAGTAATTGCTTTATCTTAAATAGTATTGTAGTTTTCATTACCAAGATAAGTAATTATATCCAGTATGAAAAATAATTAAAATTTTTTTGGAAGAGAGTATCATGCATGAGATAGCAAGGGAACCGAAGGGAATGTTTCTGTTGTAGTTTCCGACTTTGTGTATATGAAGAGGAAAAAGCCATACAAATTGAAAAATAACTTGAAATTCGTTTTTGAGATTTTTAATTTGATGAAAGGAAGTCATTTAACATGAAAAAAATTATGGATTTTTAAAGTGATGAATACATGAGCTTTATGTTTATTCAATTAAAAATTATACAGCACCAAACTTCCAGAATTCACTCTGATAATTTAACGACATTTTCAAATCTGTGCAAATTTCTGGTAGGCAAAATGTTCCGAAATTACTTAATGAGGAAAGTTTATTAGATTTATTTTATGACAGGAATCAAGGCAAAGTATGGGCATCTTAGTAATGTATTGTGCCATAAATATATACAAACAGATATCACCTGTTAAAAATAATATACGTTCCGTAAATCAATCTGCACATATATTTTATTGTATTTATTTAACTAGCACTTAACATGACATTATCCATGTTAATGCAATTATCTGACTTCAGGCATTCATTTAACGTAATTTTAATAACTATCAGTATATAATATGTATATATGAGTCTGTAATTCTGTATAACCTACCATTAATGGTTGTATAATGTAATCGCAACATGTGTTCATGCACATTTTTACTAACCTTGTAAGTCCTAAATGTCCTAAATGTATTAGCAGTTATTTTAAGTTATGCATCTTTTCTATCTATTCTAGTTACAGCTTACAATTTCCTACCAGAATGTAATTTCAGAAACGCAGTGAATGCAAATGAGTAAGAGCACTATTTAAGTCAATGTTTCACCGACAGCGAGAGAGAGAGTCTGATTTCCTGACTAGCGCGCTTTTGCCTTTTGGTTACGTCGCTCTTAGATACTACTACGCCCGGTCATACTTTAGGCCCTTGCTTGGCTTCGCCAATTTAATTAATACTTATGGGGTCAACTACTTAGAATCCTGATAGCTTCGGCTATATCTTTCTGTTAGCTTTAGTTAAGCTTAGTTAGTTTAATTTCATAATTATTTACGTTCAAGCCCAAGTGGAAGCTTTGTTGTATACTTCGAGTTAGGAGTTGATTGTATTTATTCTAAGAAATAAACGGCAGTTAACCCTTCTTAAGTCTTACGTGTTTGTTCACATAATTAAGCGATTATTCACTTGTTAGTGTTTGTGGGGTTCAAAGAATGAACATTGAATTAAATAAGTGAAACCCCAATAACCTAATTTGGAATTTGCTTTGCTTCATGAATTTATAATGTATAAATTTTTATAGATTTCATATTTACATCTGTACCTGTACCTACACTCTGTCCTTATTATATTTGTATGTCTAACATATACCGTAATAGTAAAAAGTATCTAAAATATGTATTGAATTAGTAGAAGTACGTAACATATTGCAAATTTGCAAAGCTCTTGGTAATGTAGCATCTACAATATCTATCTTTTTTTCTTCATTTAATTGTATATCTGTTAGTACACATTACAACTGTGAACATACTGTAGTCTACAGAGTCATAGCTACTCCTTGGAAGTAACAGCAACTTTAAAGCGCTCAAGGTAAGCGATCATCAGTATTTTACACTTAACAATAATGTCCCCACCATGCACTTCCTCTCCATATTCTGGTCTTTTTTCGATATTCCTCACTTTACGCAACCAATTTCTGGAGGACATAGTATTAACCTCTAGTTTTTCAGTCCAAAGGGGCAATTTGCCCAGAAGGACTATTAATTTCATTTTGGCATTTTGCACTGATTCACTATAAATGTCGGTTCACTTTTCGAATTGTTGCCACCAAAGATTAGAGAGGTGTATTATATTTAAAGAAATTAAACAATGAAGAATCTATATATATATGTATGCATATTCCCCGCATTGTGCTAAAACAACAGTACCTGGAGCCACCAAATTTTGAATAAAGTGCGTTTCCATCCGTATATGGGTATCTGGAAGCCCAGAATGGCAACGCTGTACGAAAAAAAACCATTTTTATCTCCAGCGCGCGAGACTGTGTTTCGGAAATTCTAAAGATATGCTCATTTAAAAATTATTTTACGATATTGCTGTTGAACTGAATTTTATGTTTTAAGGCGAAGAATATGATATTTAATAAATAAAGGTAACACACAAAACGTTAAAAAAACGCTCTTTTGGGCGTAATATAAAATCCGAAGCTTTCAGATTTTTATATAATTTTTATTGTTTATTTATTTTTTAAATTTTCATTTTTAATATCTTATACATTATAATATATAATATTATACATATGTATCATAATATATATAATTAATTGTTATAT
>KK115858.1:0-20611 GCA_000611955.2 Stegodyphus mimosarum | reverse complement strand
TTACGCTGCACACGAGAGGCTACTGCACGATACGACAATCCAGCTTCACGAAGGCCGATGATTCTCCCTCGTTCAAACTCTGTAAGTTGTTCAAATCTCGCTCTCTTTCGTCGACGAGGCATAAGTACAAATTGAGTTAACGTTTACCACTAGCAGATAACCACCGATAACCATACACGCCTCGCTACAGCCGTCTATTTATTCGGATCCATCAGCCGTTCAGAGGGCGCTGCTCAGCATACGCATGCGCTACGGATTTGCAATTCTAATCATTTGCATATCATGCGCTACTTTGCATTTCCTGAAAATTTCAGCTCACTCGCGTAAGTCCTTCATGGTGTTGCAATTTTCACAAACGTGAGTGTATATATATACACGTCATATTTCCGGAACCCAAGAAGAGGAATCAGCTTGCAGTACTCGTGACGAGGAGGGAGGATAGTTTGGTACTTTTAGTAGCTTTCGATAGACAAGTGGAAAGATGGAAGAAGATATTGGTACAATCCAAGTGTAGCTAATTACCGTATTTATTTCTAGCCACATTAGATTCATCCTTCGTAGACAATACACTTTTTGATCATAAACAATTACAATAATTTCTCAAATACACAGGTTAAAGGGGGTGACATCCTTCTAGACGGAGAAGCAGAGCAGCGACGATATTTTAGCAGTGGCAGAAGCTAGAAGTGACGTAATTAGCTGCCAGAGGCATTTATACCAGAGTAGGTGCGGTTCTAGAGACAAGCTATGATTGGTTAATATTAGATTGGGTTGCCCTTTTCAAGTAGCGTTACATAACGTAGAAAAATCTGGAATTTGGGAGAACAGATGAACTCAGGGGGAGAGCACCAAATCTAGAATGCTAATTTTGAGATCGCCAGTTATTTTTTTAAAGCAGCTATCGTATTTTGTTATATCTTATATATATAGTATATATAATATATTTATATTTATCATATACATATATTTTTATATTTTATTATTTATATTATGTAACAGTTCATTCTTTCTGAGCACTAAGAGTTTCTCGTTATCATTAATCATGAGCACGTTTTTGTATTTATATACATTACTTTGTTCTAATTAAGCATTATGTACCAGCACAAGTTTCAAGAAATGCTGCAGTGAAATATCGCTTTAATTCTAGCAATAAAATCAAAACATTTAATATAATTATATTCTCTTTTGCCAAAAACATTCTTCGAAGAGTTATTTAAGAAAACAGTTTGTAAATGTCAGGATATTCTGTGACACGAAGTTTTCTTCCATTTACCGAAAGGGGCTCTACTAAATCACTTATTCTGCACTGCAGAATATTTTCTTGGGGTGTAGAATGACAGGCACCAGGTTGTCTCTCGAAATGCATCGAGGCCTTTTCATTTGAAATAAACGCTATTCTGAGACCGCATTTTGCCTAATGAGGTTAATTTTGCCACTTTTGCATACAGGAAAGGGATTTTCAAATAAAACATGAAGAATGAAATAGGGTATGACATTTCTTTATTATTGAGGACAGTCTTATTTTTTCATAACAAGGAAGAATGAATTAAGTATATTAAGATGAATCAGATGGTTGCTTTACTTGATTATGGCAAAGCACTTGAGGGCTATTTCGTCTAAGGGGATGGATACTTTTGTGCAGACTTTCTAAAGAAAACTGGTTCATGTACACGTTACACATAGGGAAATCCACGGAAACGCCCATGTAGCCAGCCATTTCGCTGGAATTCGAACCCCGAAACGAACTCCCAGTGTTCAGCACCTTTACCGTTAAGCCTCTGGTGGGCTGATATAGATAGTGAAAATAATAGTTTGCGATTTCACACGCGAGAGTTATATAAACAATAGCAAAATCTCTCGACACATACGTATTATGCGTTCTAGTATAAATTACATAATGAGGCTACAAATGAGGATGAGTGCTCAATTATAATTTATCAATTAACGCTTTTATTTCTAATGCTATATATCTTATTAACAAAGTAAACCAGTAACCATGAGAAATTCTTGGTAAAAAAAGTCCATGAGAGCCTGTTATACACAAATACAGCATGAATCAGTAACTGCTTGCTGAATGTCATATGAAATGCAATTACATACAGCTCATTTTTATATAATAAAATATCAGATTAATCATTTTAAATTACAACAGGAAATTACAGCTAATAAGTAGTTTCAACAGTTCCTCCTCCGTGCCCTGTATTAAAAATATACCCGAATTCAGATATATTTTGTTGCATGAACTGTTTTATGGATAACCAACCTGAACTACGTACCTTAAACGCTAATCGTAGTGCGTTATACAATACAATGCAATTATACTAATTTACTTTAATGAGTTGCTTGTAAATAACAGCTTTATTCTCAAGTAATGAAGCACAAAACAATAAATCAATAAAGAATATAAATGCATGAATGTAACTTAACAGGACCTGTTTTTAGTCCCATCAGTCTGTCAGACTAAGAAGGATTAATTTGAGATAGAGGCTATAATTAAGTATTATACATTTCTACACCAATACGCTATACTGCAGTTCAAGGAACTTTCAATTATGTTCGGGAATAGAACTATATCTTAAACTGTCTCATATACTACAGCATTCCAGTAACACTTCATTGCATGTGAAACAGTAATAATGTACCTGCTATTGCACTCGTGAAAAGGGACATAATGAGATGACAGTGTATTAGGAAGATCTGGAATTATATTTCACTTGCATGACAAAGGGCAATAAGACAAAGCTACTGACATGCATTGAACAGATCGTAATGACACCCCACACGAAACAAGTTGACAAGGCTAAAAATCTAAATATCTTAAGCTGAACTGAAAAGTCCTACACTACGAATTCAGATACAGCTGACGTTACCTTCTTTTTTAATAGCTCTTAAAGTTGAGTCGAAGACATCGCATAAATAACAGAATTGTCTGTATCAAAACATTAATAATATATTAATTTGCAATCAGTAAAACAAATAAAAGACTATCGAGTATATAAAAAGAATTTCAGAATACAAATAATAAATGCCATAATGGTAATCATACACAATTAAATTTAAGAAGATTAGCTAATATTTTAACATTAAGTTAAACACATAGCCCGTTTAATTGCAGTTTTACTTCGCTAATTATCCCCTTCAAAGATATTCATGCTGTTTAATTCAAAGCTTGAAATTTCAGAGAAAGTAAAATCAACATTTTAAACTTTATGCCGCCCAACCGGAACAGTGATTAGAGACACTGACTGCCGTACTGTAGGGCCTGGATTCGATTCCCGGAGAAGGCACGGATGTTTGTAAATGGGTAGTTGCTGTGCGGTATGGAGGCACTTTAAATAAGCGGGGAGCCGAAAGTCCTCTCGAGAGGTTGGTATTAGGAGAAGAGGAGCGGGAGACCCTTAAGACCCGTCCTCCTGGGGGGAGCTGTCCATCAAAACTGGGGGGGACGGGACTGAGCAAGGCCGTACTGTCACCTGCACGGTGCTCAAGGCTCTTGCCAACGACAGGAGCAATCTTGAACTCCTTGCCACGAAGAATTTCTTGGGCTTGTTCTGATATTACTGTCAGACACGTGAGCTAAGGAACAACAACATTTAAATTTTATCAACTGCTTCATTTGGGTGTCTTTAAAATTAAGCTGAAATAACAGAGAAAATACACTACACATAAACACCCACACCCACACAAAAGCTACTGCTTTCAAGTTGGTGCTCGCATATTTTCAATAAAACAACTTTTATTTCAAAACCTGGAAGAAACGCTTTTTTTCGATGTAAGTACATTTTGTAACCGAAAGTATATGAGCTTAAAATTATCTAGCCGTTCTTTACACTTTAATTTAACTCAGCTGCGAACAGTAATTAATCTGTAACTAATCAACGTGAGGAGCGTTAGAAAGTTAGACATTAGATTTGCATTCACTAGTTTGGAAATAACATAACATTCGAATCCTCGTAACTTTCATTAAACTAATGATTTATACAGTTGAGTGAGTGAGTGAAGTTAAGCCGATAATGAAAAGGAAAATCAAATTAAAAATGAGAAGTGCTTAGCAAAATAAAGTCTCACAAGATTACGAATTCCTCCACAAAGTATTACGAGGGTGATTCTGATAGCAGTACTTTAGAAATGGGGTAAATGTGATTAAAATGAGGAAATATGTGATTAAAGATATAATATATTACGGAATGAGAAACTAAATTCCATACAGATTTTCGAAACTTTGATCAGCTTTTATTCAGTCTATAGAATAAGATTATAAAAAAAATGGCAAGTAAATAAGAAAAAATCCCGGATATGCCGAATTACTGGTAAGTTTATAACAAAGTACTACATTAACTAAGCGAGAACGTATTAGATGGTTAGATGACTTGAGGATATGGCTGTTTACTCTAAATAACTGAACATACTTTGTTAATGCCTTTACGGCGATAAATGACATTTTAAAAGATGACAGAATTCACAGTTATACTGAAGTTTCCGTTATCTCTAATTAATTCGTCAAAGACTCTACTTGGTAAAGTGTGAAAAATATGCAGCATTGATTGCTATTTTAAAAGGAGATTCGGAAAATAGTTTTCAGAATTTCAGTAAAATCCAGTTGCATTTAAGAGTGCAAGATACTTTGTTCTTAGTTAACATAAAATTGTTTAGCGAACCTGCAAATGGAATAGAATTAGAATTCTGTATGAAGAAATCTTTTAAAGACAGTTTTGTAATTTATCCCTATTATGTAAGGATTTATTTAAACAATTAGTTAGTATTTTAATACTTTAAACTTTTTTGTCGATTAATATCATAACTAGTGACGACTTTTACCAAAATTAGTTAATCATCGTAATTAGTAAATCGTAATATTCATCATAATCAATAAATCACCATGAATTACTCTGCGCTTACTACTATGCTTTGAGAGCTTAGATTAGCAAGGGGTTCAAGAGCTAGGAACCCCTTGAAGCCGCGGTTAGTGTGCTGTTGAAATTTGATCAGTGATACTATTAATAAGCTAAAAGTGAGTGCTAGTCAGGCTAGAGTCAGCCGAATTAGAGTTATATATTTTCAGTAATTACTTTTGCGCATTCTTAGACAGTTTGGTTTAGTTCAGAGCTCGCAAATTGACAGTGGAATACTTTTTTAAACTCGAGTTTTACTTTGTAACATCTACGGTTCTGTGGCAATAAACACATTCAGTTGAATTATAGTCAATTTCGGTGCCTGAAGTTTAAGTATAGGCAATAGAGATGGCGATAATTCAATAACATACAACATGACGACTATAATTCTCTCTCTGGATTACGTTAAGCCCAAACTTTATAACTTGAAGGAAAACATCCAGCATTTTCCAAGCATCTTTATTAATAAAGTTTGTTTTTGAAAACAAGAATTTGAAAGTAAATGTTTTCCCATTTTAAGATAAGATGGGAAATGAACAAACTTATTTTAAAATAACTAACAATTACCAGTCAATAAACCTAGTCAGATAGTCATACTAAAATTTAATATGTATGTAGTATTTTACTAATATAAATATCATTTGTGTTAAAAAGCAGATGTAATTTCAGATGCAATAGAATTGTGCATTGTATTTTGGTAACTAATAGGCATTAACCTCTCTATGCTGTCTTGGCATATTTTGACTAGTGATTCTTTCATAGGAACATAATTTCAGGGCTATGTGTTTCCCAAAGGATGGAAATTCCTAACTTCCCAGTCATTACCAAATAAAAAAGCACCAACAAAATGCAGCTTGCAGTTTTTCTCTTTGATTTTGTTTGGACTTGGTCTTGACGTTTGGAGTTGGACTTGGTTTACGTGGTCTTGAAGATTTTCTGATATATAAATATGTATATAAATTCTATTCATAAAGCGCAAATCTTTTATAACTTTTAAATAACAAAGATGTAGAAAGTAAAAGCAACTTAACGAAGTAGTGAAACACTGCAAGTGAGTTTCGAGCAATATTTTACCTAACATTTCTATAACTGCGGTTTAAAAAGCTCACGCGTATTTATAGAAGGTTTGACTAATTCTTTGTGTCGCACATATGCGAACGTTATTAGAAATACTTATAAGTTTAGTGCCAGGTATAATGGTTATTCATATTCCAAGAAATTTTAATTTAACCTTGTAAGATTTATATTAATTTCACTAACAGTTATTTTAAGTTTAGGCAACTTTCCTGTCTTTCTAGTTTCAGCTTACAATTTCCTACCAGAATGTAATTTCAGAAACGCAGTTAATGCCAATGAGTAAAGAGTAGTATTTAAGTCGATTTTTCACCGACTTCGAGAGAGAGTCTGAGTTCCTGCCTAGCGCGCGTTTGTCTTTTTGCCTACGTATCTCTAAGCTATTGCCACGCTCGGCCCTACTTTAGACCCTTGCTTGGCTTCGCCAATTTAATTAATACTTATGGGGCCAACTATTTAGAATCTTAATAGCTTAAGCTATACCTTTCAGTTAGCTTTAGTTAAGATTAGTTAAGTTTAATTTCATATTCATTTAAGTTGAAGCCCAAGTGGAGGCTTTGCTGTACACTCCGAATTAGGAGTTGATTGTATCGTATTTATTGTAAGAAATAAAGGGTACTTAACCCTTTGTAAGTCTTACGTCTCTATTCACACACTTAAGCGATTATTCGCTTATTAGTATTTGCGGGGTTCAAGGATTAAACACTGAATTAAATAAGTAAAACCTCACAAACTCTTTGAGGATCTTTTGCACAAATTTGTTACAGTGTATTAAAAAAATGAATGTGAATAAATTGATTTTACCACTTTAAATGTATCACAAAATATCATATTTAAGACTTGCATAAGCAAAATATCACCCCACATTCGTAGTAGCAAAGCACGTGCATGATATTTCTCTTGAATACGCTTTCACGACTGATAGTTAAAATTAGAATATTAGTTTCTAACAGTAAAATATATTCCTTCAAGTGATGGCTTTTATGCTTTGAAATTATTTAGCCTTCGAAATTACCAAGCAGAGAATTCATTTTGTATTTTACGTAACACTGCTTTATCGAAAACTGCTTTTATGTACGCAATAATTCGTGAAATAAAAACATTAATTATACTTGGTTTCCGTTTTTTTAGAGCTAATGAGAAGAAAAAATTTTTCGTGAATGATTTATGATATAGATTATCAAAAAAGGATAAAATTCTAAGCTAATTTAAGATGTAAAACTTTGATGTTAGATAATAAAAATTCTACTTTTCTGTCAATGTAGCGGTTTATCCCTTTCAAAACATTTACTTAAACCCAATCCTTTTGCAAATGAAAATTTGCGATATTTCACAATTCTATTCAATTTGAAATATTTTTTACAGTTCTAGAAGGGATATACTCCTTTGTTTATGGCTCATTTCACCATTTAAGTATCGTAACGATTAATACAACATTTAGAAAATTATTAAGTAAAGTTTCACGAGTTTTGAAAGATAGCAAAAATACAGGAACATATCATAGTAAGTGTAGATACACTTTATCAATGCTTTCTGATCATTTATCTCTTGTAGACTGCTACCCAGTACTACAAAATTCCTCCATTTTTTGAGTTGATTCGAAATGTAGGAAAATTGCCTGGGTATAACTCTGAGAAAATCACTTACAAACTTTCTTTCGCTTTTGTGCTTTAACAAACATGGCGGAAAAAAAAGAAATCCTTCGAATCCCCGGGTTTGAAATCATGGAAAGTAGTGTTTGGTTTATTTAACAGTAGAATAAAAGCAATATGTAAGGTATCATCAGCAGTTTAATGATTCGGGCAACCTTATTGCAAAGAAAGTGGACCTGGATTATACAGATATTTTTAAAAGAGATATTGTTAGGATTCAACGGAAAATAAAAACAATTCTAGTGTATATTTTAAAAATGCACGCGAGACGAAAAATATCTAAAGAAGTAGATCTAGAAATTTTCCCTCCCACACCATAAAAGATAAAGTAGGAAGTTCTTAGGAAAACTGGCAGAAAACTTTTAATTTAAAGCAAATTAGCTATAGCCTTTGCAGTTCTGATGTTCGAACTGGCTGTAACCATTAAGCTATAAGCATGTAATAATACTTTCAGCTCCAGTTAGTCTTAATATAACCAATAAAAGCAGTTCGTATATAAGACCTAACAGTGGCCTAAAGGTAAATTCGATTGGACGCGATTCGAATCTTGATGAACGGGTTGAGACTGTATGAGCACCTTCGTAGTTTTCCTTCATGTGTAACGTGCATAGGAGCCAGTTCCCTTAGAAAGCCCTTCACGAAGTCATCTCTCCCCTCATTCAGTTAGCCCTTGAGTGTTGTGTCGTAATCAATTGAATCAAACTAATTCATATATTTATTAAGGCAGGAATAACTTTAGTTCGTGTAAGTAAAAACTTAATTCTATATTGGTGACAATTAGAAACATAACTTTGCATCTTGTACTTGCTTCTGTAATTACAATATTTAAACAATTTACATCGAAAACGCTTCTCATGTTCTTACCAATGTATATGTGTGTATATAACAAATATCTGAAGTTAAAAAGTAATGAAATTGAATGTCCCGTACAATTTTGGCAGACCTACAGATTGCTTAAAATCAGTGGTTTCAGTTTAAAATAAAAAGCATTTAATGTCACTTTTCTAGATATCTGGTTTGACAACTCATATTCTCAGTATTTAGATCAATACCAGCTTGTTTAAATTATTGAATCGTAATATGTAAGTTACTATAAATCATTTTGAAATATTTTGAACAGAAAAATGTATGAAACTTATCCTTTCACTTCTGAAATAAAAGTTTAAATGAGAAACTATATCAGAAAAACATGCCTTAAGAACGTGCACGAGATTCTGTCCTTTTTGTCTATTAGCACTGTTTTTAAGCAATACAGTAATTTAAGTTAAAGTTTTGCTAAATAATTACCTAAATGCTCAGCTTTTAAATTTTACGTCTGAAATAAATAATGCGATGCTCGAAAGCCTTTTAAGATCTTTTTAATAGAATGTCTTTAATCGTAATGTGTTACTATTTACGCTATTTCAATAACAATAAAAAATTCCGAGAAAGTAAATGATAGAATTAAGAATGTATGTATACTTATATTTGAGAATATGTACCTTCATTCAATTCATTCGGGACCTAATATTAAGTTATTTGAGGTTTCGATATTAATTCGAGATGCGCGCCAGCATTTTATGCCACAAAACTGTTAAAAGAAGACTACAAATTGACTATTCCTATTAACCAACCATGTACAAGATTCCACGTCAAAATGGATTAAGCCAAAATACCAGGGAAAAAAAGGAGCAGAAAGAGAAAAGAAGATAAAAAAAGGAGAAATAACTCTGCAGGATAACCCACTTATAAGAGGAGAAAAAAATTCCGTCTTATTTCTCCTATTCTGTCGACTCGAATGAAAAGTAGTATTCAGCGAGTAAAGCTTTGTAATAGCGGCAAAAAGTACGTTCGTAGCCAGTAGGTAAAAGATTGAACGCTGGGCGGCGGATGGTTGCCCTCAACCCCGCAGGATAACATAGCACTCTCCCGCGAGAAATTCGCACTCTGCGGACCTGGAGGCATGAGATAATACAATCAATGCAATCGCTTTTGCCCAGAGTGCATTAAAAAAGTTATGAAAGGCTGACGGAGTTGTAAGAGGCTCCTAATAAATATTACGTCCTTCGAAAATCTGAAGATATAAACCCCTCACGTAAGTCTTTATTAACTACTTCGGACAGGTTTTTTTTTAATAGATTGAAGAGTCTTTTATATGCAGTCTATTCTGAAAACATGTGTTTGTTAAAAATATTTATACAGAAAAATTTAGTTTCAACGAAACTTTAACTCAAAAAGGATCTAAATTAAGAACTGTCAATGTAAAATTGAAAGCGAAAGTTAGAATTATTTCTAAAATTTCGATAAAATAGTTTTTAACTTTTAATTCTAAAGTCTCTGTTTCGTATTTTGACTGGTAGACAGGAGAGAGATTAACAAGTACTTATGTTAATTTTTTGAATAAACTATGTTATTAAGTTTTCGTAAGTTTCTCCTCGCAATTAGAGAGTAGCAATGATTTTGAAGTTGCATCTATAAAAAGAATAAGCTATGTTTTAAGATCTGAGTAAATTATATATATATATATATGTGTGTGTGTGTGTGTGTGTGTGTGTGTGTACAGAAACAGAGAGAGAGAGAAAGTTTGAGCTATAATTTGCATCTATTAAATGCTACAACGTAGAGTATAAATACTTTTTTTACAACGTAGAGTCTGAGCTAGTCTGATACAACCAAAAAAAAAGCTATAGAAGTTAGTCAAACACTTACAAAGTTAACAAAAACTTTCTTTGTAACGACTTTATGGAAAAATAACATTTTTCATAAAGAATGAGGTTAATAATATGATTGGTAAGATAGACGGTAAATATAGTTGAAATCAATCAAATTAACTGCATGCACTATTTTCGTTTTGCTTTTAGGATTATGATTTGGCTCATTAGAGAACAGATGCTACGCTTCAGCAATGTCTGGGATTTTTTCACTGAAACACAAACTTTCCCAGCTGTGTATTCACTCGCAGTAACGGTGATTTTAGTTGTTTCTTACTTCTTTTCAGTTCTGTTATGTCAGATTTTACTTCAATGCATTCCTAGCTACTATAATTATCATAAACTTCCGAAACTCACAAAACAATTCTAAGATTTCTGATTTATGTAAAAGGTAGATAACACACCGCGTTTTAATTGAATTTTTACTTTTAGAAATGCGTTTTTACTCTCAGAAAATTATCCTAAAGAAATTTAAGGTAAATATAGCGAAGTGAGATTGAGACTTAAATTCATTTGCAAATAATAATTTTATTATAACTTATGATTATCAAACGCTTCCTGCCTCTTTCATCATTTCTTTTACATAAGAGCCAAAGACGGCCTTCTTTGGCTCTTATGTACCACTGATCACAGGATTTACAACTGTGTATCGATTTTTAGAAAGTAAATTAAAAATACATTCTGCTTTCTCTGACACGTCTGACATAACACTGAAACTTTTAAAAACTTTCATATATAGATTTAAAAGACAGGGAAATTTAATAGCTGTGGGCTCATACACTTCTAGACGTTTGTTATACCTAAAATTGCCTTTGTATGTAATGCGTAA
The DNA here is from genome assembly GCA_000611955.2 of Stegodyphus mimosarum. NCBI lineage: Eukaryota > Metazoa > Arthropoda > Arachnida > Araneae > Eresidae > Stegodyphus > Stegodyphus mimosarum. The sequence continues at coordinate 9,474 of KK115858.1, read as the reverse complement.
AATTTTATATGACGTCGTAAGCTTACAAATTATTATTTCAAAGTACGAAAATAATTTTAATTTTCAGGCACATGTTCAGTCTCGTATTCCAGGACATTCTCATATTTTAAAGTTTCACATTCTACACAAATTGTTCAATGACGTCCAGTTCATCCTAAAAAGAGATTAAACTTTTTTTTGCTCGTAATAATTCACAAATGACTTCAATTACTTGGAATCCATTCGAACTTAAAAGTCTTAAATAAAAGAATAAATTTTGTCACTTTCAAACACTCAAAAAAATAGTCTGCGGCTTCTTCTGAAAATATTCTAGTTATAATTGTACAATAATCTAATTTTAACTATTAACGCATTTATAGATGTGCAAACATTTTGTACACGATTTTACTTTTCTATTTAATGTTTTAAGAAAGGAAATGAGTATTTTTATTTTTTACTAAGTTCCACTTGAGTTTAGCACTTAAATTATATCTATACGATACATGTGTCTTCTATACAATACTTTTATAATAATATGTCTTCTATCATAGGGACTTATACAGAAGGCTTTATATACTAAAAGGAACAACCGAATCGTGAAATTAAACTCATTTTATATCGAAATAAGTTGAATGCTTGCAGTGATGTATTTGAATACATATAGTTAATAAATTTTCTTAATTATTACATATTTTGCAAAATTTTTTGGGGAAAGAGGGCATATTAAATATTTTCTGATATAAGCAAATATTATTTCTATGTAACTAGAATAATAACCATAATTCTGAATACTAGCAAATAAATTTTGAGTTAATCGTATTATTATAAATTGAATAGTAAAATTATCGAGTTTTCGAAAGCATTTGCATTATGCAAAAAATATTGAGTCAACTTTGCGTATTTGTTATCTTGTAATAATTAACAAGGATGGTTAAGCATTTAAAATTAATAAATTGATATTTTCTCAGACTGTCTTTGATGATCCAAGGAGGCGAGTTTCTAGCAGCCACATTAATTGGTGAAACACACCATTTAGAATTTACGCTGTACAAATATCCTGCAAGTTGTTAATCTAAAACACAGTCAGCAAACTTTCTAATAAATTATACAAAAACATGATGATATTAAACGTTTTTTTCCCAGAAAGTTCATAAAACAGTTCCTATTTCTGTACATTTTAATAACGTGTATTTAATAAGAGTATTTCAGAAATTCAGAAAAGTGTAAAGGGAGTTAAAATCATTTCAACAGCTGACTTCTACGGAGACCTCCATAACCTCTAAGGAAACACCAAAATGCATATAATATTAGACGGAAGGCATGAACAGAGAAATAAATAATAAATAGTGAAAAATTAGTTTTTATTCAGCTGTGGATTCCATTTTTATGAATCCAGTAGTAAAAAGTTGTAAATGCAATTTGTATATAATCTCATTCTGATATTTGCAAACGTAAACTAAGATTCATTAAAATACTTTTACACACATTGCAAATTATTATTTGCAATAACAATATATAAAAATTCTTTACAATCTATTTTTTGTTATGAAGTGTAGCTGCAAATACTTAGAGAGTAATTCTGGGATTAATGATAAATGCTTTCATTTAATGCACAGTCTTTGTTCCTAATTAATATGAATAATTTCTTCCGAGACATTTTAAAGCATCATCAAGAATCTTAACTGCTGTACACCATACTTTAAAACTTGTGTTGTTAAATGCAAGCGAATACACTTTTTTCCCTTGCTCGAAAATAATCTTGAGTATATCTTAATGCAGAAATGATAAATTATTCCTTTACTTATCATAAAACTTCATCTTGATTCACTAAGCCGTCAAAAGGCATCCAACTTACGTATGCGCTTCTCGCAGCTCCAACTGCGAAACGTAAGCCTTCAACTTAAATTTACCACAATGACTTATTTTGTATAATAAATATGAACACAGAAAAGAAGATGCAATGGAAGAATGAAAAATAATTGCTTCAGTTGCATGAAGCAGGGAGAAAATTAAAAATATTCCTTCATATTGTGGTGACTGACTATAAAGACTTCACTCAAGGCAATATACTCTAGAAGTAAGTTAGTAAGTTATTTCACATTATATGCGCATCCTTTAAGCAAAGCGCTTGTATCGCCAGTTGTCGGCACTAATTTATACCAAGCGTGATATTTATTTCCATTTTATAAAATTTAGGTATTTGCATAATGGCTACCATAAAACAAACTTGTGCAGAAAAGAATGCGTAATTGCCCTTATGTTACGACTGGGCTGTAGCCGCTAATAATATAATTGTTATTTACGACGCTAAGTCATTATTTAACACTTAAATGAGTGCTGTGTTTCTTAAATTTAAAAAAAAAAGATGGAGAACATTGAAAAGAGAAGAATTTTGCACGTGTATTATTTCAGGAAAAAAGCTCTTTATTCGTAAATACTACATTGAAACAAAAGCGTAATATGAAGAGAGCCTTAAATATTTACCTTTTACCTTCATACTGAATACTCATTTGGCAACTGAATTGAAAATGAATTTATTTAACATGAAACGTAATATTGACAAACATGTTTAAATGTTTCGCTGAATATTTGATATTTCATTGTTGCTTTATTAGTCAGAATTTGAAATATTCTGGTATTTTACAGGAGGGTTTTAGAACAAGAGGCAATTCGTTATTAATTTTCTACAAGGAAAGATTTAAAACATACTTAACGTGACATAAATATGAAACAAGAGTTCCCAAAACCAAGTAATCTCCTGTTTTAATTCAGTATGAAATTTTTCTTGTTTTCAGTCCTTTGAGGTGAACACATATTTTTTTATAAGAACAAATCATCTCCTTTAATGGATCAGAAATCCCAGCTCTACTATTATGTGCTGGGAAGGAGGCGAGTTTCAAGCATCTACATTAATTTGTTAAATACGCCATTTAGAATTTACGTTGTAGAAAGATCCTGCAAGTTGTTAATCTAAAACACAGTCAGCAAAGATTCTAATAAATTATACAAAAACATGATGATATTAAGCGTTTTTTTTTGGGTGATACAGATTAAAGTTTTGAATTTTGTGAGGATATTGGATAGTGGCGTATTTTGATGCTAACAATACTCCAAAAGAGAATTTATTAAAGAGAACTTACAAACTATCACGTGAATATTGTCATTTTTACGAGCTGTCTAATTTTTGTAAATATTTTTGCATTTAAACTATAGCATACAATTAACTTTTATCGTGCGTTTCTCCAGCTTCATCTACAGCCTATTCGTTCAACAGTTAAAATTATAATAAACAAAGCAATTAAGATTTTTTTTAGTTAGAGAAGTTACGTTTCCTTTTTATGACCAAACTACAGATAAAAAAGTTTAAATCAGAAACAAAATCCGAAAAAAAGGGGGGTGTATTCAAGAAAAACATTATTGATGTAAATGCTGAACACAGGAATGAATAACTTTTAGGCTGAATGAAAGTGAGTTTCCTACAAATTAATTGTAAAGATTATTCTTTGACATTAGAAACGCCTTCAGTGGAAACTTTACAAAATTTATGCATATTGCAATTCCTTACGTTAAAATGCATTTATGATCCTTGCAAATGGCAAATGCTAACGAAACAAAAAATTGTTTAGTTTGTCTTTGATATGGCAAGCAGGAAGTTCTCAGAGTGTTGTTATATAGCGAAGCCTAAGATTTACATTTATCTTTCAAATTCAATCAGTCTGTAGCTGCTTAACAAGGTAAGATACTTAAAAATAATAAACACACTTCTTAACATATGTTCATTAAAAGTAATATTCATAAACGATATAATTGAAAAAAATAATTTGCACTTTCAGTTGGTAATTTTCACGACTGTTTGCAATATTTGTTTTAGTAAAATAAAAACGTTTAAAGGAATTTTACAATATTAAAATTAATTTGCAATATTTTAAGGTTAACTAAAGTTATTTTTAAAGCCATATACTACAAATTTTGGTAAAGATTCGTTTAAATTCTTTTTAACCAAACCAATGACTTTTAGATCACGCTAATGATTATTAAGTATTTAAAGCCATCTTACGACAAAAAACAGCTACTACCGCATTTATGTTCCCATTGTCTAAAATTTTTGTTTTTTATGGCTTCTGTAAAATAAGTTTTTTGGGAAGATGATAAGCATTTTGAGCAATTGCTTCGAAATCTCAGTTTGATAAAAAGAACTAAATTTCCTTTTTAAATAATTAAGAAATAGTCCCTTTTCAATATAAATTAATATACTCAAACTCTTCTCAAAGAAATGAACATTTTGAAATAAATATTTAAAGATTAGTTGTGGAACAGAAACGGTTTCAGTGTTTTTATTTATAGGTGCGAGAAAGCAGCTTTAATGAATAAAAGAGAAACGTGCCAGCTTCTGAAAATTTCAAATGTCTTTACTGTGTTTGATGAAATATTACAAACAAGTTAATTGTTTGGCAATAATACTTACTAAACACAATTTACAGTTAGAACATTCAGGAAGTAAAGAATATCCCAGCTTCCTCTTTTCCCGAAATATATCACACTGTGCATCTGTTTCATTAGTGCTCTACAGGGTCACATATTATTTTCCGTTAAATTAGATAAAAACAAATTCCACTTAAAAGGCGAGAATTCTTGTTCAGTTCTGAACGTATCTCGGTACTTCAAATTTCCATTTAAAATGAATGATCTAGCATTTAAAAGTACGATTCATAGTAGTACAGAATTCGTTTTAGAGCATTTATGATGCATTGCGGCTTAGATAATTTAAATACTTGCAATTCCTCCGAGGAAACGCGCAAATATCACAGTACTGAAAACCTTTTCTTGATTTCAAAAATCCATTTTCCTACGCAAATAAACAAGTACGAAAGAGAAGAGGTGAGCAAACAAGGCGCTAATAAAGGAAAGTTATTTCTTTTAAAACAGAGTTTAAAAATCCGAAAAAGGGTTTCAGTTTTGCAATCAGTAACAATTTAAGAAAGAACTGTTATTTTATATCTGTTTGTCAATATCACGCCAAGTATCTCAGTCATTTGAGACCGAGATAAGAATGCCGTATCTTTTCCCATATTTCTACAAAACTATGCTGTTATAAAAGAACGATACCAGCTAAATAAATTCTTTTACTGTTTGATGCATAACGTAAGCCGCAAATGGATGAAATTTTATAAAATTCTTTCTAACAAATAAAAGCAACTTTTTATAATCTCTTTATGTCTTTCTCACTCCAATTAAATAGAAACCAAATGTAAACTGATATTGTATTTGAAATTTCAGGTATGAAAATGTTATTTTTTTAAGATTGCTTTCATAAATGCATATATTTAAATTTAAGGTTACGCTAGGGTGCTAAATAATACTAATTTAAATTTATGCTTCTAGAGTGAAACTGGGTATATTAATTTCCGAATAATGTGCTTTGAGTAAATTCTTAATTTCTTCGACTATTGCTTTCATATTAAATTAATGCGCAGTATTCCTTCGATTGAAAGAGCATGTATTTTAGGATGAAGTTAATTCATTCGCCTTCTGAGATATCACACTGAAAATTTCGTTTCATTATTTCAGAATGTGAAGGATAGAGCATATTTTCTTTTACTATTTAAACATATTAGAATTTTAATTTTTAAATAAAATTTACATTCAGCATAAGTAATTATTCGTATTGGTTTGAAGAGTAATTTAAAGCACAGAGATAGTACTATAAAACTTCAGCTGTTGTACGTTTCTCGAATCTTCTTTGATATGATGCATAAGAAGTAACTAAATAGAAATACTTACTAAATCAAACAAAAAGAAATAAATATTTTCAAATAAATAAATGAATGAACAACATCATAAATTTTTATTGCACTAAATAGGAGGTCTTAGGGTAATTTAAGTTAATAATTTATTACATAAGATCACACATCTCTGATCAACAGAATATTGACATTTTCAATTTTAAGATAAGTAATTAGTACTACAGGAATCCTCTTCAGTTAAAAAAATGTTTTGTTTTTACATTTATCCTGAACACAGTTAATAATGTAAATATTCGTAATTTATACAAAACGCCATATGTAACATAAATCAGTCGGTATTTGTTTCATTCAAAAGGAAATTCATGAAACCACAAAATATGAGAAGCAAACAGTGACAAACCTTTGATTGTACTTTTTGTTTCTTAAATTTTTAATTAGTTAATTAAACTTGTTATAGCGATTTATTCAGTATTAAAAAATAATACAAATTATAAAATTTCTTTCCTAAATAAAAGAATGGCAAAAATGCAATGTAAAAAAATTGTTTTTAATTGTCATGGTATTTGTTTTAATTAGAATGTTACGGATATGGATAATGAATTTATGTTCATGTAGACAAAGAAAATACTTTAACAGTATCTGCGTAAATTAAAAATGGTGCTGATAAAAATTAATCAGCTTCTAATTATTAATGAAATGAAAATGATCAGTGTGAAGCATTAAAAAATGAACAAAGAAAGGAAAAAAAATAATGTGCAAAGAAGGAAAAACGCTAAAAGGCAGCAATCAATCAATCAATCAATCAATATATATACTATATAAATTAAAACTTTAACTAATGTTATCACTTGTATTATTTTCAGAATCGATTTTATGCATTAAGTATTTTGTTTCAAACCAATTTCTAAAAAGCTATTCAGGTAGTCGCACCATGCTAAAATAATTGTTGGAGTATGTATAGTTAATGTTACGGATAGTTATAGTTAAGTCTATGTTATAATTTATAAATAGTTATAGTTTTAAAATGGTCTTAAAATTTATAACTTAGTTGAACAGAAAATATGACCCAGCATACGTTACACTTTCAGCTAATTGATTTATTATACTATAGAATAATGTTTTCCGTTTATAAAGTATTTCAAGAATACAGACAATCATTCAGGTAATTTTTTGCTATCAGTTACTGATTTCAACTACATTTTCTTAGCTTCATATTCTTAAGATTTTCTGTATCCTTACTTTCTGAGCTTAAAATACAAAGTGATTTAAATTAATTTATTTCTAAAATTTATTATCACGGAATGGCAATAATGTATGAAATGCAAAGAAAATGACGAAACTTTACCAGCAAACAATTTATATCCCTTCTTTTAGTAACATAATCAAATCATAAACGATTTATATATTCTTGCTTTACTTGCTTCAATGTATAGCTCGTATCCTATCTTTTGTTCGAGAGAGAGGATTGAGATCGTTTAGACTTGAGAACAGTTTACCAAAGAACAACTCAACATCTCAAATGTAGTCTCAGAAAACAAGTCACATAATAGATGATATAAGTCTGTGAAAACTAAGTCATCTTGTCTACTGCGACCGATTTAAAGCAGTATTTCATTAATAACCGATGACCATCTTTGTGGTGACGTTCTAAAGCTCTAAATGATCTGCTTTAATTTGATGTATATATATATCCAATTAATACATGGTTAACCGACGAGTAATTAAACTTATCTTAAATTGGATCAATCATGTTTAATCATGCTATCTATTTAAAAAAAGAAATTTTTCAATAGAAACTTAATATATATATTAGATGTGTTAATGTATCACTGAAAATATTAAAAAACATGTTCTTCTGCTTGAAGTCTACGTTTGAGTGAAACTGTAATAAAGGAGGTATATTAGTAGTTAATTACACTTTAAATATACAGTGAGAGACTTGGATGATAAGTTTCATAAATCTCAATAATAACTGTAAATAAATTGTGATTAATGAATAACTATTACTAATGTTTGCAACAGGGTGTCATTCGTGCAGTTTTCACATTAATTACAAATTTTAAAAAGAATCAAAATTTGTAATTTGCAGCTGACGTAACTGAATTAAAAATTTATTTGATTACAAAAAGAAATTGGCCAGAATTTGCATTTTGTGTTAGAACAAAAATTTCTAATGGGAGAAAAAATTAAGTTAAAAGCACTTATGAGTTGCATTTCAAGGTCCTTAATCCAAGTCTCTACATAAAATATACAAAGGTACAGATATATAAAATACACAATATTCAGATCTAAAGAGGAATGATATGGGAAACAGGGAGGTTTGGGGTTCCAGTTTCAACATACAATTTCGTCATTCGGTACAAAGTGCTCTTTAAGACGTTTTTTGGTATTTTCTGCAGAAGGCAGAGACTTCGGAATTAGACCTTGACTGCATGGCCCATTGAGTTATAATAAAGAAAAATATAATTAACAATTACATTGACTAAACTTTCATCTACTAAATTTTGCGCTTTTAAAAGGTTTATATGTTAATAAACTTCATTGCAGATAACAGTTATGTGATTGCATCCGTAAACCAGTAACTACTGTAGTATCAAGTTATGGTTGTACGGCGCAAAGTTCAAGTTTAAAATAACGTCATGGTTTATATTTATTTTTTTAAAAGCAGTTGAAATTTAGAACTGTGACGCCATTTTCCCTACTTTTTCAAAACATAATTAGCGTCGAGCAATAAAAACGTTTCCCATCTAGTTACAATATAATTAAATTTTTGCTGTCGTCCCATACTTAATCTCTTAAGCATTTAAAATATTTCACTTTCCATTATAACGGGAAATTTTTCGTGTTCAGTAGCATTAATTGGTAAATGTGCAGTATCACTAGTCAGGCATTCTGCTGATAAATGTCCTTGACACAAACATATTTGAAAAGACTGAATTCTACATCTTGATGCATTAGCATTTCCGCAGCATGATGTACTGTTTAAATACACTGCAGGACGACGCAACCTGATTTAAAAATTATTTTATGACTTCTGAAAGTATAATAACCGTTTCTATTATATAACAGACACTTTTCATTAGAAGAATATTTCCCTAATCTTATTTACCTCATCACAGAAAAAAAATGCTAACTAAGCATTTGAGGTTTATACCCTCCTAAACTAGAATTTTCCTGCTTAAGTTTAAAGTAAAAGAGTTTTATAGTAATTAAAGTTATGAGCTGAACTTTTTCAAGTTGCGAAGAATGGTAAAATGATATACTATGAACTCGTAATTAATAGGTGGGTGCTACACTAAAGAGATTTTTTTTCATCATATCTTGACAATAAGCGCCATTATTTTCAGACTTCTGGCACCTTTTTCCCCCACTCGATCGCATATTGACAACAGGTAGTACAAATATCTACAAAAGTTGTTTCAGAGCTTTAATGTCTTAATTGCATTGCACCGCACGGCATATTTCCTGATGGATAGAAATAATTTTTGTTTAACATTTGTAAAAGGGTAATTCAGCCTCTTCATGTAAGAAAAGTTAGAAACTGACGTGTCATGTTACAACAAATTTAGACTAACAAATTTTGTTTAATGAACAGAATTTTTAACATTTAAATACTCTAGTTTAAATTTGTATTATTAATTTATTTTGACTTGTATTTAAAACAAAAGAAACTCTGTTATGTGATTTATTCAGTGTGTAAGGTTTTAGTTAAACTAACCAAGTTTATTTTAATTTAAATCTTTTCTATCTC
>KK115857.1:557901-650988 GCA_000611955.2 Stegodyphus mimosarum | reverse complement strand
ATTAATCTTAAGTCAAACTTAAATAATTAAGTGTTACATGAAAATTTGCTACACAACATTATGAACTGAACATTTTGACTATTACTCAACACTGTGAAACTAGCATTGTGAACTAGCTGTACAGTTATTAATTAAAATTCAATTCAGTGTAATTTCTTATGATAACTACAAACTATTTACAAAAAAAAAAACTGTTATTATGCAGTTATTTGTGTACAGAATATGCGAATTGGGCGATTGGGAAAAATCATAAAAAAAGAAATATGTTCGTCTATATGTATGTATCTTCATTGAGCTTAAAGTTATGAGCTTGAAAACAGAAATTGTTAAATATTTCTTTCACACAAGATTAACATCTGCCCAGAACAATTAAATGAGGGCCAGGAATGGAGAATGGTCAATATACCTCAGGCAGATCAAAATGTCTCCAGCGGAGTAAATGATGCTCTCAAGGAGCTGGAACAGCTTTTTAAACATCGAAGATGCAGAAAATCGACTTTCTGATTAAGGTCACCCAAAGGTACGCGCCGTTAGTTTTTTATTGCTGGCAGGAAGAAACTTACACACAGCTAAATATTCTCTTTAAACTTCTCAGCAATTACTAAAATACAAGTAAGCAGACTTGCTGTTTATGACCCTTATAAGTATGCTTTTTGTGCGAATAGGCTAAAATACTCTGACACGCTTGTCCGAAAGTGTTTCAGATAGTGTACAGTATCGTAATTATCTCCCGTTTAAAAGAACATGAATGCTATTCACAAATGACTCCATATTCAGTTTAACGTTGATTATAACATTCTTTCATCTTAAAATTGCCTAAAAGACGCAACATTGCATCCTCATTCATGAAAGACGCTTGTTAAAAATTAACTGAATTTTTGTTTCCTGGAAGGCTTTATTTCAATAGAAATACTAAAACTGAGCCAACCTTTTCTTTCTGGGATCACTATATTAAAAACAAGTTGAATTAAAACTAAAAAAAATAGTACAAAGAAGAAGAAGCCACTCGAATACAGAAATGTAATATATTTAAACGTAACAAATAAATAAACTGCAAAATAGCTACAAAAATAAAATTGAATAAACTACAAATTTGGCCTTAACACCGATTAAATGTTTTCCGCCGTATATAAAAGTGATCGTTCTTTTTATCTCTGGTGGTTTCGAGAAGTCTAATGTAAACCCAAAATCCAGCTATATGGAAACTGAGAATTACCGTGATTCTCACATATTCCAGGACAAATTTTTAAGGCTTTTTTTACAGCATCACTGTTTCTATGTCGACTGTTTTTAGTTGTTTGGAAACAATTAATCGAAAATTCTTAACTTTCATAGAGTATCTGTAACAGGTAATAGAGAATCTGCAGAGCTATGTAGATGAGGTTCTGCATTTTCAAATAAGACTGTTCAGATGTTCTGTGTGCCCAAACTTTTAATGTTCAGCCTCCTCCAACTAGTATGCTAACCGAATACCTTTAATCTGAGGAATTGCCCACTACATGTTTGGACCTCAGGAGATGACATATTTGTTCTGGAATCTTAAGAATACAAAACTCCCTATCCCGACACTTCAAAGAATTTTCTTTCTATGTGCCCTCCTCTTGTTCCTAGCTTTCTTCTGTAGAGATGCAAGTTCCTCTTGACATACTGTTAAAGCTCTTTGTTCCTAGCTTCTATCACAGTATAAACGCATTATAACAAACGCATTAGAACATCCAAAACGATAAATCTGAAAGCAGCAGAATGGTAAAAGCCTAATCATACAAGCTATAAAACTAAAGAGAAAAAATCCTTTAAATTCAAGATAAAAACTTCTCCAGTCAAAAACCGTTATGATCACTTTAAATTATTTCGTGAACTGCACAGTGCTATAATAATTGATTAGTGTTTAAAGTAGCTCTCGGCAGGTGTGTCCTGTTAGTTCGAAGCTGTGCCGTGTAATATAGGTACTAGAGAAATGCAGAAACGTCATGTGATACTGGAAAAGAAATGTTTAATAAACAAATGAGAAAAACATAAAATAATGTTCCTCGGAACATAAGGTGTTTGAATAACTGTTAATCAGAACATAATTGAGAACCCATGATTTAGAGAATTATAGAATCTTAATGTACTGATTTAAGAAATTGCAGTGTCTTATTATTGTTAGTTCTGTGGCATATCATTAGACACTTAAAATTAATTTCTTAATTTATTCCAGTATCATATGGATTTGAGTCTAATTAATTGCGATTGAGAAATGAAGGTCAATGAGTTAGTTTTATGCATATTTTAACGTGTTGTTCTGTTTTTAATTGTACTTTTATGACACTGAGGTTTCTTTAAGTAATTAGATTGACCTTAAGTTCCATGGTAACATTTTCAGACTTTTCAAACCATAAATTGTTACCACGACCACATTTAGTGTATATATTTATTTGATATGTATTCCGATTTCTTGAAGATAATAAGAGTACAGTTATGTTTAACACTGAATCTTGAAGGTAATAAGAGTACAGTTCTGTTTAATGCTGAATCGTCTGTGAAAAAAGAGCATTGTAGCATCTGAATGTATACATTTTATCCATATTTCACAGTTTTAACATTATAGCATTAAAAAATCATTTTCTGCGATATGAATATCAGTAAATCGTAATAATTCATGATAATTTTGTAGTTGCATGTAACATTTTATGTTGCTTTTATATTTCTGCTTATTTGATAATTCCCACTTTAATCCCTTTAAAATGGCATTATTTAACTTGGAAAAATGTATTGCATGAGCCCTTAAGTTTTAAGGCCAAACGAAGATTGAAATAACCTAAACACAGAAATAAAGATAAAGTTTAGAATAGCGAATGTATTGATTATATTCTTTACTATATATATATTATATAAGTATAAACTTTGTGTTCTAAATTACGCATTTAACAGCAAAAATATTTAAAACTTTACACTTTAAAAAGAAAACTGGATGTTAATGTTTTTGAAAAAACGAGGAAAAGTGTTATCATTTATGTTAGATAAAGCTAAATTTCACTATCTCGCCTTAATGTTTTAAGTGGGTAGATTCCAATTCCCACTTGTCCTATTTATCCTAAAGTTTAAATTAAATTGCGAAACATATGTTAAATATTGTACCATTGATAGCGTAACGAATGTAAAATATTCTAAAACTTTTTCATACTTGGCAGCGCAAAATTAGGTTAATGCGAAAGAACTTTCTTTATAAACTTTCAAATGCGCTATATTTCAAGAATTTTTTTAATTCTTGTATTAATAGGAAGATGATAAAACAACGTTGAGCAACATACTGGAACTTCGGCGTGAAAGCTGATTTAGACATCACTCTTTCTATCTCTCTTACGTCTGCAAAAGTCTTTTTTCTTCTTTTTTTGCCTTAATTTACACTGAGAATGAATGAATTTAGATTTTTAGGAGAAAAAATGTACTAAACAGGCGCATAAACTTCGAGTGTAGAATAGTAATTGAGTAATTTATAACCTCCTTCCTATTCTACATTTTTCGCGTTTTGATGTCAGTCGAAATAAAAGGTCTTGCAGAAAGACTTTCTTGTATTCAAATGCGTCGATTTACGTGCAAATTCAGCACAATGCTGACAGTAAGGTTACAAATAAATTTTACTTACCTCACGTCATTTCAAAATCTGGGCATTAATTATGATTAAAATATAACAAATGTATGCAAGAATGTTCAGGGGAAAATAATAAGGCATTTATTAATGTACACTCCCGTTAAATTCGACGCAAAAAATCTTCCCCCTTTTTAGTCTCCTTAAATGTCCAGTTCATCTGTTTCTTCAAATGTCTAGAAAAGAGAAAAACTAAGGATGGTCCAAATAACTATATGATAAGGGAATGATGAAAGTATGGTACATGATTACTTAAAAGCACATAGATCCAAGTATGATAATTTTCTTTTAAGCTGAAAGAGATTTTGTAATCTATTCCAAAATGTAAAAACAAAACGTTTTTTGTGAATTTATTTCTTAATCATGCAAACATTTGTTGACAAATCGACTCAAACTTTATATAAGTGCCGTTCTATTCCGGTATAGTGATTAGTGCTCCGTGCTGTTTTATCGCTGGGTTCGGATTCGAATTCTGAGGAAGCCATGGATATTTGTAAATGCATAGCGTATAACGTCTGTGTGGTATCATTCAAAACGCACGGCGAGCCGAAAATCTTCTAAAGTGGTTTGGTGCTGGAGAAGAGGTGTGATAGACCCTCGGACCTGTTCCACAAGCCACTTTCCATCAAAACTGGGACGTAAATTTCTCGCTCTCAGGTGTAAAATAGATCGCCCCTCTTTTTTTTCCTTGGACAATGCTCTTGATGATGAGACAGATGAATATTAGCCATAGTCGACGAATACATTAAATTGCAGATTTCTGGCTATTTAAAATAACAGAAACTTTATGTAAGCAAGAAATCAGATGTACCAAAATATAAGCCACTAGGCAATAAATTCCAGTTTCGAACTCGAGGAAAGTTACAAATCCTTTGTGTACGAAACTACTTTAAACATCGCTGAAATTTCAGTAATAAAAGCAAATGTCACAATCATTTCCTGTTTATCGCTGTTACTCCTGCTTAACACATCAATTAGGAATCCATGGAAATCGTGTTATACGATGCTTTTAAGAAAATGGAGAATATTCAAAGTTTAATTTTTCAAAGCATTGTTTTTTCAAAAGTTTTAATACTTCGTTACAATAATATTAGTTAATAACATTAACTGAACTACTGACCTTGTATAGAATAGTGCTTTGCAGAGACTGACTGTTACCCTTATACCAAAAGTGTTATTCGACTCATGCATAAAGGTTCGGCTGTTTCCGCCCCCTTGTAAGGTATAATATCAATCGCTTCTGATGGCGCACGTTAGACAATGGTTTTGGTGATGAACTAGTTAAATGACAAATTGGTTCCTCCGCAAATCCTGATACGCTCTTAATCAGCAAGTGTCCGGCCGTTATATTAATATATATATATATATATATAAGTTAAACCATATTTCTCTCAATACAATTTAAGCTCTAAGCCAAGGGTCTCCAAACTACATTCCGAAGGCCGAATCTGGCGCACAAGCACTAATGATTCGGCCCACCAGGTGTTTCTTCAAAATAAAGTTATAAAATTTATAGCAACAAATAACATACACATTAATTGTTTTATATAACAGCCAATCTAGAAATTGGTTGCCTATCGTGCACGTTCTTTATAAAACATATTATAAAAATTATACAACTGTTTGTAAATTTACAATGAGTGTAATACTGTACCACTCTGTATTAAAAATCTCATGTGAACACGCATGACCTCTTCATACATCCTTTAAATTACATATATTTTTTCTCGAACTTCATTTAAACTCATGTCCCCGAATTTCATTAGAGATACATTCCTTATTCAATCAATTCAGTTCTCACTTCACGACAAGGTAAAAATACATAAAAATTCAAAACATCTTCAAACAAAGCAAGAGTTTAAAATGTAAACAAACGGGTGGCTTCTCTGGGCTTAGTAGCACACTACCAACAATTTAAAAGTTGTTTGTAAAACATTTTACAACTATTGTATGCAAATTAAACTAAAGTCAAAACGTATAAGCTGTTGATCATAATTACATCGCCGGAGTATGATGAATTAACTGAATCTTGGCCCTGGAAGCTTTGTGAAAGAGCCGCTATAATCCGCGGGCTAACACTTTGGAATATTCCTGCTCTAAGCAGTAATCAAAATTTAGTTCTGAAAATTTTCTCAACATTTTCACTTTCAATTATTCTACTTCATTTACGCATTCAAAGGAAAATAGTTTAAGGATGAAGAAAAAAATATTTTGAAAATAAGTAGCATGTTTGTAAACGTAACGTAAAATTCTTCTTTAAGATATCACTTCATTATTATTTATGTTAAATTTCCCTTTAATATACTTATTTTTTTTTCTCGTTTACTTTCCATCCTTGTCCATTGAGAATTATTGGTAGAAAAAAATGAACAGATGTAGTTCTTTAAGCATTTGAAAATACAACTAAAATTAATAAATTTAAAATCGTAACTAGAAACGGGTAATTTTTTACTACTTAATAACTGATACTCCTAAGTTAATTCAGCTGTTGATTAAAAAAAATGAACAGTTGGTCAGATGGTAAGGTCAAAGGGAATGATGGATAGTCAGTAATTATTTTGTTTCCTTGTTTGATTCATCGGATATCTTTAGAAGAGCGATTTTATCTTTCCCTTGAAATAAAAGAAAAACAAAGAGAAAAAGAAGGAAAGGGAGAAAAATAAAATCGGGGGATCACGAAATGTACTTTTTGCCTGTCGTAATTAATTTCGGTTTCAACGATGCATTATTTGGGAAGCATTGTTTCATTATTAATACATTCTTCGTTTAACGGAATAGAAATTTCTCGGATATTCATTTTGTTCATCATACGTCTGCTGTAGCAAATGCGAACCACGTCACATTTATTAAAGGTTTTCCTGTATCTGAAATCTAAACGTAATCTTATGGAAACATGGGCGCACTCAGCTGATCAGTGTTTACGTTTAGAGTGTTAAAAGTTGTCAATTTTTACATTAACTGTACTAGTTATATTTATAGTGCAAACTGATGAAGATATCCCTGATGATGAACGTATCCGTATTTGCTGCAGATACCTCCGCTTATAAATATTATTACTGCTTAGGGTTGTAAAAGACGTTCAAAAGTTTTTATTAATATTTTTGCTTTTCTGGCATATTTATTCATAAAGTTTGTACGAAGTGTTAATTTACAAAAATACAGTGGATACTTGCATATTTTTAGAATGATTTCGGGCCGTTTAATTGATCTTCAAACTAAAAAGAGTGTTTTTTTAGATGTTTGATGTCATAGGCCTTTTATGGATTATGAGTTCCATCGTGATTTCCACGGTAAAAGGGCTTCTCGCAAAATTTCTAAGCTGATTAATTTCCCTTTCTCTTTCACTATTTTCGAAAGTCCATCAGACGTGGTGATTTGCGCTTAGACATAATAGTCGTGGTAGGTTTGTAGGAAATTTTGCAGGAATACATTGAAAAGGTGCGTATGCAGCACCTGTATCAGTCTTCAATTTTCAAGAAATACAGTGTTATTTACTTTTCTAAGTACGACTTTTGTTTTCACTTGATGATGTTTCACTCTTTAAAAATCAATGGGATAAAGAAATGGAATTAGTTCCGCAAATATAGGTCATAAAACTTTCTCTTGATAATATTTTAATTGATTTTAACATTTTTTCACTCTTCAGTTTTCAATTTCCCATTGTAAAATAATCCGGCCGCCATCATAAACCTTTTACTAAAACTTTCTTTGAATCGACGGGAACTGGTTTTGTAAATTTCCTTCTCTTCGTTTTCGATAATAAATAGACCATTTTTTGTTGCAGTCAGTTAGGTACATCTTATGTTTTATGAAGGGTCACAACGTATTTCCATTTATCTCCTGTTAAATAGTTCTTATACAAGGTTTTACAAATTGATCTGTGTTGAGCCACATACCTTGGCAAAAGCTGGTGAGCATTACATTTTCTTAATCTTTCTTAACATTTTTAAGTTTCAAATCTTGGTAGTTTATTATTTTATTTATTGTTGCTGCACATGTATTCAAAGACTTTGCTGTACATTTCTGCATAGGAATATTCTGTCTTTCTACTAACGATTTAATTTTTAAAATATGCTTCAAATACTCATTTTTTAACTTATTAAACCATAAATAAGCGTATTAAACGAATGCGAATTTTTTACGTATTAAACGCAGTACGTATTTTTTGGAGTATTCGTTTAATGTCTTCTTTCCGTGTAGAAGAAGACATTAGATATTCTCTTTTCGGACATTAGATATAGACGTGTAGATATTCTCTTTTCGGTTAATAATGTTGCATATTTTGCACTTAGAAATTTTAATTTCCCGCATTTTGCAACATTTTTTAGTTACGTAATAGGAATATTTATTTTTAGAAAACGTAAAAACATATCCTTCAGTCCTAGTGGTACGCGACATTTTGAAATAAGAACAAAATTAAAAATAGCAGACAATGTTTTTCATTTCAAGTAATAAGCAGTTGGCAAAAATTTGTATGCCAAACATTTGAATTTATTTATTTATTTATTTTTATTGAAGTCGTTCTAAAAATGTGTGAACATTCTCTGTACAAACTCAGTGTTTGAAACTACTGGAAAATATCAAATGCTTCATTTAATTATTCTTTGTTTTGAAGTAGAGGATGGCAACGATTTGTAAAGCAATTTAAAATGGAATCCTAAGTTTCACGCCTTTTATTTCAGAAAACAAGTAAGATGCAATTTTTATATGTTTAAAATTATGAATTTTAACAGTCGAGTAATGCCGCCCAGATTGTAAAGTGTTAGTGACTCTGACTACTGTACCGAAGGACACGGTTTCCAATCCCGGGAAATGCGTGGATGAAATGTGTTCGTCGCTTCATAGGAGAAATCGGTGGCCCACCTGTTAAGTGCCTCCATAATAGAGACCACCACTCCCGGCCTTAGTATTAGCCAACGCCTATAAACGGTTAGAGAGTGCCATTGGAAAAAAAAAAAAGAATCCAATAATACAATCAGCAGGATACTATCAGCCTTATTAGTATAACTTAGACTATGATTTACATTCTTAGTGTTGTTTTGATGTTAGTTTTAAAATATTATGATATGAATGAATTTTCCACTTTATTACCTTTAGTTATTGGTCGTATTAATTATTATTCATTGTTGCTTTACTTATTACTGGCAGCTTATCAATGTCATCATCATCTTGGCAGAATTCGTTAGAGAAACGAGCTTACAAGCTTCTACAGAATATTTCAAAATTATTGCACATTTAAATATTTCTTGACTGGTTTGCTAATAATTCCATTTTAAAAAATAACTTAAACGCAGGTTATTTCAAACTATGATAATTTTAACATCGTCATAACTTACTATAACATACTTAACTGCTGTTTGTAAAAGTAAATTATATTTAATTGTTTATAGGAAAACAGTGAAAAACAAATATCTATGAAAACTTTTAATGTAGTCGAAATAACGAAACAAAAAAAAATCATCTTCCCGCGATCAAAATAATCCGAGATACCATTATAAAATTTTTGGATTACCGTACCTGCTAAATACAGTCACACATGTTAAGGCTTACGACATATTTTTTCAATCGAATAAATGTTTGAAATTTAAGAAAAGGAAAAACAAACAGTTTAGAAACATTGATTGCAAATTACCTGTTCACTTCCCCGCCTCTCGAATTAATTTACGCTTTTGATAAACGATACTGTTTCATCAGTAATTCGCATGATTTTTACAATTTGTTTCAGTGTTAATTTTTCCTAATACTGGGCCAGTATTTTAATATCTTTTATAAAATAAGGAAAAACTTTTCTAATTTGAACTTTCTCTGTAGAAGACGCAGAAAGTTACATACGTTATATTTAAATTTTATATAGTTTTATCTCTCCGATTTTGCATTAACGGCTCTGAAACATGCCTACAAAAGTATTTTAAAAATATATGATTGATTTGATTAGTGAACTTATGTGTTTTAGTGATGTCAAGATTGCTGCTTTCTGTTTTTGTTTATTTTATTAATCCATGCAATGTTTAATTTTGTAAATCACGTGTTGTTTGTTTGTGAGTCATGAGAGGCCTATGTGAGTTCAAATAAAAAAGCATGTTTTTACAGAACTTTTTACAGAGCCAGAATTATTGCATATAACCTACTTTTTTATTTCATTCCTTAAACTGAACCCATATATATCAATCAATTAAAGAGATATTTATTACGGCCGTATTTGATTTAACTCCTTATTTCTTGTAAATGCTATAACAGATGCATAAAGTACATAGTGGTTTTTATCATGCATTTAATAGGTTTCTTTTTCAGTATTGTCCGGTGCTACCTAGAATAAAATTTTTGAATGTTTTCCTTGCAACTGGATGCTGATGCGTTCAGCATCTCTTAAACAGTGTGTGGGTAATTATTATTTAAATTAACCAAATTTTATGATTTGGATCTATACTGTAATTTTCCTTTCCGTTTCTTCACCAGAATGAGTTAGCCACTATTTATACTGAGGTTTTCTGATTTAACGACAGACAGTGTTTTTGGCCTGTGATTGCACGCTACGTTTAGTTCCTGCCAGCTTTGATAGTTGCTATTTGTGTTATTCGCTACCGATATATTGATTTTTGATGTTCCGGTTAGAAATACTGAGCCAACTTAGTGTAAAATATAATTGTGTGTATAATAATCATAGACGTGAAATAGTTTTGAGCAAAAAAAATCTGAGCATTCGAAATGTAATTACAATCACCTTGCACGTCTTCCTTTTATTGTAGTTCCTAAAAGCTGGGTTTGATTACAAACTAAATCCTTTTCTATGTGCATACAGTGAAAACCCAAGTTCAGATGGTTTTTCTAACAATGTAACTCTGATTAGGTCAGGTTGTAGAGACAGTAGGTTATTTCGAAACACGAGACATGAAAAATGAGCTTAGCCGGGAATCGAACCGCGGACCTCTCGGTTACGCATCGAGCTTGCTGACCACTACTCCACGAAGGCATGCCAAGAAGGCGGGAGAAATACCTTATATACTCTTCCTTTTAAAGGGCGACTGGGGTTTGGGGGACCCCATCGCCAAATCCCGGTTGTGGAGAATCATCATCTACCATCTTTTCAGTTCGGGCGCTAGTGTAGCGACAGGTATTTTTTTTAAAGCAAGAGTCATGAAAAATGAGCCATGCTCTCGCCGGGATTCGAACCACGGATCTCTCGGTTACGCATCGAGCGTGCTGACCACTACACCACGAAGGCATGCGAAGAAGGCGGGAGAAATCCCTCATAAGGTTAGGTTATTTCAGAATGGCAAAGCACACGAGTGCTATCTGCCTATGAAGAAGTTGTTTTTGGAGGGCTATTTAAGAGAAATAGGGCTCGTATTTAGTTTATACATAGTAAACTCCGTACAAATTCAGAAGGAACTGGACCGTAAGCATACACAAGTACTCTAAGAAAAATGTACATAAAAATTTACTAAGATCTATTTACTTCTTAAAAATTACATTAGAAAAGTCTTTTAAATTGCAAGTAATACAATCTAGTCGGCTTTCAATGAAAATTTCGTACAGGATGCAGCATAACAGAATACCTGATGCCAGCTTTTAGTTTCAACAGGATGATGTTTCACCATACATCTCAAGGTTAAGCAAGTAAACAGGTAAAAATGTATGGACCGCCAGAGACCAGCTAGAGACTGACACCCCATGAAAGTAACATAAGGTTCGATGGGGATGGATGTTGGATATGACTAAATCGAGGACCTGTGATTACTCTAAAGTGGTCGGTGAGTAAAACTCTTTGAAGGAAAGACTGGAATTGACTACATACTCTTTCTTCTAAGGAACACTGAAGTTATACAATTGGAGTTGTTACATTTAAATTTAACTGAGTGTTAACATAAAATTAGGCAAAGTTACATAACACAAAGTGTTGGGTATACTCAGTATAATACTGGATTACATAAATACAGTACAGTTGACACTTTGGAGATTGTTGCACTGGAAGTTTTACATTTTTATGTAAGTAGGTGAACATATGGGGTTTGATAACATATGGGGTAAGACTGAACTGAGCTCAGATTTTTCAGTCCATAGTCCAAAGTTCATGAATAAATTCATGAGTTCAGTTCAGTACCTACGGTGTTTAATTATGGAGATATGTTGAATGAACGTTGTATGAGATTTTCTTGCAAAACAGCATTAATTGTAACTGAAGCCTTCTACTTCAAGTAATTTGCAAGATGTCAATTTAATTCCAAGTAAATTGGAAAACTGATAAAATTTGTTCATATTCTATTCATTCCGTCGTAATGTTATCATGAACACCGTCTCGTAATAATATTATAAACTTTTAATGATTTTGATAATATAATGGGCCCATGCACAGAAATTCATGACGATAAATTATACGCAATAAATAAAAATTATGTACAATAAATCATACATCTTTTAATTAAATTGGTTTTTTACTCAATTAGAACTGTGTGATAAGATTTCATTGTTTTTTAATTTTTTTTATGTTTTTTTAAGTTTAGTAGATGAATTTTGTTTGGAACTTTGAATGTAACAAACGTATGATATGAAGTATATCAGAAAAAAGTTCTTTTTGAAGAAGAATATTATTCAGAATAGTTGTTACAACATATAAAAATATACATATCATATGTTTAATTCTTAGATTCAATTCAGAAAAAAACTTTTATGAAAGAAGAAGAAAACATTGTTATTTAGAGGTGATCTTAAATTATGTTTCTTATTTAAAAATCTTCTTGTTGCAATTCTTTTCTGTAATACCGTATGCAACTAAGAAACCCATTTGCACTGACCATGGCCCACCTAACAATAATAACAGTCATCAAAACAACTATCTAATTCTGATAATAATAATACACAATATAGCGTTTACATAAGAAAGAAGCGGAAAAAATCGACGCTGTGCAAGAATGTGAATAAAAAAACTGCGGAACTCCGCTATACCTCCTTCCTCAATATTATTTTAGTACCGCTTCGTCGGTTTTCTGGAAACATCACAGTCGTCGCATAATTACTATTAAGCAGTTGAAAGAACCTGTAAATGTCAAGGCCTCCCAACCCGTCAAGATAAAAAAAAAAGAATGAACACACAACAAGCTAAACGGCTATTGTCAAATGTTTGCACAAGGCATTTAAGTGTATGTCAGCAAAGTGGCCACTTGAAGACAAGGACGAAGAGTTAGTTGACACTCTCCGATTTCTTTTCCCTTTTCAGTTTGCAGAAACTTTTCACTTCCTATTGGGTTTTACCCCTTTTGCCCACGGAAGTGCTGAGTGTACTTGATTTTGCACGTGACAGACATGATTGCTAGGTGGAGACGCTTCATGTAATACCATTGTTAATTGCTGTACTTATGACATTAATGCACACGAAATTATGTAGGCGTCTGCTTAAAAGACATGTTTCAAATGCTGTAAAGTTGCACCTGCATATTTTATATTTTAAGTAATTTGGATGGGAAAACCTTTCATCAGACTCTCATTCCGAGTTATTCTTTCTGCGAAGTACTTTTCCTTGACTCCTAAAATTAAGATTTCTTAATGTCATAAAATGGGATACATGTAGAGTCTAAATTTAAATGCCACTCGACAAAATTTCAGGTAGTTAAATTTTATTTGCAGTGAAAGTAATAAAACATTAATTGTTTAAGAAGTCTCAATTAGACTAATGGGAAAAGTAGGAAATTTTATAACTTTTGCGATTGTTTCAGTTAATGTAACATTTAATATTATTGTAAGATATATCAACCAGATATAGAAATGCTATGCTTTTCTTATTATTGTGTCTGTATAATAACAATAGAAAATTTAAGAAAATTTAGTTTTACTAATATGTATCTCAAATTCAGATAAATTCAACCGTCTAGGAAATGATTCGATCATTTTCCGAAATGTCAGATGAATAACAAAATCATTTTATATTCATATTTAAAAGATTACTTTACAAACTAATTAAAATTTAATTTTAACCCTTTGCTCTTCAACATTTCGTGTCGAAAATCGGTCATACATCGGTATTTTTTTTTTTTTTTTTTTTTGGATAACGCTGTTTAAAATATTCATTACAAACAAATTAGGTTTTTAAAATCATCTTAAAACACTTTTTATTTGTTCGAAAATTAAGTAATATTGTATTAAAAATGGAGTAATACTATTTAATAGATTAATCATAAATTTCGTATACGTGACTATTTTTTTCAAATATTCAGTGGATTGCAGTTGCAATGATGTTTGTAAGCATTTTTACTTTCTCTTTGCTTAAATAAACCAACTATTTATTTTTTTTTCTTTATCACTTAACAATTAACTCCTTTTTCTAAATTTTCCATTCCAATATATTTTGACAAGATACGATAAATATTCTGTAATTGATTTTAACGCAATTTTTCTCAAACCTTCTTGCATTCATTTTATGAAAGTATTCTACAGAAGTTCTTAAGAATTTTACGCAATTATTCTCAAGAATACTCTTAAGATTTATCACAAAATAATGAAAGAATATTATAATTATCAAAGAATAAATTTTGTAAATTCTTCTTAAATTTAATGCATAGATATTTTCAAGAATTATTGCGTAATACAGAATGAAATAACTGTTAGGCATATTTTGAGTAGAAATTTCGAATGTGCAAATGTATTTGGCGCACATTTGGTTTGATTTATTTAATTATGGCAAAGTACTCGAGGGCTATTTTTCCGAAGGGAGGGATGCCTACGTGGAGAACTTTCTAACGAAAACTAGCTTGTATGCACGTTACGCATAGGAAAAAACCACGAAAATGTCCGTGCACCAGCCCGTTCACCAGAACTCGAACTCCACACCAAACTACCATTGCTCAGCGACCTTACTAGTACATTTGGAATAGAACACATTGCAGAATCAGAGGTTTGTGCTGCAGATTTTCAGATTATTCTTGACTGATCGCAATACGAATTCAGGCTGTGAGAGTAACTTATAAAGTACAGAAAGTAGCCTGCTGACAAATTTAAATATTAATATCCTGGAAGATGTGTGTTATAGATAAATGTTTAAAATTATATATTCAGTGTCTGACCTAATTAATTGAATATTTTATAGTCACCATTCGTTAAAAAAACAGCATTGCTTCAAATAACATTGGGAAAGTTTAAAACAGGTAAGGATAGAACAACTGAAGACATTTATTTTTGATAAGCCAGTGAAAAAGAAACTTTTTTCCGAATTCAATTAATAAAAATCTTAAAATTTTCAAAACTTATATTCTGTGTTACGTGTTGGTTACGTTATAATAAACATGCTATCTTTAGTATAAATACAAATTCACATTTTTTAAACAATACTGCTTTTTTGCCTTCCCTTTCCATTTTACGAACAAAAATTCTTTTTTTATGCACATTCATACTTTGTCTCAAAAGATTTTCGAAAAGAGAGTTGTTTTCCTTAGTAAGCGAAGATCATATAGTGTAAATTGTAAAAGTTAACCGTAATATTTTCCATTTCATTAAAATTAGCATATCATTAACTCTAACAACAGTAACTTATTAGATTATTTTTGAGTGAAACACCTTCCAACCGAAAAAGCCCTATTGCGCTTTCTTAACGAAAATGCAACAGAAGTTCAGTTATTCGCTATATAGTTATCTCGACATCGGATACTTAGAAGTCTACTTATCCGAACTTTAGGTGTCAAGATGACCAGTTATCCGGATAATTTATTTTTTCTTTAGCCTAAGTAAAATTAAGCATATTATTTTGCTCACAGATTTTTACTTCATTTATCTTGGTAACGAAAATAATATGTAAAACTCATGTAATAGAATACGCATTTTTAATGATCTCTTAAGTTAATTTTGATAGTTACACTGTTAAGAGATTGATCTGCAGTCTTCAGTGATTATGCAGACTTAACCCAATGCCTGGAAATTTGCGTGAATGGCTGAACCAAGCCGTCATTTAGTAGTTGCGTTTCCGAGGACATTGAACATTAGAGGCCGATACTAAATTATAAGGGATAGACAGATATTACATCCGCAAGAAAGAGGGAAAAGCTGCAAGAAGAACATGCAGCCAAGCTTTAACCTGGAGATGATTCCGTACCCTTTTGGTTTTCTGATCACTATATAACGCAGATTCTAAACATTAATATAAAAGCAATAGTTATCTAGTCATTATGCTTTTATTTGCTCTTTGAGCTGTTACTAACTATAAATAAAAATCCTCGTCTAAAAATGCGTTAAATAAATAGGGTAACGTTTTATTCGTCCTTTCTACAGTCAAGAAATTTCCATTTACAATATGCAGTTATTTTTTTCTATTTGTTGAATAATATTTCATTTTTTTAATATAACATTATTCTTCGAAATAAAATAGGTTAAATGAAATTATCAACTTCTTTCATAAATTCTTTCATTTGCTTCACAGTTTGCGTATTTCACCTGCAGAAAAAATAAAACGGTTACCTGGAATTTTCCATTATTCGGATGGATTATACCAACTTACCTATTTGGTATTCTACTGTAAATGCAAAGATTTGTACAACATTTCATGATGTTGCCAACATTTAATTTTGCAAACGATGAGTTACTGTAACTTTTTACTTGCCAGAAATTCCTTAAGCAATGGAGAAACCATTTATAATAGATTCAAGAGCACATTTTCAGAAAATTTATGCCTATGCACCTTAGAAAGACCGTTTGCTGTCCACAAACTCATCATATTAATTATTAGACTCATCCAAAGCTGAGACAATTTATTGATGACCAAAGCGATTATTAACAACTTACAGATACAGCCAACTGTTTTTATCAAATGAATGGTTTGTCGCCCACGGTTAACGTGTCTAATTTAGAAGAATATTTCAGAGAGGAATAATGAGTTTCAGAAACGTTCCCTCTTCCCACATTCTTTTCGAAGAAAGTCAGTAACATCACTGTAGGGGTTAACAACTGGATTTTGACCTCGCTGGCGCCTGAATTTTCAAGGATACCTAATAACATACTCAGCTTACCAATTTAGTAGCACACTCAGCCCACGGAATTTTTCTGCAGGATTTAGTTTGGTAAAAAGAATTCACGAACTGGATTGCTATCTAATTTACATCTTGTCGAATCCTCTCCTGATGTCTGGTTTCTTTTAGATAAATTGGTAGGGTTATTCCTTAAGAGGTCTAGCAGTATAATCTGCAATGATACATCGAAAGAAGTCTGACAGTTACAACAATCAAATCTTACCAAATGATAATCTGTCGAAATATGTGCTCGTTAAAAAGATGAATATCAGCTATTTCATCCGTCTACGACATAAACATTTGCATTTATTTTCCTATCTTGTGCAGTTTACAGCCGGATATCCAGCTGACCAGTGTTTATTCTATTTAAGCTGCTCAGAAAAGAAATAATTCTAAGAATGAAAATTTGGTTTCTCACTTTGAATAACAACGTTTTTAGAAAGAAAGCACAGTTAAATGCAGTTTAGAGAAAGTTAAGCTGCAGCTTTTGTGTTATCATTCCAAATAAGGATAAGTATAATCAAAATTCATAATTTTTTCTTAGCACTTAATATTACTGCATATACAGATATGTGTAATATATCCTGAAGAGAAAGCATTCTGTTATCGCGTCAGTTAAGAATATATGCACGCATTTCGCTTGAATTACGAACAACGTTTCTCAAGAAATAAGCGAAATTCATAAACAAATGAATATCATAAATAATGTAATATTATAATAGCATACACATTTTTATAAATTTTAATAGCTTTTATAATAAAAGAATAATTTGTACATTTTCTGTTTGTTAATCAGTATCTTTTTTCGAACATTATTACCTTCTGTTTATTCTT
Source organism: Stegodyphus mimosarum (assembly GCA_000611955.2). NCBI lineage: Eukaryota > Metazoa > Arthropoda > Arachnida > Araneae > Eresidae > Stegodyphus > Stegodyphus mimosarum. The sequence goes on along the minus strand of KK115857.1, from coordinate 633,537 downwards.
TTCGTACTCTTAAACGAGTTTCAAGGGAAAGTGATTTTCTTAAATTACAAGCATTCCAGAAAAAACATGCTAAGAAAAATTACCAGAGCCTATTGGACTTTTATTAAGAATTTTAAAACTTAAAAAAATAAAAGTGCATATTCACAAGTCGAACGAGCAATTTTTCTATAATGCGGTGAATAAGCAGATTTTCAATTACGCCTACAAATACAACCTGATTGATTTGGACTTTGACGACCCACCATATGCCACCCACCTACTTCACGATTACTCACTAGGCTGTTAATTGTATATAGTTGTATATAGACATCGGTATTCAAAAGTTAAGAGAATTTTCATATTGGATCGATTGTCACTAGGATTGATAGACAGATTTTGGTTATATCCGATATAGTTAAATAACATATAATAAAATTAATAAAATATATATTCTATGCCATAGTCATAGTACACAGGCCGATCGTACTATAAAACTCATTCTCGCAAGCAACTCTTAACAGGGGTTGTAAGAACTAACAAAACGGAGGTTAATACAAGATATTGTCCCCTAGGATAATCACTCAGCTCTCACAACGTGATTCCTATTAGAAATGAGGTAGTTTACAACTCCCTGTGGCAGTCGCTCCTACTCGATCAGCTTTGTTAATTTCATACTCTGGAGAGTTCTCGGTGGAGGAAGGGCAGTTGCAGTTGCCCTCTACACGATCTACAATATATTTCCGTAAAAGATGAACAGAGGGCCAAGTGCACCCTGAAAATGTAAACTTAGGATGGCAGGATCTCGTTAGTTTGTTACAAGGCCTGCTGTTTGAGACGCACTCACTCCTGTGCAAAAATGAGTCCATTTAATAAGGTTCAGAAAACGCGTTAATAAGTGTTAATACTTTAGCAAAAATTTTAGACTAATCGTTACAGAGGAACCGTCCTTTTCACTAATGAGTCCCGACTCGATTCAACCACTGGTTCTCGACGTACCTTCATGTAGAACCAGGGTCCCCCTGCATATCGTCCGACCAGCGAAGGTTTGATGGTCTGCTCAGGTATCATTCAGATTGGCGCACAGCATTTACATTAAACACTATAACTACTATAAGATATAGGGAAAACATCGTAGAGACGTATATCAGCTTTTTCAAGAATGCAGTTGACTATTAGCTAATTTTCATAGACGACTCCGCTCGTCACGTGGGGTTAATCTAGTAAATGATTTTCTGAAAAGTAAAAATATTAACCGAATGAATTGGCTCGCCGTATCTCTAGAGTTAAACCCTATATAACATGTCTGGGACGCTCCTGGAATGACAATGGTGACTCATATTTCTTCTCTGAGAATGCTTCAGGAACTCATACTCTTCTTCCTATCTAATATGAAACCACATAGTGACAGTTGTGACTTTTAGAAGGAATTATTTATTAGCATTTTTTGTTTTATAGAAACAGTTTTGTTTTAGACCTACCTGGGCCAATACGTCTTACGTACGATTTATGCGTGTGTACCGTAACCTGTTGAAAGACCTTTTTTACATTTCGCCTCATTGGTTATTGCTTTTTATACTTAGTCTGAAATTCTAATTCATCAATCTACAAAAGCCAAAGTCTCAGTTCCTCTGCTCAATTTTATTCTGCCTTCCTTCTCAGGGATTCCGTACATAGTACATAACCGTTTTACAGGCGAGTCTGAAATTTCAGTTCAGTTCTTAGCGCACTAAATAACGCTTTGTATTTTAAAAATTTTTTTGTCCAGTCATCTAAAATGTTTTTACACGACACACATTGCAATGTAGATAAAAGACCGACACTGAAAGCTGTAAGAATTACAAATTTATGTGCAGTTGGTTTATGGTACAGATAAGTGATGGGCCATTTTTAAGCATTAACTCCAAGAGTGTAAGGCAGTTATATGTTCAGCAATGCATATTAACTCACGCAGATGAGGATTTGGCAATTCATGATTCATATCAGATGAAAACACTGAAGTGATTGTTTTCATGTACGGTAACTAACAACAAACTGCTGAAACAGAGCACCCTTTAAAGCGCTGTCCTGGCTTTTAACATTACAGTCTAGAACTTTTGATTAAGAATTTGATATCAATTCGCAAGAGAAATAATCCTGCGCGTGATCTAACTACTGTAAAATGGAGCGTTTAGCAGTCACAGATTAATGATACAGAGTTTATATTTTAGGCAAAACTAATACTACATTAAGGTTCGAAACCATCCTGATAAAAGAACTAACGCTTGATTTTGGCACACAAATTTAGGATGGGTAAGTCAAAAGGTTTCGATCAATATTAAGCCTTTACATTAATAAGCTGTAGCTGTGTTATCATAAGATTAAATCTTAAATCAATGCACTCACTCAGCCTTCTTTGTCCGGACGAATCATCGTTTTTACAACTAAACAGAAGTATATTTAATTTCAGTAGTGCAGACAAAAGATAAAACTGAACTGAAAGGCTTATTAAATCCCTTTCTTAATTTACAATTTTAAATTAACTAAAAATAACACCGTTTTTTGTTGGGTTTAAATAACTTTATCAATACAATACATGATCTAACTTTCAACTACCACTTCGGTTGCAGCAGTGAAGTATCTAAACCTCTGGACTAGAACATTCGCTCATTATTCCACTGGTCGGCTAAGTAGGACTCTTAGCAATTTTTCTCATACCAATACACTACAGTGTATTATTTGCTGCAATATTCTTTCTAAATTGCAACTTCACTCGTTATTTAAACTTACACTAATTTGTATTTTGGTGAGGGTCGACGGAAAGGAAAAGAATGACTATAAAAATAACGTGTCAGCTAAACGAAACCTTATTAGTATGTTTCAGAGAATATATGAAAAAAGTAACAGTACTTTACTCCCAATGTACTACTGCATTTCTTAAGCAAGCTACCATCCTCTTGAAAAAGATACTGCATTTCCATTTCTAAACAGAATATTTTCTGACGTATGAATGATCATGTAACGAAACATTCTGGTAACGTATTCCTAGTTCTACATTTTCAACAATATATTGTTACTACTTTTACCAGTCTATATGATACTACTTTTACCAGTCTATATGAAGTTGATAAGCTACTATGGCGTCATTCAGGTCTATCATCATAGAATATACCCATCATATCAAAGGTAGCGCAAAACAACAAAACAAAAGCTACAAGATCGCAACCTTTAATGGATTTTAACGCACCCATTCATACAAAGTCATAGGATAGTCTTCAGAAGCATAATTAATGTTTTATATGACTCGAAAGTATAAATGAAATTTATTTTTTGCATATGAAAGACAGCGTGTTGCGCACACATTTGTTACAGACTTAGTTACGATGGCTCGCATTTCTTGCCAATTCTTTCATCATTTACGTAACTTAATCGCAACTTCTAAAACTCTTATTTTCATAAATTTTCCCTTCACTTTCACCTCTATGAATTATATTTCCGCCCCACCTGTTGGATTAAGAAAATCGTTGTTAGTATCTATCTTCTCATTGGAATTGACGGCAGCTTTTTAATTAATACCTACTAAATATTTCATACGACTGAAACTAAAGCCTCAAAGCATACTCTTAAAATAAAATGTCCTGTATTGTAGCTTGTAACTGCAACAAAATGTACAAAGCTACATCAACACAGAAATACATATTAAACAATTAGGGATCTTGTGGTGGAAAATTGAATTTAAACCAAGACATTTAAATTGCAAAAAACATCTAGCGACGAAATTAATAAGATTGTAATCTTTTAAAATATCGACAAAAATGCAGTTCTAATACTGACACTTGACCTATTTCCCTCCTAATCTAATTTCTTATATTTCTTTCTTAGCTTTTTTATAATAAAAAAATATACTTTCGAATTTTTTTTATTATCGCAAAGGTAGTAAACCTTTCATACCCAAAGCTTCCGTAGGGTCATTGATTCCTGGTCTTTTCTTGAAATATGATAGATAGAGTTTAGCTCCATTGAATATAGCCTTGAATTTGAGATAAGTATGCAAAATAAAAAGGCATTCAAATTTACTGCTATAGACGCTTTTAAAAAGACCTTGGGTATGATAAAAAGGTAAAATAAAAGTAATATCAACTTTCATAAGCAATTCATGAAATAAGATTCGCTTTCCTTGGAAATATATGTTTTTATTACAGATGAATATTCTTTGCAGCTACATTAAATCTGAGGTATAATTGAAATTTAGCATATCTAACTTTATTATTTAATTAAATAGATAACAGCCGCTTCCCTTGCAGTAAGGACTGTCTTCGTAGAGAGATTTTGATTAGAGCTATCTATTTTTATACGTAAGAACAATCCCAAAAACATCATGCACTCGATATTTCAGTCACTAAGATTAGAGTTAAGACAAACTATCAGCATTTTACGTACCCTTTTTGATTACATAGTATAATGCCTTTACAATGTATGTAACAATTCACCAACTGAAAAACAGAATAGAATTTCTGATCCATCCCATGACAGATGATGGAGCTTAAATATGTGAGTGTAAAGGCCTTTAAGCAATCCTGTTGTGATAAATCCCGGTTCATAATATTTACACCTAATTTTTTCTTTGGAATACCTCAAAGAGCTTGTCCAGAAAAACCTGCTTGGAATTTGATGTTGACCTCATGTGAAAAGGTTAGGTAGCTGGATCTGTCCGTAATAAACCAGTCATTTTATACGCGTCTCCGATTCATGAATCAGCTCTGTGATATGTATAATACGGCTAGTTAAAGAAACATAGGGCACTATTATCTTAAGGTCCTTATATCGATTTGTACGTGTACATCTTACTGCCAAATTATAAACGTATGACTAATTAAACATGCCATAATACCTACCTTTTCCCCTAATTCGTTTATTTCTAACACATCAAGGTGTTGTTTACAGGCATAATTCTATGTAAATGGCTGTGTGTGAACATATTCTGGTTTCTAAAATTTAAACAACGAAAGGAAAACTGTTGATAACTTAAAATGTATGCACGCAAATTGGACGAAGCTCGGGGATAATTTTTAATATACCACTTGTAACTTTAAAATACAAGAAAATATTAAACAGAGTATTTGCAGTTTATGGTATCAGCAGAAGTATATAATTTTCTATTCGAACATACAAATTAAGTACAAAAAACATTCTTAATAGCGAGTATGATTATCTCAAACAGCAATGGATGTCTGACAGCAATGTTTCATGCTGTTTGATGGTGCATGGGTAGCAAGGACTATTGATCACGTAAAGCAGTTCTAAGCCCATCCTCTAGAGTTTCGGAAGGAGGTTGAAGGCCAGTAACACGTCTTCAGAGAGCTTCTCACACATGCTCAATGAAATTAAGATTAGGAGACCATGCTGACCATTCCGTTTGGATTACAGTGTTTTCTTCAAGAAATTGATCCACGAGGCTAGCAGTGTGAGGGTGGGCCTTATCTGCTTGCAAAATGAAAGTGTCGCTAACTGTGGCAGCATACAGACAAGCAACAGGATCCAGTATGTCATCTCTGTACTTGCGAGGATTGACAGTTCCATGTGGCACCATGTACACGTGCGCCCAAATGACAGTACTCCTACCCCTACGATATCTTTCACGAAAGATCTTTTTGCATTCAATCTGTTCGTCTTGTAAACTGGGTGTATCCTCAATGTTTTCTAAATTCCAAAACTGTTTAACACTTGTTTCCAATTCATCTAACTGTGAGATGAAACCACAATATGTTATTTATGTTTTAAATATATCAGCTGTAACTAAAACCACATTTTTACTTTTTTGTTGCAAAACAAGAAGAAACAGATTGCGAGACCCGCCCTTTCGTTAATAGTTTGTTTACAATTACTGTCTGTTGAACTTTCGATTTCACCTCGCTCGTTTCTGTTTATATTAGTCTCAAAGACGGCGGTGGCGCCATTTGACTCCGAGATAGAATTCTGTACTCTGTGCAAAAGATAATTATGAGATTTAGACTTACAAAATTTGCATGTGTATTTTGTTTTGCAGTTAACTAACTGATGCGACTGTGATAGACAATTTATGCAAAGTTTTTGCTTTTTAACAAATTCAAATCTTTGAATAGGACTCATTTCCAAAAAAAATCACAATTGTACAACGGATGAGATGATTTTTTACACAAATTACATGCAACACTTCTTGAATCCAAAATAAAGTTTTAAAACAAGTTTTGCAAATGTGGAGGCTTTGTTCTGATATTATGACCCCCCCTTTTTTGTAAATTTTCCAGAATCAGACACCTCTCCAGAAGAAACTAAATAAATTTATTCCAACTGGCAAATCTGAGGATGTTAAAGTCATTTCATATTCCTTACGAGTTAACTTATCCAGCTTTTGCAAAATAATATTTATTACCAAATTTTCACTAAAATTTTTCAATTCAATGCTCATTACCTTTAAAGCTTTAACATGTTTTAAAACAGAATCTACAAGCACTTTTAGTTTTTCAGCCGACTCAAATGTGATATCACGTAAACTCAGTAAAGAATTCATATGACTATTTACAATTAACCTTTCATTTTCATATCTGTTTTTAAGGGCAGTAAATAAAGACTCAAACGTATCGTCTACACTTTCAATTTGCTTAACATTACCAATTAAAGCAGACTTTAAATAAAACAGTTTCTGGCTATCAGATAAACAATCATTAGAAGTAATTATGCTATTGAACTGAATTTTAAAATTATTCCAGTTTGCATAATTACCATCAAATTTAGGTAAAGTTATTTCTGGAAGCTTAAGATTTAACTTCTGATTACTTTCAAAATGTACAGTCTTATCTTGAACTCGTTCGGATGGTTTAATTTGCTTGGATTCCAAAAAATTTTTAAATCTTACCTTTTGCCTTCGCATCTCTTCATCCACTTCGTCAAATGCGCGTTCACATTCTTCCACTTCGTCTTTCAGCACATTGTAATAGTGGTTTCTTAATCCCTCGAGCTTATCTTTCAGACGATTTAGATTTTCAAGTTTATTATAGACTTCAAATTTATCCATTTTTTTAACATCTTCAGGACAAATTTCGAAAGTTTGGTTAACTGGGCTTTTATATTTCCACGACATCTATTCAGAACAGTGATATATCCATAGTCAACTGGAACTTCCTCCGTGGAGACTGGAACTTCCTTCCGTGGAGACTTGACCAAAGAATCTTTGACTTGACCACAAAATGATTATGATAAGCGAATGAAAAAATCGAACAAATTAAATTTTAAAAGTATTTATGCTTCGTGGACTGTAAAAATTTCACAATGTTCAAACGAGAATTAATGACTATTACAATTTAAGACGAGAAACATTTTTTTAGAATTCCAAATTGAAATATTAAGGGACGACGATACATCGATCCAACCTTCCAGGTAACCAACCAGCCATCCACTGGCCAAGACCACTTCTAGTTGCACAGAAACGCGCCAAGCAAGGCGCAACACTTGCAACGTCAGATTGTCGTTGATTTGCTTCTAATCGGTCTATGGATGAGTTTTGATTGTTCAAAATTATTTTATTATCTTATAATATTTGGAATGATTTTCCTAATCGAAGGCGTTTTGCATCATTCCATGAAAAAGGATATGGTCGATATTTTCCTGAAGAAATGTGATAGCATCGTCTGCAATAACCTCACTATATTTCCAACATTCATACTTTCGTCGCAGATATTTACATTTTCTGCTAAATTGGTATTATCTGTAACCTAATGTATGCCTAGAAAATATCCATTTAGAAAACACGTATGGTTACACTAAACTTCTGCATGTTGCCTTTGGTATGTTCAAAGCTTGAGCTTTCATCTTGTGTCCAGAAAAAGGAGAAAAGGATCAACCAATCAGAATAAAATATGTGAAGGCATTTTCAGCTGATTCTTGAATCGGCATATTCAGGAATCCATTTTAGGCTTAAGAAAAGCCTGCATTTATGGGATACATTTGAAACCTTTCAACTTTTTTTTTGTTGTTGCATAAAATATAGAACCCTCTGTTTTTGCGAGGAATGTTGCTATTTACCACATAAAAGCACAGGGAAGGAAAAGTTAAGATTTTCTTTTAAGATCATTCATTTTTGAGCAAGAATTTATCAATTTCTGTGTTATCACATAACTGAGTGTTAATGCTAAAGCTTTTGATCTGGCTTCAACATAGATCATTTTCTGAGGATTTGTCGAATTGAAATTTTCCTAAATTTGCAGTTAATTTTAAGAAATCTAGAATTAGTTTTTGCATGAGAATGTAGTTTAAATAAGTATTCTTTTCTTATTCTTTCCTTTGTTTTACATTTAAATTCAGTCCCTCCAGAAGATGAAAATTTTCATTTATACGAAATGTCAGAAGTCAGTTTAGAAATAATCTAACTAGAAGAGAACGTGTTCCGCTGTTGTAACATTTTAGGAACCAAGATCCCTGTCACTGTCTGCAATTAAAAACCAGTTGCATTGCTATTAATATAGAGAATTAGCCTGAAAATTAATAATCCTATTTAAATTCTTTCCTGCTGGTTAAAATCTTTTACCTTATAAAAGAGTTATTTGAGAATATCTGTTCCTTTCACGTTCCCTCTTTGCGTTTTAGTATGTGAAAGCTAAATATTGCAGTTGTAATAATAAAAGAACTATGAATAATTATCAGTTCTTTTAAATTAATTTATTAGTAGCCAAGAGTGCTAATGATTTACGCTTTCTGAATTTTCGAGAAAAGCGCAGCAGTTACTTGTTAAACCAAAAATGCTGATTAAATTAAGTTTCTGAACGCTTAAGTTTTAAGTTTTACGCTTAAGTTTCTGAAATCCAATTTTCTGCACAAGTCATTATTGGAGTATAGATTGGCTTTGCTTCTTTCCATTCAGTGAAAAATTAAGTTCCATTCGAAGAAACGTTTTGGAGTTTCTCCGAAAATTCCAGAAACGTTTAGTCTGTGAATCACCAGCATATAGCTAAATTAAAGATTTGACTGATACCAGAGATTCGTATTAGATTTGAAATGCATGGAAATCAGAAAAATGATTGATAATCAAATATTTCCAAATATATGAAATACATTTCTTTGAAATTCAGGCCCATTAACGTCTTTTGTCATTCTTCTCCATATTTCTTAGCTTGGTCCTTTTGTGTGTCTGTTTGGAATGTGTGTAATTTTTTACCACATTTTCACTTGTGCCATTTCAGATTACAAGATTGAATTTTGATATTAATTCGAGGCAACTGAACGTTATTCTTAACTCAAAACAAGACTTCCGATCAATAAATGTTTCCGAAATTTGAACCATACCCTCTTGTATCTTGATTATAGTAATCTGGAACAGTTGTTTGCACCTCTACAGCTGAAGAAGCAGTTCTATAATCAAAACTTTGAAACTAGTCCTGAAAATTGATGATTATTATGCTGATTCTTGTTGCTTTAACTCCTCCATAATTCCCCAATAATTGTTTGATGCTTTGGTTTCCAAACAGTATAAGTGTTATATCATATTCTATGCGAGTCTTTATATTTCGCTTGTTTTATTGTAAACTAGATTGTATAAGAGAAAATTAAATTTAAATCCATATCAAAGATTCCCTTTCTTCATTTTAAGTCTCTGTATTCAAAAAACTTTCTCATATTTCTGAGTTTCAGAATTAGCATAATTGTCCGAAAAATTGTTCTTCTCTGTAGCCTAAATATCCTTTATTTTTTACATCATTTAGACAAGTTCTCAAGAATTCGGTCACACAACAAAACTTACGATCTTTAATTCTTTTGTTTTTTTAACTCACACATTCGTTTTCTCCATGTCACACTGATCTGTAATTATATCACATTGCGCAAAATGCTTACTTCCGTCTTCAGACAACTGAATTTAGGTTTATTATTATTATTATTATTTCTACTTACGTAAATAAACATAAACAACATATATGAATTTAATACAGATATGATTACCTCAGAAAAAATGCTCTTTTCCATTCTTCGGAAATGGAATTAAGTTTTTCTTTTTATCTCATCATTTCTTCAATTAACAGTAAATTGCAAACAGAATGAAAAGTCCTCCATTTTCAAAGACATGCTTTTCAGCCACTGTAACGTAATTTCCATTTTACGCATGTTTACGAAACAATATCTCATCAAATTTTGAAGCATTTGTTGTGAGTTGAATTTTTTTAAGATGTCGTAGAAACAGAATGTGTTTTAGAAAAGAGGTCATTTACGGAATGGAAATCTATTCGAAATTTTTCATTTTGTGTATTGCAAAATAGTAATTTGTTCATGACACAGAACTATTTATTACGTTATAAGTGAATAATTAAAAATAGCCTTGACAACCAAACTAGGATATACTAGAAAGAATACAGTTCTGAGTAAACTTCGATTTACGAAATAAATACATTAAAACTTCTCAAAGCGACCACCTTTCTAAGAAGACCGCTTCTGAAAATAGCCAGTATTTCTAAGAACATAAATAAGCATCTGTACTGAGCCTCTCTAAGGCTACCACTTCTGTGTAAGACCAAAACCATCTCGGGCAGCCTAAGAGATATTTCTTTGTAGTTTATCTTTTACTTGTGTTATCTTTTGCTTACCATTAGTAATAAAATACCTTCCGATAACTTCAATTTTTCAGTGTTTCAATTCATCAGTGCTTGGAGCCCCAGAAACAATTGTATGACTTCAGAAATTTAATTCTCTCTGATTATGTGTGTAAAATTCAGAGAATTTATGAGAAGAAAAGACTAGAGCGTTGTATTCATCGGCAAAAACTAAAATATAGAATTTTTATACAATACGCTTTAAAATAGCATTATTTATGGGAATAGAAATAGAAGAGTTTTGGTCAGTGCTTAATTCAAGTAATTTCTCTTTGCATTTGACTTTACCATCTACACCAGCAAACACTTTATAAGCTTCTTCTGCAATTCTATTACATTTTTCTATTACACATTTCCTCCGGAGAAACTGATAATTATACTAAATTTAAACTGGATGAAAATGTCTTGTATACAAAGTAGATCGTTTTCTCCGAAGAAATCAATTCTATTATTTCTAATAGACTTTTTTAAAAGTATATTATAAAATGTAGATAACTTGAGACACAGTAACTAAATAAAAAATCACCTTTGAGATATTTAAAGTTTTTTATATTTTGAAATCTCATTCAAATATTTACTATCATATCAGTTATTTGAGAATAATAAAAATGCCGTATGAATGATGACTTTGTTTCTATGGACTTCAGTCGAGCATGTTCGCTTAGCTCTTTGAAAGGTGAAAAATAGGCATCGCGCTTTCCCCGTACTAAAACCGAAACAACATTGTGGAAACAAATTTGCATGCATTTATGGTTTGGCATTTTGATGTGAAGCACACGTAATTATTTAGAGCGAAAAAGCACCGAAACATCCATTCGGTAAATAACAATTTACGTAGCCAACTGAAATAGCCATCTTTCAATGATCGCATAAGAATGCTTTGTGTTCACTGAATATCAACTCTGTAATTCGACAGTTACTCTACAGTTACGGATATGTAATAGTTGGAAGAATTAGCCATTATGACAAACTGAAACTCAAACTGTACAGCCAGTGAGCTATTCACACCGACATTCTTGAAGAATCAGTGGAACTTCCTTGAAAACACGTTTCCGTGCCTGAGGAACTGAACTTACAGAAGTCTTGCACAGTTGAAATGTCTCGTGTCACGCTAGAAATGCCTGTATGATTCCCCTAAGATACGAGTATAATGATCGGTCTATTTTTCTTTGAAAAAGTCAATGCAATGGAGATACACTTGTACAGTTCCAGAAATACATTGAAAAATGATGTAATTCCAACTTTTGTCGATGTCTTGATACAAATGTCTCCGCATGTCCAAATACCTTTTCTGCAAAGGACAGGTGGTGAGGTAAAAAATTTCGCAATACAGTACATGAAGGTCAGTGACTCAATCCTGTACAGAGAGTTAGTGATATCACAGAATTTGAACCTCTGTAAATTTAGGCTCTTAGGTCACGTAAAAGATGAAATGCGTCTGGACGAGATTCGTCACATAGCTGATTTAAAAGGCAACGTTATGTGACAGATGTGACAAGTTTCAACGTAACATTTGCTTACTCTGTCCTTAAGAATGCCATATTGTACCAGCTAAAGTTTCATGATTTCGCCAATACTTCGAACACTTTTAATGAACACAAAATTTGTCAATTAACACCTCTGCAGTAGTTATGTCATCTTATGTTAGCTGCATATAAATGCTTTTTCAAAGTTTCAATACAGCGATAACACTTTAGTAATGATAAACAAATTTAGTAATGATAAACAAATTTAACTAAGATCATCCGTCGAAGATCGATAAAGTCTAGCTATGAGTACTTTACAAATTAAGAATCATTTATTTGGAATGTTTAATAATGCCTACTCAATAAATGGCTCTCAACGTAATATGAAATAGTTTTAAGGATATTTTGATTTCGTTTGCCGTATTTAGAATTATGAGTGTATGTGTGTGTGTATCATATATATATATATACATATATATGATAAAATAGTAAGAAAATCGTAGTAGCAATGCGGTTTGGCGTAGAAGGTAGATCCAGGTTAAAGAGGAGAATCGTGATTGCGCCGTAATAACTAACAAACTTGGCAGTCGAGGCGGATTAAACTTCATTTTAATTTAAATTGACATTTGTGGCCACAATTCACTTGGCACTTTAAGCGTGCCTATTGAAGAACATACACATTTTTGATACTGTTATGATAGGAAGAAAGCACAGCGAAATAGCATTCAAGCAGCACAGAGGCTCAAAGTGCACATTTATCCAATATGGAAGCTCATCAAGAAGAAGGTTTTGGGTTTTGGTTAGAAAAGCTTCAGTTCTCAAAATTTTAAATTTCGAGTTAGCTATGTCATCAGAGTAACGCAAGGACGCATTTAACATAACTGAGCTTGAAGTATGACAATCTTTATTTTTACACACATCAGATCATTTTTCTGTAGTTAAGATAATTTTAAAATTGTAGTTGAATACAATAATTTCCATGTACACGGGTTTTAAGGTACGAAGTTACCTTAAGTAAGTAAGTAGCAGCAGCGTAGATGAGAAGCGTCTTGCCAGCAGGAGAGCTTACGCAAAAGAGAACGCTGCAATTCAAAGGAAGAAGAGAGGGAGCCAAAAGTTTCAGTTCCGAGTTAAAAAATGTTTTGATTTACAATTTACTGATTGAGCAGGAGGCATCTGCGTTGAACGTTACATAACATGGAAAGATCTTCAATTTGGGAGAACAGATGAGCCCAGGAGGAGAGCATAAAATCTAGAATCGTTAATTTTGAGGATCTCCAATCATTTTTAAAGCAGCTATTGCATTTTTTATGTCTTACATATTAATCTTGCAGCAGTCTCGATGGCAAAGTGACAGGGCGTGAGGAAGAATTTGATACCAAAACTAAGTTCAGCCAATTTTCATCTTTATTTAAAATTTTTCCAGGCACACTAGAATAATTCCTCGTAGACAATATACTCTTTAATCATGACAATTATGATAATTTCTTATATACAATTTACACAGGTTAATCGGGCGACAGTATTTTACACGGACAAGCAGAGCATACAAGACACGTTAGTAATGGCGGAAGGTAGGAGAAAAAATGAAGAAGTATAAAAACGTAGTTATTGTGCCAATAATATTTATACTAATTCTGATGTACATGTACAACTAATCTGTGACTAATTAATTTTAGTTTTATTTGCCCTTTTCGAATAGCGTTATATAACGTAGAAAGATCTCGAATTTGAGAGAACAGATGAATTTAGGGGGAAAGCACCAAATCTAGAATGTTAATTTTCAGGTAGCCAATTATTCTTTTTATTTTTTTAAACATCTATCGTATTTTATTATATCTTTATAAAGCTGATTTGTGTATTAGTCTATCTTACACAGATACACTCACACACACACATATATATATAATCTTTCAAATTATTATTAATAATATTGGTATTACTATTAAAAGAATTTTACAGTTATTTTACAATGTCTAAGTATCTGATATTGCTCCCTTACTTCTGTAATTGTCCAAAAATCTGATTTGAAACAGGCGATAACTCTATGCGTGCTCAGCAAAAGTAAAAGCTGCTTATCCAGAACTTCTTCGAAGGCTTGAGAAATGAGAACTGGATGAATTAGGAAGCGAACGCTGTGAGCTGAACAAATTTATGTTTGGAAACTGCTATCTTATATGACTGTTACTTTACGTTCGCTGACATATCTAGATATTTTCTACAGATCATTTTTACACTTTAACATCAAAAGGCTTTAGTTAAATATTAAGTAATTGTATTTTCCATTTCAGTAACAAATAGGGGTAACATTTCGTACTTAGATAAGATACGAAATCAACCGCAGCCAAAACAATGTCTGCTTTTTATTACTATACCATACGAAGAAAAAGAAAAGTAGATATGCAGCGGCGGTAATCAAAAGGAAAAGCAAATGCATTTGTGTAAGCAGTAAATTTTACAAGGAGATATATCGGAATGAAATGCAAGACAAGATAAGGAAAGAAAAGATTTCTAAATAAAACCTTGGCTATAATATAAAACAATGCACAAACAGAGGAACTTCCAAGAACCTCACTTGATGTAATAACAAAGTGATACCTGTAAAAGACATTTTTGGCTCAGAAGTTCGGTAACTAAAATCGAACGATTTATGAAGTTTTATTAATCACATTTTAAGCAGTTAGTATGTCTGATTAAATCCTATGCAATATACGTTTCTATAAATTTTTATTTTTTTTCAGAAACCGAAAAGCTACATTTCAAAATGAGAAGTTTCATTGTTTTTTTTAAATTAATTTATAGACTGCATGCCATTTTTTTAAGAAATATGCAGCAATTTTTACTTTTTTAAGTTTAGAATTCGAAAGCGTTAGCTAAAATTTGCTAAATTATTCACGTAAGCAATAGGCTGAATTTAAGAAGCGCGATACTTTTACATGATTTCTCTTTTTAATAATATTTGTTTGTTTTTAAGGCAAATACTTGAAATATATATGCTTAGGAGAAGGCCTCCTTGATGGGATTTTTAACAAAAATTAGTTCACATCTGCATTACACACAAGACAAACTACGACATTTAAAAGCAGTCAATCTATTCAGCAGTTGAAAATCGAACCATTTTTAATTATTGACACGTTCCAAGTTACTTAAATGATTTTTTAGTCCAAATAGGCAATTTGCGCAAAAGGACTATTAATTTCGTTTTGTCATTTTGCAATGATTCAATATCAGCTTTGTTTCACTTTCCAAATTGTTGCCACCAAATATTATCGCCCGGTATTATATTTAAATAAATTAAATAATGAAAAATCTGCATAAATGTATGTGTGTTTCTTGTGATAAAACAACGGTATCTAGAGACATCAAATTTTGAATAACGTAATCCTCCTGCGAATACGGGCATTTGGAAGACCAAATTTGAAATTTGTTTTATTATCGATTTCATAGTTTGTAAAACTTTAACGAATTTTTTGATTAACAAACTCAAGAATTTCAAAGCGAGTAATGGCAATGTTGTACAGAAAAAAAAATTATCTCCAGCAAGCGAAACTGTGTATCGGAAATTCTAAAGATATGCTCATTTTAAAATTATTTTACGATATTGCTCTTGAACTGAATTTTATGGCTTAAGTGCGAAGAACATGATATTTAATAAATAAAGGTCACACACAAAATGTTAGAAAACGCCCCTTTGGACGTAATTTAAAATCTGAAACCTTTCATATTTTTTATGATTTTTTCTTAATTTCATTTATTTCTAATGAGTTTGTTTCGAATTAATATGTAGTCCACAAACGATTATTTGTTGAGACAACTAAACAATGTCAACTCATCCCGTATTTGATCTTCGGTGATTCAGTGGCTTATAGCTTTATAAGAATTTCGTAGTTTTCTTAATACGTAACTTCAAGATGAGCGAATTATTCAGTCTCCTGTCAAAGCATATCGATGACGGCAGAGTGCCTTGCTCTATAAATAATATAACTCATTTCAAACTCAAGCTACAGTAATTATGATAATCCATTCGGAATTGAAAAGCAAATAAGTTGTAAAGTTTTAGTTAAACTAACAAAGTTTTATTTTAATTTAAATCTTTCTATCTCTTCTCAGTTTCAACTTCCCGTCAGAAGAAGCGCGCGTTTTCAGCTTATGCTAATTTGAAGTAGAGCCAAGTACTATTTAAACCAGAGGTAGAAACCTCTTAGTGTGAGAGAGCTTTTAGTCTCAGATCACAGTCATTCTGTTCGACGTTCGCCTGACCAGCTAGCAGTTAAAATTATTAGCTATAGTGCTTACTACGTGATTGCTTATTGAAATAAATTGAAGTGCGCTAGTATTAGTATTTCTTGCTACGCACCAGTTAGTTAGAGGCCAACTCCGCGAAGAGCTCTGTGAGCAAAGATCACTTAAATTTCTATTTAGTTTTAGTTTAAAATTATCTGATTGTTAATTTAGACCCAAGTGTGGTCGTTTACTTTCTGTATCCCTCCCGAGTTGGGAAGTACTTTGTAAATAATATTGATTTAATAAAAGAGGATTTTAAATCCCTTTCAAGTGTAGTTATTCTTCAGCACAGTATCTACACCAGAACATAGCTGATTTCAGCTCCCTGTTCCAGATCAGGACTTAAGGACTTTAAGGAGTTACTTCAAGATGTTTGCCAAATATACGCACAGAACACTCAGTCCTGACAAAGTATTTGCATTGCAATGTTTAAATTCTTACTTATTTACCCAGCATTTCATGACTGCAGTGCATTGTACCATTGCGAAACTAAAATGCGAATGATACATTCTTATATAATTACAAAATTAAAATATGAATGATACATAATTATATAATTTACTGCATACTATAAGCAAGCAATTCATTAAAAATACTCTTTTCGAAAACATCATAAAGCAGTTCTAATAAACAGATAATTGCTTTGCTTGAAGGTAATCAATAATTTGAAATTCTCAAGGTATTCTGAATCTGAAGATTATAATATTCCCACGATGATGCCTTTCGAAGCTGTTTCGAGGTCACAGATAAAGAAAATTAATTATCTTAGATTATTATTATGATCATTAATCGCATTAATTTTCAAAAGTTTAGATGCGTAGTTGAATTCATTCTCAGAGTTTAGATACGATTCTACTGATAAAGCTGAAATTTAAGGTAATGAAAAATACTCTTTTTTTTTATTTAAAAGAACAAATTTTCAGTTTAAATTATATCTAAGCACATTTAATGTTTTCTCTTCTAAACAGGAAGTGCAAACAAGTCAGTCATAGTTGATATCATGCAACAAAAATACAACACGCAAGAATTGTATCCTTCAATACAAATGGCGCAATAAATTATTCAATTCGTTGCTGTTTTTCAAGGGTGAATGCAGATCAATCATATTTGTTAGGTTGTCATGTAACCTTCCTTACCACAGATATATCTCGACGTTTGTATCGCAATGTTAGCTAAATGGAGACGAATTTGATGTAGTATTCAATCGTGACGTTCTCCGCATTCCACTTATGGCTTCGACCTTCAGGTTCAGCTGAGACCGAATAAATACTTTCAGCTATATGGCTCTTTTGTTTTTCGGGCTATACTGATATTATTCTAAGAAGTATTTTTCCGAAATATGTGGATTTCAAAGCATACGAAGATGGACGTTTGATTCACAACTTCACAGCATACATTTTTAGAGTACTTTAGGATATTATTTTTCTTTTCATTTGAGTGAAATATGATCAACTTCTGCTTAAAGTTGTAAAAGAAAAAAATATACTCAGTTCTTTTACTTCCATTTTCACCAAATATCAGTGTAGAGTAAAAGAAGCAACTCTGTAGTATCAAACTCACGTTTGCTTTAAAGAAGAGTGCTCTACTAATCGCTCATTCAAAGAAATTGTTCATTTTATATAAATTTTGCATATTGGTAGAGAGTAAAAACTATTACTTTCTCCATTCCACGCAACACCTATGATAGGCTTATTTATCAGTTCTAATAACCTTTTAACCATGAAGTTCTCTGTCTATATTACTCTTAGGTTTTTCTTTTAACAACTCATCCCCACTGTGGAACTTAAACTCTTACTTCACGATCAATTATAACATGGAGTGCAAAAAGAAACAGTTTCCACGTATTTTACTTTTTTATTTTAGTAAATGAAAGAGAGCTGAATAAGGCTCAAAAAGAGATGTCTGAAGTTTATGGCTTGGATTGCTTGCTAAACAAAAGGCATATGTCAGAATTGGTTTAAAAATTTCTTTCTGGAGACTTTTCACTCGAAGTAGACCAATGTTCTGGCCCAACTTCTGAAGTTGATGATCACAAAGTTGAAGCCATCATTGTATCGAATCGTCATATAACTGCGCGAGAGGTTGCAAAAATGCTAAGTGTATCTATCACACACAACAATTTAAAATCACATGCGATTTCTTGTACTCATTAAGAAGTTAGGTATTCGGGTTCCGGGTGAATTGAAAGAAATTCACTTAACAGAACGAAACAATATTTGTGATATGCATTTCAAACGTAATGTAATCAAGCCTTTTTTAAACAAATTATTACTGATGATGAAAAACGCATAGGCTACAATATAATTAATCGGAAAAAAGTCATGGTTCAAGCATGATGAATCAACACAAATTTTATCGAAATCTAAATTACCATGCTGTCGACTTGGTGGGATTACAAAGGTGTTGTGTATTTTGAGCTGTTTCGAAACAACCAGACGATCAGCAACTCTAATATTCCTCTAATATCTTCAATTCTAATATCCTCTGCCAACAATTAATGAAAGTGAAGAAACAGTCAAAGAGAAAAGCCCAGAACTAGCAAATCGCTAAGGAATCGTGTTCTACTACAATGCGAGTCCTCAAATATCTTTAGCAACACGTACGAAATTATTGGAGCATGGTTGGGAAGTGATCTCAGATTCCCCAAATAGATTCGACCTTGCACCATCGGATTATCACTTAAAAGTTTACAAAACTCTTTAAATGTTAAGGATTTCATTAATAATGATGACCTCAAATCATAGTTAATTGCCTTTTTTACTGATAAAGTCCAGAAGTTCTTTAGCCCGGAACCATGAAGTTACCAGAAAGATGGCAAAAGGTCATCAAAGAGAATAGAAGACATTTGAATTTGACTGATCTAGAAAACACTGACTTTTATTTCACATTAAAAACCGAAATTACTTTCTTTCCGAGCCGATATATATTTTTAAGTATGCTTAATCGTGGGGTTTCATCTATTTGTTTTAATTTTTATATTTTTTCATAACTTTTGAACCATTCTATTATTCATTTTTATTATTCTTATATATGATTAATTTTTAAATTCTGCTTATCATCTTTGAATGTTATCAACCTGGAACGGATAACATAAGTGTAGCACAAAATGAATTTCACCTTTTTTTTTCTGAAACGTCGACAATGAGTGAGGTTACGCTGGAAGAGGAATGGCACAGTTGTTTTAAACTTAACTGTTCTAGAAAATTAAATCATTTCTTCTGCTTGTCATGACTATTTTCCGAGTGCTATATTTTGACACAGGAATTTGAAATATACTCTAAAAATGACAAACATATCTAAAAATGAATGCCAGATGCATCTGAACTTCACCTTGGCGTCTATCAATTTTTATTTCAACCCTGCCCTACTTATTAAAGGTAATTTGTAAACTTCCGACCATCAAAACACTTCCGGTGATTACTAAGCGATAGCAAAGTAATGACCTTTATGGATGAAAAAGTGAATTAAAGAAGCGAACTCGCATTCTAAATAGGTTTGTTGCAGAACAAAAACAAATTTAAACAGAGAAAAAAAATATATAGACGACTGCATTTTATATGTTGCTACAAAATTTAATAATTAGATTTTATTTTTATGCATACAGAAGCAAAGAGGTATTTTGAAGCTCCGATGCATATTAAATTGCGTTATCGACGTTCTTTATTACTTGCGTTAACAGCATAGATGATAACAAACTCATTTCTATTAAAATGTATCCAAATATTATTAAGTTCATATAATTTTTAATTGGCTCACTCTGTTTCTTTGATAAGCTAAACATTGCTGTAATATTTGAACGAAAAAGTAAACGTTCTGTAGTGCGTGTTCGGCAACAACTTCATTCATCATTTCGAGCACACGTTTCAGACCTTAATGTCATATTTTGCCTCCAGGAGATTTGAGGAAAATGCTTAAAAATCGAGTAGTCAAAGCTTATTAAGTTCCCATTCTGTTAATATTTTATTCTAACTAACGTATTTATGACTTTCTTACGAATTTAATTATTCGCATAGAAACAGATTAATTTTTTTAAATTTAGCATTTTCAATCTGTAATTTGAACTATAGAAGATTAAGTTCTAGAAAACTCTTGATAGCCTTGACAGGCTAAGATATATATAGATTGTATAAATAGGCTTGAGAGGTTAAGACTATAAATCACTTAAAATGTTATTATTTTCAATTAATAAAGACTTTATTTCGTTAATTGTATAGTAGACGTTTACTTCATTTATTAAAAACAATTCGTATATTTACTTATTTTATTTTTATGTCAATTTATTTTTTTCATTGAAATGGGCTAATTCGCTGGTAAACATTAAAATAGCTCTTAATATAAGCAACAAATGCCTAAAGAAAAGGTACAAATGTAAAAAGAAGAATTAAAACATGAAATTTTCATATGATGTAGAGGTTGCATGGCCGAATGCAAATAGAAAACCAAAATTAGCTTAAAGCATTATCTCGCAATCACACTACAACGCCCTAAAAAGGGGCATGTCGGACTTGCATGCATCGGCATGCGTTAGTTTGCATGCAGCCATAGTTCCGTATAATCCGAGACAGCCAAGGCGAAAAGCATAAGCCGAAAACGCCATTTGCACGACGAAGTGCGTTGGAGAGCTGTCGCGATGTTACAAGCTGGTGCAAGAGAATCTGCTGTTGTGAGAGAGTTGATGTGCATCGTAGTGTTATCAATATGCCGTGGAATCGTTAACAATGGGATAAAAAACCCTGTAGAAGACGTGGGTCTGGACGCTGGAGCATTACCACAATGGCATACGATCACTTCGTGTTGTCACGTGCAAGACGCCATAGACTAGCAGCATGACAGTTGGCGCCGCATCTTTTTGCTGCTGCATACCATATCCCATCGAAGTGTATCGCGTCAGATGCATGAAGGTGGAGTGTATGCCCAATGACCTGTGGTTTCCATTTAAAAAAGGGCTTATTGTTGGTGGCCGTTTAGAAGAAGCCTCGATTTCGAAGACAGCAAATCTCATTGACTTTTCAAAAACAGCCATATCAAAGGTTTCCAAAAGTTGGAATCAGAACCCACAATCCTTCTCTAGAAGCCGTGACTGGGGCTCGAGCAAAATTTTCGAAGAGAGTGATCGGCGGCATCTCCGACGAATTGTGCGGCAGCACAGGGACTCTACTGTGCTTCAACT
Source organism: Stegodyphus mimosarum (assembly GCA_000611955.2). Taxonomy (NCBI): domain Eukaryota; kingdom Metazoa; phylum Arthropoda; class Arachnida; order Araneae; family Eresidae; genus Stegodyphus; species Stegodyphus mimosarum. Next base: position 612,049 of record KK115857.1, on the reverse strand, counting down.
GATACAGATCGTCAATCAAGGCTCTTCCCAATCAGATTTCAGCTCGAACCATGCCCACAGAATTGCAGAGGATAGGAATGCATAGTCGGATGCCTATGAAAAAACCAATCATTTCTGCCCGACATGCAAGAATTCGTTTGCACTGGTGTCGGGGAAGAAGACACTGGACGTCTGGGGTAAGAAACGGTTATTGTGGTAGGATGAAGCACGCTACACCTTGCCTTATCCATCTTGCTTTACTCGCGCTATGCAAGGGTCTGGTGGGAGTATCATGACAGGGAGCATGCTCTGCTGGCATGGAAGTGGTGCCCTAGAGGGTAAACAAACAGCCATGAGATACCTAGATGTACTGGCAGAGCAAGTGCACCCTAAATGGTGCATTTTTAATCTGATAGCGACGGATACTTCACGGACGATAATGCAACTATTCACCGTTCCAGAAGTGTTCGAAATTGGTTCACTGAACATCAATCTGACTTTCAACATCTTCCTTGGCCACCGCATAGCCCGGATCTTTACCCCATAGAAAATATGTGGGATATGGTGAACAGACGCACCCGACAGCACTCTCTTCTTCCATCTAATTTACAAGATCTAAAATGCTGCATAGCCAATGCATGGTATTCTCTGGACGTAAATGCACCCCAGAAGTATATAGACTCGTTACCCAAACGAATCAGAGCAGTTATCCGTGAAAAATGTGGTCCAATAAAATATTAATCTTGGGCTTCTAATTCATTGGTTAGTGTGTGTATTATCTCGTAAAACAATATTACCTTTATTTATCATCTTCTTTTTGTTCGTAATCACATGCAATACTAATTTACATACTACACAATCTTTATCCTGTTAATTAAACAATTCAAAGGAAGCCTCTTCGAAATGCCTATTATTTTTGGCAGGCTAATTTTCATTCCAGAAAAAGTTGAAAGACGAAGGCAATATAAGTTCAAGTCTCGCGCGAACATGATGCAATGAAATAAATGCACAACTGCGTCTTGAATAAGTAAATCTTTTCTTTACTAAATAAGTGCATACTTGTATTAATGAATTTTGAAATAATAACAGCATAACTATTTTTTCTACTGTTTGGCTTTGTCATTTTTAATAGCTCGTTTTATATATAATATTTCCTCTTCATAGCTTTAATTTTTTAATATTATTTCTTAAATTTGCCGCCTATCGTAAAAGTTTAGCTTTCTTTCGGGTTAAACTGAAATTTGCTTGCTAAGATTGGATTGCATTTCTTTTTAATTTCATGATTTTTATATTTTTTAATTTTTAAAATACTTTTTTTAACTTTTTTAAACTAATAGTGAACTTTTTAAACTAATAGTGTTAGATGTAATCCAAAAATTTTCGGTCGTATGTTTTGTGCAACTGGATTTTGTAGCATACTTGTACAACATATTCACAAGAAACATGATATCTCAAATTAACATGTCCGGAAGTCTGGATGATTTTCGAATTGCTTTATAACTTGCTAGATGATTTCTAGAAATGTAGAAATAAACCAATGTAATGAAAATTCCAATGTAGAAATAAACACTGCAATTAAATTATATCTTAGGATGCAGCAAAAAAAATGTATTTATCGAAAATTGCTAGAAATATTTAATAAAATCATTTATTTAAAACAATAAAGAGCAAATTAATATCAAAATGGGAACACATTTTGCGGAAAACTTAAATAACCTAGTTACACGTTGTAATCACAATCTTAATTTCTTTAATAGTAGTTAATTGGGAAGATAATAATTTTCATCATTATAATCACTAACAGCTAACTATACATGCTTATTAATGTTATATGTTTTTCATTTACCAAACATTTTGTGAATCACATTTTTTATCCGATGTCGTGAGAACTAGACATATTTATTATTATATATGAAACTGGAAGTTATAGTTGTTCTTAAAAGGGTAGTATTATAAGATCAATAAATAATGTAACGCAATATATGAGTGTGCTGCAAACCTTATGGCCGATAATAATCAGCCTCATAGTTAACGCAGCACACAGAACACAGACAAACAAAAATATAGTTAAAAAATTAAAACAATAGATTAAACCATAGATTAGAACAGAAATACAGTCAACAACATCAAACCAAAATTCCCAGCAAATATCTGCCTGTGACGGTTTCTCTGTTAATTAACATGAAATTTAAAATGTTTTCATGTTCTGAATATTCACGCACTAATGTTCATTCACTAAATTTAATCTTGCATTTAAAATTTATATTTTCTTTATTCTCATTCACTTTCTTCCACACAAATGGACGATTCTAAAGAAGAAAAAAAGAAGAAATTAAAAATCTCATCTAACAATAACAATCTCTTTTAGCAATCTGCAGGTTCTGGATTCCATATCTGGCTAATGTCTGATTTCCTTATTATTTCCTCCTGAAAATTATACTGCTAAACAATTACAGTAACGCGTTTTGAAATAAAAAATAGTCTTAATTTTAAGTTTTTTATCTATGAAGCCACACTGAGTTTAGTAATTAACATACTTAAGTTTCGAAAATTAGTGGAATAAAAAACATTAATTAATATGCAAAATAACGAAGTAAGCATAGCGGAAGGGAATTCCACTAGACAGGAAAAGAATATTCCAGATGAGCCTGAGTTGCATTTAATGGTTTTATATTCTAAAAGAACTTAATTAAAATGAGCAGAATATGATATGAAACAAAACTAAGGAACAAGGAAGAAATATAAGGAAGAAAGTTAGCGCACAGTTTTCAAAAGGGAGAAAGTAGTACATTTAAACATGTGAATAGCACGAGTAATTGTAAAATCATTTTAGCTTAAAACAGTGCTTGTAAAGCTACATTAAGCCTGCCCATTAAAAATATGTTACTTCAAAAATTTTAATAAGGAATATGCAATGTTTATGAACGTAATATAATTCTTAATGTTCATAAATCCTTAACTTTTTAAGCCTCAGTTCCTTAAAAGGAAGAAAGTGGTATATCTGCGTATGGGAGTAAAACGAGTATTGTAGAATTATTTGAAGCTGAAAAAGTGCTTGTAAAATCGTGTTAAGAGAGTTTTTTAAAAATGTTGTTACTTCAAAACCTTTAATGAGTAATATACAAAATTTATGAACTTAATATAATTATTAACATTAACAAACCCTTAACACTTTTTTCTTTAGGAGTTTTTTTATGCTTACATTTTAAAAACTGCGTTTATGAAGATGTGCAGTTTCGTACCCTAAATCTTTAAAGCTAAATGCATGCATCAAGTGTCCTAAATTGATTGTTTTACTACATGTTTTACGCTAATTTTAAAATACTTCGAAAAGCAATGAGAAAATGAATGTAAAGCTGCCGATTATCAGATTTCTCCAGTATTGTCAATAATAGCAATATTTTAATATTGTTGCGAAATGCCCAGCTACAGTAAGATAGCTTCTCAGCAAAGCGATTTTAGGGTTGACAGAAAATGGCAAGGAAAGGCAGGGTTGCCAGATTTCGCGCGATATTATCCATTTGGAAACAAAACTGGCGATATACCATAGACGGAGCGAGAATATTCTAGAACGATTTCTGACCGGTTTACCTCAGAATGTTGTCGAAGGCAGATCAAAAGCTATATAAACCCTGCTTGACGCGGAGTAGCAGTGCATCGTGAGTTTTATTGTGAAGAGTATCTTGAGTGTGTTAAGCTCCGAGAGCAATTGACGGAGTCGGGAACTGTATTTAGTGTATTGCTATGAAGCTGCCTTCACCGTTAAAGTCTGATAGCCTGAAGGCTGCGTTGCTGATTGTTTCAGCGTGTTTATCGTAGTTTTTCGACGACTGTAACTCGTGTTTGGAACTATCCTGTAAAATACTGACGAATAAATTGTGTTTTGATTCTTCATCAAGTGTTGCCATCAATCACTCTAGATTCACGAACCTGTAGAACGCAACACTATTATATCGTGTCAGTTTTTGCGACTCTCAATGACTGTCAATGACTGATAATGGTTTTCAGTCATTGAGAGGAAATGATCATAAAAGCGTAATTTCAGCTTTAATTTACGGATACCATTTTATACAAAACTAATTGGTTTGAAGATATGCAATGTTTATTTCAAACGAAGAATAAAAGTATTGGTTTTATTTTCCTACTGTTTTTTATTTCAAATTGACGATTTTTTTTTATTTCGCAGATCTTCAATTTATATTCTGTAAACTGTTTTCTCGGTAAACTTGAAATGATCTTGAAAGTTACCAACACGTAAAATAATATTAAAAGTGATGATCGAAATTCCTACTTAATTATGATCTTTGTTTGACATTAAGTTATTCTATAATGTTAAATATTATTTACCTGTTTGCATTAGAAAAAACGAGAAGAAGAAATGCTAGTGACGTGAACGGTCACATCTAATTAATGTTTATGTTTACAGAGTGTTAATCCTTACAATACTTTTTTTAATATTCACTATACTATCTATATTTAGGAAGTAAACTGACGAAACTATCCGGATTTTTTCCAAATGTCATCACCTATAAAAATAGTTACTGCATCGAATTGCAAAAAGGGTCAAAACTTTTAGTTAATTCTTTTGCTCTTCTGGATTGTTTATTCACAATGTTTAGACAAAATGCTAACACACAAAAATACTAACTCAATATTTGAAAATACTGGAAAATATCAAAATGTTTAATTTACATATTTTTTATTTTGAAGCTGATGATAGCAATGATTTTTAAAGCAGTTTGAAATAGAATCACAAGTTTTAAGATTTTTATTTTAGAAAACAGGTAAAATGTTAGTTTTATATGTTTAAAATTGTGAATTTTAAGATTTCAATTATGCAATCAATCGGATGTTAGAAGCCTCATTGTTGTGACCTAATTTTATGATTTGCATTCTGCAAATTGTTTTGATATTAGTTTTAAGATATGTGAGATGAATGAGCTTTAAGTCATGAGGTGGCTGTTTAAGTTATTGTTTACCTTAGTTATTACTTTCAGCGTTAACAGCGACATTCGTATATTTGTTAGTATGATTCAAAAAGTCGAAGGAAAAAATGGCGGAGAGAAAATACAATTTATTTGGGTTATTGATTACTGTTGAAACAATTTCGTAGAATTCTTTCGGTAATAATTATTAACTCGAATAATTTCTATTTACCATATTTTCAAGATGTTTCTAGTGCACATATTCTTCTCAAAATATCTTCCCAAATTTATATATTAATAGAATTTTATTTTCCATTTTCTCTTTTTTAATTTCCTATTTCATTCTTTAATGACTACAATTACCTTTAGAGAAAATTTAATTCATATCAGCACCGCAATTTTTGAAAATTTACTCCATTAGTATTTGTAACTTTATCGAACTGAGGTATTAAATGTGTTTGGTACTGAACTAAATAGAAATGGAAATATTTAATGTGAAATAATTTGATATTAAGTGCATACTACATTCATTTTATTAAATATTTCATTCGAATAAGTAATGTGGGGTCTGCTAAATGAAGTTTTAGGTATCTTTAACTTTTAACATTAAATTTTGCATGACTAAGTCTTCCGTCAGTCTGCTCGAGAATAGTATTAGCTCAGTTTCTCTATCGCGATTAATCCGAATCGAATGTGCACAGGATACTAAAGGATTGGTGGTCCCTACTTTAAAAGGGTTATAAAAGACAGCAAAAGTAATAATTTTTCTGATAAAGTGCGTGATGGAATATGAAACGCGAACAAGAAATCACAGTAAATACGTTACTGTGTAGAACATGAAAAATGAAAAATTGTTTAATTTAAGGATGTTTGCAAGAAACAATGTTTGACATTTACAAGAATTATTCAATTAAATAGCAAAGAACTGCAACATCTACATAATAATCACGTTTGATCGCGTGCACAAGACGCAAATAATTTCTACTGAAGACGTTGTAGCTAGAATTATTTAGTGTCGCTGCAGTATAAGCACATGATATGCCGAGAATCTTTTAAAATGCATGACAATCACTTCGTCGTCGCTATGATGCATGATTAGAAGTTTCTGGATGCTCATTCAAACGATGTTTATTAAGCATCAAATATTAATTCTAATGAGTATTCCGTGATTAAAATAGCTTTTACCTCTACAAGTTCTTCGTATTTTCTGTGTTTCGGCTTTCACATTGCATATTTTAACGTTATTGTATTACAAATATTAATGACACATTTTTATAAGTTAGAGAAATAATTGTTTTATGCCTTATCACTACATTCAAACATTTGAGTAGATTTTAATACCCTTTAATGGTGTTTATATTTCATTGCTAATTAATGACTCGGGACATTAACCAACATTAAACTACATAAAGAAAATTCAGAAGGAAATTTTCATGCTATAGATGAAACCTACTGATAGATTCCGGAATGAAATGTAAGCAGGATGTATAATTTCAGGCATTTCTAATTAAAATAATTTCCTTAATCCTAATCATGTAGTTTTACTTTGTTTTCGTGACAGTGAGGATTCTGTTAACCTTCAGAGACTGGTTTATGTATGTCATGCACTGGCAAATTTATTCAGAAACTTCAATGAAAGATCGAAATTATTGAACACACATCAAAGCATTTTTAAGGAATTTATTCTCTTCACGACATTTCACATCGAGGAAAAATTTCTTGTATTTTCTTTGTTGTGTTTGGGAGGTAAATACGCAATCCCATGCAAATGAGTTCATCGAAAATAAACTTCGAAGTACGTCTCCAATGTCTTGGTCACGCGTCTTTGGTATTTTTTGTTCCATCTTTCACCTTCTTTCTTCTCTTTAAGACTTCAAAATTTGCATCCTCTTCCACAAAAACACGTGGCCTTCGTAAAATTCATTGGAAGCATCCTTGAAAAGCTGTCTCTACCATTCCTAAACATATCCTTGTTTAAGTGTGCATATTTGAATATTCTTAATATGTAGGTGCTTGAATAGAATTATTGGTAACGTGTTATATATTTCTGATCAAAAGCGTACCGTATTTGAAAGGAACAAGCGCTTGGTTTGCTTGTAAACAATTTCCTATCAGTCCTTTGGAGAATGAGTATGTTAAGACATGATATACGTGTGCAGATATTTAGTTGTGAGAAAAGTACCTAATCGGAAGAATAAATTATTAACTTTTATAAAAAAATAAATTCAGCATTAAAAACTACAGCTAATTATAAAAAAATTGAAGGAAATCACACGTTTCAGAAGAAATCAGAACGTTTTCAGAAGAAGTTCGCAAGCCAAAATTGAAATTTGTATCTATCCGTCTATGTTACATAATACGTCTATGTCATTTGTATTGATGCAATGCATCTGAAGTCAGAAAAAGAAAGAGAGAGCTTAATTTCACGGTAAAAACTATTTCTGTCTAACCTTTTCTGTATTAAATAATAGAATCAAGCAATCAAAAAGGGTCTTTATCTAATAAACATAAATATTTCGCATAAACTGAAACAAATGTAAAGAAATAAGCGAACAAAAAAGAAGGAGGTCCATCAATAATAACGCCTGAGCAAAATTAGGAGCTGAAATTGTTATTTTGTGCTATGATAAAAAATAATGCGAATGGAGAAGAACAATTGGTAAAGAAATGAAAATTATTTAAATTTTGGAAATTCATTTATATCGATTTCTACTTTTTTAACACACACTGGCTTCATTCTTTTCAAAATCTGTACTTATCTGCCATTTTTCTGATGATCATTTTTAAAAACATTTAAGGATAGAAAATAATCTGAAGATTCTGAACTCATGAGAAAATCAAAAATACTGTCTACTTAAGTACATGTTTCAGAATACCATACTCAAATAGAATTTGTGAAGAAAGCTGGAATAGACTTCTAAGAATTAATATCATTTAGAAAGCAGGCTGAGATTACTTGAATAGCAAATTCGTCTGATAATAAAATTTAATGATCATTTAAGAGAAGAAATTAATCCTGTATATTAAAGACAAAAATGTAAGAAGCCGATGAAAAAAGTTATTCTTTCTAAAGGGGTCGATGCAAGAAAAGGTTGGAATCCTTGAGTTAAGCAACCGTGCTGTTTAGCATTACAAAATTTACTACAGTCATTTAAAATATTCATTACATTGAAAAGATAAACAGTTGTAAAGTTTTTTGAAACAGCTTGCTCCTTGCCGATGTTCATACTTTGCGCCAAGCTGAAGAGCTAAGGGCAAGAAAGGGCTAGACCTTACACTGCTTGTGCTATGTGAATAACCTGCGAGGACCTGACATGCTACCATGACTTGCTTCATCTCCGAAACTTTCCCCTTGGGACATCATTCGTTGATTGCTGCAAAAGGAAGATCTTAATACCTAAACTGCCTAAGTTTGTTCTCAACAACATAACATTCCTCAGACAACAGTTAAGAATTTCAATAATTAACCTTATTCAACCTGATTTCCATGGCGTGCAAATGCATGTATTTCCATGTAAGGCTGTCATACTGCATTACTGAAGATGATTTGGCTATTTTATTTCGAATTTTTGCTATTGCATATGATTAATATATCTAATGATCTTGCGAACTTCAAATTTATGTAACCTTTTCTGTTTGAAGTTGCAATTTCAGTATTAAGCAATTTATGTTTGACATGAAGGTAGGAAGTAAGAAGGAGAGGCCCTAACAGGTTTTCCCCATACACCGCTTTGAAGCACTGGCGATTCCTTCGTAGTGACCAAAACATTCGGCGACTTACCATTAACATCAATGGTTTTTGACACGATCGGATGTAAATATTTTGTAATTACGTCGCAAATATACATATAAATGTATATATTTTCCTTTTCTACAATATTTAAGAGTTCTAAGAATGTAAAAAGAATAATTAAAACATTTTTAAACAACATTTCATTCTGAACGGAAATGCTATACTTTTCACAGAACAGTTTGCTCAGAACGGTTTAAATGCAATGTCTTCACACGTTTTCGTTAATTAGATTAGAAAAAAATTTAAGGTAATTCGATTTTATTCTGTTAAAGATTACAAAAATTAAGATCAAAGTTTATTATATTATTAATATTAAAATTGTGCATTATTTCTTTTCTATTTATAGAGCTTCTTCATAAAATACTTTCTCAAATATGACATTTTTTTTATCTTCTAAGGCATCTTTTGAATCAAAAAATCGAAGTCAATTTTTAACTCTATTCGGTCCATTTCAAATTAGAGAACCTTTTATTTTTAAAGTGAAATATGTTAAATATTGGTGCTCATTTCCATGTACTCAACTTTTTCTGAATATTTCTAAAAGGGAATAAAAAGAGGATTAAAAAAAATATATTATTTAAAACTTGTAACTAAATCATTATAAAATGTAAGGGAATAATTCTTTTAATTATAGTTATCAGATTTTTTACCCTCAATTTCAACAATACATATTCTAAAACTCTTCTCTATGACGTCCTTAAGTACGTATCTCATAGAAATTCCTTTTATAATACCTTTTAAGAGATTGATTTCCAGTACGAACAGTTCTTGCTTAAATAGTTTTATAAACGTATTTGTCAACAGTATTTCAGTTTACGTTTACAAGTCAATGTTAAGGTTATTGTATATTTAGATAATATTTATAATCATTATAAATTTAAACACATTTAAAAACTATATTTCTTCCCAATATCTTTCGCAGGAGTTTATGAGTAAATAAATCCTTCATTTCAGACACATTTATAAATAATTTAATAAATATTTACGAATTCTGTTAAAGACAGACTATGTACGGGTATTTATGCATGTGCTTGCAAAAAGCACATGCATAAATACCCATACATAGTTCATATTTTTCATTTTCAGCATGTGCAAATCTTTAATTTCTGTGCATTCACTATGCCTTTGGAGCATAAAATGACAGTAGCGAATGCTCTATCAAGGGTATCGAAAGACGTATACAATTTTAAAGGTACCGTAAAGTATTTTTCATTCTTTAAACATAACGTTTTTGCTAAAATCTGTATTTTTGTAACCACAGCTTAGAATTTTATAAAACAAATTCATAATCAAAATCGCTGTTGTTAGTTATCGAAAAATAACCAAGATGTGATTTTTGCGTAAATGTCACTAAACTATACAAATTGCTATTATCCATCACACAATGAATGTTTCTTTTATGCGGAAGTGTCCCGTTTTTCGATTTGTATGGAACTGTCGTGCGTCGAAATACTATCAGAACGCTGTCAAGGGAGCTTCTGATTGTAAACAAAAAACAACAAATCTGGAGACCGAAGCCTCGGAGCAGTGCTTCACTCGCAGTGCGGGCTTGGTCCCTCCTTCCTTTCTTACCTCCATGATGCTTGATGATCAAGTGTATGCTAGTTAGATATGTTACATAAATGCATATTCAAATTATCGAAAAAAATTAAATATTCATTTAAAATCCAACAATAATTATAAAAAGGAAAGAAATTATTTAATATACATGGTGTTTATAAAGTCCCGGACCCATTTTAATGTTTAATAACTCATAAAATAATGAAGATATAAACAAACTTATGGCATTTATTGACGGAATAACTTATATATTTTCCTTTTCAGGTTTGAATATCTTTACTTTTGTAAATATCGTCTGCGCGTGTGGTTAATTTCAGATAATTTCATTTTCCAGTCTAAATATCTATAATTTTCTAAATATCGTCTGCTTATTAATTGCATTTTGCTCTCTTTTACTAGATATCGCCATAATGTGCGCATATGGGGATCTGAAAACCTCCATGAATACCGTGAGGCACAAAGGGATTCCCCAAAGGTTAATGTGTAGCGTGAACTAATGCACGACCGAGTCATTGGGCTTTTCTTTTTTACAGAAAAGACGGTCTCATCAGTCGTATACTTAGACATGTTGGAAAACTTCGTATTTCCACAACTAGAAGAGCTTCAGCCACGTCGTTTTGCAACAAGATGGTGCACCACCTCATTCGGGTACCATCTTTCGTAGTTCTTTAAATGATCATTTTACAGGAAGACGGATTGGGCGAGGAGGTTCAATTCCTTAGCCACCCAGATCACCTGATATAAAGCCGCTGAACTTTTTCCTTTGGGGATTTATAAAGGACAACGTTTACAAGAGGAGAGAATCGAACATTGATGACCTAAAAGCCAGAATTACAACCGCAATAGCCTCTGTGGATGCCGACATGCTTGCCGGTACCTGGCGTGAAATTGAATATCGACTTGATATTCTCCGTGCGACGAAGGGGGCACACGTGGAAGTTCATTGACAAGGGTTATAAAACTTTTTAAGTCTATCTAACTATTTATGTTATTAATTTTAATCTATATTTATTATTTTATGAGTTATTAAACATCAAAATGGGTCCGGGACTTTTTAAACATCCTGTATATTCCTGGGTATATATAAGAATATGATAACGTATCTGTTTTCAGAAACTTCCGGCTCCTTGAATTGTAATTCTTTAAGTCATCATAGATGACACTAGACCGGCTATAAGATTCATGCCTTTAACAGTTCTTAAAACACTGAATTGTAGGAAAATTTGGAGGTTTAATAAGCGGCTTGGATAAGCGCTTTGAGAACATTTGAGATCTACGGAGAAGTTGATTGATGTAAAAGAAGGCAGCAGTTGCACAGTAAGAATCTGCTGTTGATAGATTATTTTGTGCATTTGCAATTCTCAATGAATGATTGTGAATTGGTTCATCTCCAGTATCTTTTCTGAATTATCTTTGCATGTTTCTGCACACAAAGAAAAGAGAAGGTATCCAAATAGCGTTAAATCGAGATCTTTTTACTTTGTTTGTAATAAAATAGAATTTACATCACTTGTTGACTTTTCTAGCCTTCGAGCATGATAAACGTGTCGCCTGATGTCGTCAACAGCGAAGATCCTTCGCAGTTAGATTATGCACAGATTGATGTACTATTCGATGAATTCTATTGTTAGTTATGGAATTTTATTATCCTTTTTTCGCAAATTATCCTGTTTTGATGCAAAATTAGAGACTCATACATATGGAATTTTATTCATTGTTTTGAAAGTAACTTCTGTTACGATGAATTTAAAAGAAATATATTTAAAGTGTTTATTAATTTGTCTTTTACCTCCATCTTACTTGGCGAAAAACAGATCCTAACCATTTTCCAAGCTTGTAGAAAGAATTTAATACAAAAGACCCAAGATTACATGCAGTGGTACTTTAGTATACGTTATTAATCCGTTCCAAATCCTTGAACGTATACCAAGCTGGAAATCTACCAAACGAACTCCTCCAATAAGAAATAAAAAGAAAATAATTAACCCGTTCTTATAACTCAAAAGTATTGTTATTGTTATAACATAGTTTAATATTAAAGTACAAGTACATTTGATGAATATCTATACATAAACGAAGCACTGCGCGTAATACTGTGCTTCAATGTTCTTCTACTAACCAGATCAGAAGCAATTTTTTAATATGTTTTAACGTCGCTGATCTTTGTTTAGTAATCAATTTCATCCCCTTCTTAACGTTAACCGATGTAGTAGCGTCTGTGTTTTGCACAGTAATAGACACCATCTTACTCGCCATATATGGTACGCAATAACCTAGTCTCAGATATGCATGTCAACTTCATTCTTTTCAACAATCTCTTTTTTCACCTCTATGGCGATCGTAACCATTTTCTTCATTGCTTGAGTCTTCACATTAGCTTTCCTAAAACTCATTCTAAAGGAATTTTCAAACGAATTACGCAAAAAAACACGAAATCACTTGAAAATTCACAGTCACAGAGAGTACTGTGTATTGAATAGTAGGTGCAGGCGTATTAAAGCTCATGAGCAGTCATAGCATTGTCTCGAGAGAGTAGCAAGTGTAGTGTATGCAGCCGTGGTTCACCGAACTAGAGTTATATTCCAAACGAATGTTTGTCTTATATCAAATAAAAATTTTCACTTCCAAATTAATAAGTTGTACGCATTTCAAAACGAACGTACACCGAGGTACCACTGCATTAGCTTAAAAATATTAGTTTATATATTACAAATATTGAAACTGCCAAAGAGGAGGAGAAACACGTCCCTACGCTAATGCGCACGTTTCAACAGGCAAGATACGCGATAGAAGTTAAACTCAGTCCTCAGATCTTAAATATTTTGCAAAGAAATTTTAATGAATTAATTTTAATGATACTATGAATAACTGTCACCGCATGTATAAAAACTTTACACTGATAAATTTTAGTTCCAGATTTTATTGTATAGGTAATTATTACTCCCGAATGTGATGAAAATTCTGTGAACAACGCCGAAGAATTTTTTTCATCGCATTTTAAATCAAGGTTTCCAACAAGGTTGAAGAAGAATTTACTGGGGTCCACACAATTCGATATTAAGTTTCGGGTCTGTGGAATTAAATAATTTTACTGAGCAACTGATGTTACAATAAACTAAATAATTAATCCTTCCTTTCATATTTTATTTTATGTATTTTTTCTAGATTATTCAAAATCTAGAATGCTTTATTAACAATCACACGCTTGACGAAACTGCCATAACGCGAATGCTCCTTCTTCTCCTCTCTATGCTTATCACTAGCGTTTCAATATAGAAAAAACTGAGGTTGCGTCGTGAGGGAGAATCGTTATGCGCAATGAGAAAATTTTCCGCGCTTCAGAAAGCACCAATGTACGGTTGGCTTTCACATTTCATTATTTTATTTCATATCGTCGATATTAAAATGAATGAAAATAATTACAAAGTGATTGAGTAATTTTGAACTAATATTTCCATAATATTATCTAATTATAAAACTCTATAAAAAAGTATATTTTTTGTGTTATTTATTCTTCCCCCTCCCGATTTTTATTTGCATGTTTAGTTTATGTTTATTTATAAGTAATTCTGTAAGTAATATTACAAAATTTTCCTGAATGTTTATACATTTAATACACGTTAATTTTACATTTTGTATCACAAACGAAAAACCCAAACTTAGATTTATAAAACCAGTTTAGGTTAGAAGATGTAGACAGTTAAAAATAAAATTCTCGAGACACTTCAGTGCCTAAAAAAGGTTGAAAACAGTGTTTCAATTTAATGAAAAACTTTCTTAGTGTAACGTTTACTCGTTTATTTAACGAATATTTCAGCATTTCAGTTGCTTGGAAAATATTCTGAAAACCTTAAGTCTCACGTTAATTCTGCAGTATTTTGTCAGAGTTTAATCCGTTAGTGGCTAAGTGGATAAGACCCTCGAAAAGCGGTAGCTTGAATCAGGTTCAAATCCCAGAGAACCGGCTGGCTGCAGGCATGTTTCGATTTTTTTTTAATGGGAGAGGGTAAATACGAGTCAGTTGCCCTTAAAAAATTCTTCGGAAAGAGATTCTTTTCTTCAAGTAAAAGTTAACATTCTTTGAATTTCCTTTCTTATGCCTATTCATTTAAACTACTAGTTAGTTTCGAGTTTAATTATAGTAGCTTGACCTGAAATTGCCATGAATTGTTGATTAGGCAAACAGCACTAGGTACATCTACAATTTCAAACAAGGAGAACAGGATTATACCGGCAAGTTCTAAAAACAGGTAGCAATAAAAACAGAATATACATTTTATAAAATAACTCACAATGCAAAGACAAATTTTAATCAAACAAAAATAGTGTTAGACAATAATGATTTTTTTTTCCCTCCAATGGCCGGCTCAAGACATCTTAGACGTTGGCCTCTAGGGCCGGAAGCGGTAGTCACTTTATTATGGAGGTACCTAATTGGTGAATTATCTTTGCCTCCTATGAAGGGATGGACATTTACAAACGATGCTTTCCCCGGGATTCGAACCCGGGCCCTTTGGTATCACAGTCGGCTCCCGTAGCTACTGTATCGTCTGGGCGGCGTACTAAAGAAGTAATTACTTACAAAAGGAAGTGTATTAATAGCGAATTTCACTTTATCATTAAATATCATTGACGGATGCATATCATTAGCCTTGTATCAAAAATCAGAATCTTTTGTTTAGTTTACCAACGACAGATAGTAGCTATGTAATCATTAGACTCGTATATTTCTGACTTTGAGAACCATCGCTACAGATGCGCCTGTCAGAATATAGTTAATATCACAACATTAGTCTACATTTATTCGGATAATGGGGATTCTACTGTAGATGCATATAAAACTACCTACAAATTAATTATAAATTTGTAATGGATTACGAAATTAATTGATTACAAATTAAGTAAATTTGTATGAAATTATTAACCTACATTGTCATTAATAATACGGGTTTTTTGTCTGTTTTTAATTTTTTTCCTTTATTTTTGGTTATCTGAATTTATTAATCTATTTTAACAGTTGAAAACGATAGAGATTTACAATTTGTTCAAGATTTAATAGCAAATTATCTTTTTTACCTTTATAAATACAAAGTTTCATTTTCATGCATTTTCACGGGATTGCTTATTACAAAGTTTATAGTTTTATTTATTTATTTATGGTGCATCACATTACTTAATTAGGTGCAATATCCTTTCCTTGAATTTTGAAGCAGAAAATGACTAACAATGACAAAACCTGTCATTTTTCCTCAAAGGAAGCTATAATGGACTTTTCAACGCTTCCCTTCATCAAATTAAACATCAAGAAACTGGTTCTTTTTAGTTATGCCCATGACATAGACCTTTAATCTCGCGTCTCTATGGGATGATTAAATTATCCTTGAGTATTATTCAAGAAGAAGGAAAATTTGATCTTTTTCTACTCTGATTAGCAACTCTTCGTAAGAAAATTATCAGATTTCAGTTTCTCAGAATGGCAATAGTATTTGTTTTCTGTCTTGTGGTAAGTGCTGTCCAATGTAAAAGGAGGATCCTTAGCCATGATCTTTTACCTGAAGACATGAAAAATAAGAGAAGGAAGCATTTTGCACTTTTTGCGGTTACGAAAACATGTTAAAAGATTCTCCTACTGACATAAATTAGTTAAACTACTGATTGAAAAGCTGTTAGTTAAAATAGCAAAAATTAACTCCCATAATGTAAAAACTATGAGGATGTTTTAAAATAGCTGAAAGCAGTACAATATGAGTGTATATTTTGAATCTGCCAGATACAAGTACAGCTTTTCAAAAAAAAGAGAAAGAGAGAAAAGAAAAATGATAGCTGTACCTTTAATAAAATTTACAAAATATACAACTATTGTTACTGTTTGATGTGTCTTTATGCTTAAAATTATTCGTTTAAGTTCCTCTAAATTTAGCATTCAGCTAATACGATACTGGTCCCACCGAAAACCGAAAATGATATTTTTCATGATTTACCATTTCATGCATATCATTCTTTGTTACTTTCAATGAAAATATTAAATCCATTTTATCATGAAATAATTAATCATTTCTGTAAATAACTGATTATATGTTTGAAAACTGTTAATTTCATTCTTCCATTCATAGAACCAAATTTTATTAACTGTACAGAAATTTTCTACATTGTTAGTTAAACGGTAACATAAAATTATTTCATTATAATGCGGGAAAGTGGAACTAGGATTACACATGTGTTACACTGAAACTGAAGAATAATCCAATAAAAAACTGCTATGCAAAACTTAAACTGAGAGAATTATATGTATTTAGGTATTCAACAGTAAATTTGAAAACTAATTTTTCTTCAATTCTGTCAAAACATGATATGGGTAAAAGGCAACAAATAAAACTAAGAGTGAAAAATACGTTAGGCTAACAATAAGATAACTTGTGGTAAATATACATTGAGTTCTGGAATATATTTAGTTTTCTTTTAATTTTGATTTTTATCGTCAAGGAAACTTAATTATTGTTCAGCCTTTCTATTTCTTTCAGCTGTTGGAATGACATACCTTTATGTACTTCAGGAGCTATTTTTGCTTTTCCTCATTTCGCTGTTATGTGTTGAATAGTGTAAGAAGTATTACTGTCACTGGCAACTTGTTATTATAAAGTAAGTATCATTTTCTGCACAAGTAAACCTTTTATATAAATTTATAATGGCTGTGCTTAAGCATTGTTTAATACAAATTAATCATAAAAATCAGCATTTTTCATTTTAATCTTTACTGAAAAAAGAAAATAATTACCAAGAGTTTTACAGAATCCACTCCATTTTTTCACACAAAAAGCTTTAATTTAAATTTAAAAATAAAGTACAGGAAAAAAAGCTGTCAGTAATATATCATACCATAATATTCATGAAATATTTTTCATCAATAACCGAAGTGCATTCGAAGATGTAAACAACAGTGTTCAAAATACGTCTTCCATTTCACAAGCTTAAACATTATAAAACCACAAATTTCGAGCACTTTTGAAAATCGTATTGCCATATTCCTTAACCGTTGCCTCGACAAAATAAACGAAACCGAAATGAGACAAAATAAACAATATCTTAGAGTTCAGTTCTCAATTGCGAAAGCATTAGTTCTAAAACAAATGTAGTAAACGTTACACTTCTACTTAAGACAGAGTAAATGAAAAATAATAATGATGCGAGTATTCCCATTTCTTGCCTCACATTACGATTTCTACTGTAACATTTTATTACTCGCTTTATAAAATTAGAGATAAATTCTGTAAATAGATTTATATAATCTATTATTCCCGTTAAACTATATGATAGATTATTTTTCTTCTTTTAGTGCACTAATTAATATACCCATTTTTTTGTGTTTATTTGAGTAGGACTTAGCATGTGAAGGCTGTCTACTTTATCAGTATATCAATTCACTTTTTTGTTATCCTCAAAATCTAACTATTAACTTTATTTCCTTTTACAACTCAACCTCCGTATCATATATCTTTCATTCATGATACATGGTTTGGCGGTTCAACTGCATCATCTCACTTTTCGTAGGAACATGCAAATGTAATATACAAAATACAAATATTATGAGATACAAGAACCTGTAGGCATTTACTGATGACACTTAATACAGCAAACAAAATGAACCATCAGCCAAGACACAGGAGTCATTTATTGAAGGCAGGGACATATGAATATACTAAACAGAGGCGATTAAGTAATTTGAATAGGACAAAGTATAGGAGGCTATCTGCCTAAAGATACAGATGGAGAATTTCTAACGGAGATTTAATCGTATTCACGTTACACATGGGGAGAATCACAAAACCCAACCATGCATCCAGCTCATTCACCTGGATCGATACTTCAGTATTAAGCGATCTTAACCACACGGCCATTGAAAAGGCCTAAAAAGAGCAAACTCAAATTCAAGAAAATATAGGCATCCAGTCATAGAAGAATGAACAGATAAGAAATTATCGCATTTCCCCGTGCGCGCTTCTCTTGGTGTAAGAGTTTAGTGTGTCCGCTTAGCAAGTAGAAGACGCCTAAATCGAATCATGATGGCAGTGTGGCTGAATTTTCGTATTTTCTACTCAAAACAAAATCCTGATGTCTTTGCAAGTATACTAAATAAAGTTACTTGAAATCGAAGAAAATGTAGGTATATGTTTATTGCAGGTATTATTGGGACAACATGTGAATTTATTATAATATGTTCAAGATTATTATTAATTATAATTATTTATTATTAATATTTATTACTATTAAGTATACAGAAAGTTTATTGAGAACTAAGAAAATGGGATATTTACTGACGGTGAGTTAGTGATTATTAAACAGAAAAGCATTTTTTGATAAAAGTGGCAGAGAATATGCACTAAACAGATTTAAAGATCCAAAAAATGGAGTGTTTATTTATGATAAAATTTATCGTGACAATGCTAGTATTTATTAACAATGCTTGGAACAGAGATGACTGGAGTTAAATAAAGCTGAGTTCTCTTTCCAGAAAAAACTTGAATTCGAAGTTTTAATCATAACGAGATTTCCTTTCCTTATAAATTGCGAAAGGAAACGTTTGAATAGCAAAGGACGAAAACACGCTGTACATAGTAGCAATTAAGCTCTTATTCTTGAATACCATTTATTCTAAAGACATTTTAATGAAATGCATGTTTCAACAGATGTGACGAAAGTAAACACAATATAAGGACGTTCGCTCGAATCCTTCACAATAAAAGCACTAAGTAATGATTTCCAGTGAGTTGTTTTATACAAAGAAAAGCGTAAAGCTATCTATATGATTCCAATCTCATCTAGGGTGAAGGCGTAGATGCTATGAATACTGCACACAAAGTTCTGATTAAAGCTGTCCATGATTAGTAATTTTTAAAGGTTTTGTGGTCGTAACAAAAAATAAAATCGTTTTCATCTCTGCTCACGATATCCTGTCAGTGTTGTTACTAGAATTACGTTCATAAGTAATTGCTTTAATTCAATAAACTGCTGGAATTCAATATTTTACCGTATTTAATGACAAAAATCCTAGAAGAATCTTGCTCTTACAAGCTATTAATAATTCTTGAATTTTATTTTCGGACTTAGGGTTATTGATGTAGAACCGAGCCTAGCAACGTTGGCTCATAAGGAATGAAGGAATAAAAACTGTTCAGAACGTCTCTAAGGTTATCTTATTTTATGTCGAATAGGTATGCGTTATTAGCCAAAATTCCATCTTCTACAACTGTGGACGAACTACGTAATATGGCGATGCTTATACATTTATTTTACTTTTATTTAATTTTTATTTTTTATCTGTTTATTTTTTCTTTTGTAATTCGCGTAGTGTCACATCGCTGCTTCCTCTGATATTAATTATAAAGTTATAAGTGTTATCAGAATAAAAATAATTTTGGTAAGTTGCCCAGTTACGCAATAAATTATAAAGTATTTTCGCACTCCTTCAAGCATGCCTTCGTGGTATAACGGTAGCTCGCTCAGTGCGTATTCGAGACGTCCAGGTTCGAGTCCCGGCGATGGCACTGCTCATTTTTCATATCTCCTACTTCAAAATAAACTAATGACTCTGCAGTGGTGCCGGAACTAAAAGGTGGCGGCCAATAATTCGTCATCACCAGGATTTGGCGAATGGGTTCCCTAATCCCCAGTCGCCGTTTAAAAAGAGGGGATATATAATATATTTTCTCCCTCCTTCCAGCATGCCTTCGTGGTTTAAAGGTAGCAAGATCGTTGCGTATTCCAGAGGTCCAGGTTCGAGTTCCAGCGAAGGCATTGTTCACTTTTCATATCTTCTACTTAAAAAAAACCTCATGACTGTTCAAAGTTCTTTCCTAAATTACCGAGTTTCATTAGTATATTACAAGATTTTGCTTAAGGAGGTGAAAACAACAAATGAAGCTCGCATTGGTCAGTCAAACCACCATGGGGACCAACCGAATCTTAAAGGATGCAAAGCAGCATTTAACTCGTAAAGGCTGTCTGGGGAACAGATCAATCAAAATTTCAAATTCAAGAAAAAAAATTCATCATAAAACCTAAAACTAGTGGATGCGTAGCGATTAAAATTGTCTCTCCGCGTGATTCGCATGAGCACACTGTGTCCGACTAAATAAAACCTCTTGAAAATATAGGGCTTTTACGTACTCATTGCATTTATCTGACAGAAATCCTACCCCAAATAAGAACTGAATTATGGGAAGCAAGCATCCATTCGATGAGCGAAATTAAAGCGATGCCGTCAACTGGTAATTTCTTCTTCATTACGACTTTTACTTGTTGACAAAATATAGTCGAACACCTATTGATTTGACAGCTAAAAAGCAGAGGAAACATGGAAGGAACAGGTCTCGGACTCAAAAATCAGATAATCGTTCAGACATCTACAATGTGTTAAAGAATATTAAGGCTCAGTTAAGGGTGGTTATGAAGTCGCAAAGCGAATAGCTGTGCTATGCTGTGATTTTTTACCTTTGCATCGTACATGAGTATTATACCATTCATTTCATTTATTCTTATTTGAATGTTGGCAGAAGACTTTAAATTTCATGCCACTGTTTATTTAAAAAACAAAAATGGACTCCTGCGAAACTCTGATTTGACAAATTTAATATATTGATTACTGACGTCTGATGAAATAAAGTAACTGCCTTTGAGGTTGAGATAAAAACTTGAGATTATTGTTCACTATTCTATTTTGCTAAATGCAATCATATGATTAAAGATTATTAAGGTCTTTAGAGCGAGAAACGTGAAATTTCAACTCTTTCTTCGCCTACTTTCGAACTACGGATCTCTGCCTTGCTAGCTGGACGTTATAACAGCTGATACAGAGGGGTATATGATAACTCCTTCTTTATCTATAATACTTCTTATTAGTGAAGTATTATACATACTTCTTTATGTATAATACTTCACTAATAATATAAGTGCTAAAGAGCGTATAGATCGATTCAATTTTATAATAATTTTCAAAAATCCCAAAATAGAAGTTTCCTTTGAGAACATACTTGTAAAATACATATTACAAGTAATAGATTTTGAATGAACATAAACTTATAATAAGAATTTTCAGATCTTAAATAATAGTTTTATTAAAATGTTTATTAATTAGCATTTAGTATGGATGAAATTGGGAAACATTGGCGGCATATTTCGCCTTCGATACGCTAGTAAGTTTTTTATAAGAGAACTAACTCTAGAATACTTTGACACCACCAAGGAAAACCACAGACCTAACTCTTCCTCGAAAGGCCTTTTAGTGTTTACTCATCCTTGTAGGTAATATCTAGTACTAGATAGATCACTCCAAGGGAAGGATTCGCAGACTACATTGCATTTATTTCAATTCTATAATTTGCAGTCGGATTAGTTATTAGGTATGCAAATATTTTCGTACGTAGATATTTCTACGTCATACATCATACATACATAATTAATTATATAGTATATAAATCCATGTTACTTAAGTCCAGAATAACCAAGATATGTAACTATACTGGTTATCATAAATTAAAGAAAAATCCCAAAAATAGCGATAACTCCCTCAAAAATAACCCAAACCGTGTAAAATTTGAATATGTTGCCGAGTAAGAGTAGCTGAGTAAAAGGGCAATATGCAAATTAGTGGTGCTGCACTCGGAATACATCATCTGCGAGTAGCATAAAAGTCCATGTTTGAGAGCAAGCCCACATATTTCACTGTGATACATCAGAAATCTGAGATACCCAATTCGTAACAATGACCTCCAGGCATCATTTGCCTGCAGAACTACGATGGAGAGCCACTGGGAGACTAGAGGCAGGACAAAGTCAAACAGAAGTGGCCAGATGGCTAAATGTAAGTCTTTGTGTGGTTCATAGACTGTGCAGGCAATTTCAAACCACAGATTCGGCATCTAGGAGGTTCAGCCAAGGACGGCCAACTGCTACGACGATCGCTGATGACTGATATTTGGTATTATGTGCAAACAGGAATAGAACCGCTACTCCGCTCTTCTTAGATCCTCCCTTGCTGTAGCCACCGTAAGGCTGATATCAACGTCAACTGTGCGTAGAAGGCTTCACGAAGGTGGTCCGTATGCGAGGCGGCTAGCCATTTGCGTGCCACTCACGTCATGCCAAAGGAGGGATCATTTGCAGGGGGCATGACAACATGTCCACTGAAAGCCTGATCAGTGGAGGGCGGTTCTCTTTACAAACGAGTCCAGGCTTAGTCTAGAAAGCTATAGTAGGTGTTATTTGATATGGAGAGAACCTGGAACCCGTTATCATCCGTCAAACATCCGTGAAAAAGATGCATACGAAAAGGCAATGGCTGTGTTTGGGGTGGCATCTCTTTGGGTGGACGCACAGACCTCCATGTCTTTTGAAGGGGAGCCGTGAATGCTCAGGTTTATATAGATGATATCCATGATGCTTATGTGCGCCCATATTCCGGGGCAATAGGTGATGCTTTCCTGTTACAGGACGAAAACGCAAGACCACACAGGGCTCTCATCATAGATGATTATCGTCAGGAAACAATTATGTTGGGATGGAGTGGAAATTATGGAGTGGCCAGCTCGATCCCCGGACTTGAATCCTATCGAGCACGTTCGGGATGCTTTAGGAAGACGTCTAGCTGCTCTCAATCCGCCCCCTCAGGTCCTTGCCGCGCTTGCAACTGGTTTGCAAGAGCAATAGCCCTCGCTTCCTATGGAACTGATAGACCGCATAATTAAATGCATCACACATCGCTGTGTGTTCTGTATTGCTTCTAGAGGCGATCATATTCCATATTGAAGGTACTTCTCCTATAGCAAACTGACACCTTCGATTTTTACATTTTTACACATTTTATACATGGGCTAATTTCTATGCTACCATAATTGTCTAGTAATTTCTTTATATGTTATTTGATACCTTACTATATGTTGTATATTGTGGGAAGTTTCATAACATTCTACATGTAACTTTTTCAGTAATCTTGATTTTTGTGATTTTTCCTTAATTTATGATAACCAGTGTATTTCACAACATACATTTTCACAAAGAATTTAGATGTCAACACGTGGAGTTTGTTAATCTATAAGTTCTTAATTTACTATATAATAATTGTCATCAATTGTTTTCATTGTATTTTTTTTTATTCTATATATAACTAAAAACAAATTTATCCATTCTGATGTAGATCTAACAGTGATTAGTACAATTTTACATAATTTTACGGGAGTATTATGTATACTGTTTTAAAATACTGTGTAAAATATCTCATAACCCATACATTTATTTTTATATGTCATATATAAGGTTATTATTTACACATTTCTACACAGTTTGTTAACCTATAAGTTCTTAATTTATCAGGACTTAGTGTTCTGTGCATCCGTTTTGGAAGCATTGTAAATTCTGTAAAGGGTTCTTATCCTTACGTTCTAAGTCCTGAACTGGAACAGGGAGCGGAAGGTACGCTATGTTCTGATGTAACTGCTGGGCTGGAGAATAACTGCACGTGAAGGGATTTGAAATCCTCTTTTATTAATTCACTATTAATAACAAACCTCCCTATTCGGGAGAGATACAGAAAGTAAAAGACCGCACTTGGGTCTTAACGTAACAATCAAATAAATTTAAATAAATTAAAATATAACTTAAATTAAACTTTGCTTCGCAGAGCAATTCGCGGAAGTTGGCCTCTATCTAAAAGGGTGCGTAGCAAGATATACTAAATACTACCGCACTTTAATTTATTTTACAATGCAATCACGTAGTAAGCACTATGGCTTATAAATTTAAACTGCTAGCTGGTCAGGCGAAAGTTGAGCAGCGTGACCGTGATCTGAGGCAAAGCTCTCACACACCGAGAGGTTTCTACCTCTGTCTTAAATAGTGCTTGGCTGAACTTCAAAAATTAGCATAAGCTAAAAACGCGCGCTTCTTCTGACAGGAAGTTGAAGCAGAGAGGAGATAGAAAAGATTTAAATTAAAATAAACTTGGTTAGTTTAACTAAAACCTTACAAATTTACTATATAATAATTGTCATCAATTGTTTTCATTGTATTTTTTTTTATTCTATATATAACTAAAAACAAATTTATCCATTCTGATGTAGATCTAACAGTGATTAGTACAATTTCACATAATTTTACGGGAGTATTATGTATACTGTTTTAAAATACTGTGTAAAATATCTCATAACCCATACATTTATTTTTATATGTCATATATAAGGTTATTATTTACACATTTCTACACAGTGTTCTCATTATGCAGAATCTATTTATGTCAAATGCATACTATTGAATAATTTCAAGTT
Source organism: Stegodyphus mimosarum (assembly GCA_000611955.2). Classification (NCBI taxonomy): domain Eukaryota; kingdom Metazoa; phylum Arthropoda; class Arachnida; order Araneae; family Eresidae; genus Stegodyphus; species Stegodyphus mimosarum. The sequence goes on along the minus strand of KK115857.1, from coordinate 587,477 downwards.
ACATAGTTTTGTTACTAAACCATTACAATGCATTAATACTATATGCAATTAATTGAGCTTTGAATACTATATTTGAGTTATATAATTCAATTGACTACTTAAGAAACACTTCACATTCCAAATTTTTACAAAATACATTCTAAAAATAATACAAATATTAAATTACAGAAAGTAAAATAGCATTGCTAGAATTACGTATAACGCTTTTCTACTAAACTGCATTATACATCACTGAATTATATATGCATTATCAATTTAGTGATGGTTGCTATAGTTAAACGAACTATTCTAATTTATTGATTAAAATGCATTAAATAGTATAGTATGAATGTCAAAATCCTGCAGTAAGCTTTAGTAAAATGATCTAATTTTGAGGCTGTTATGGTTGCTTTTACAACTTCTCTAAACACTGGCGACTTTGATGAGTTGACTGAGTGACTTGTCTCATATAAGAATCCTAAGTTGTTGCTTGCAAGAGACCAATTATTACAATATCCATCTTCTGACTTACAGTCAATCATTCTGTTTTTACTACACTTCGAGCAAACTATTTCATTTGTGCAATTTCTGATAAATGCCTATAGGCAGACAACTGCAGCACCTAACTATCTTAGAAAGCTCTAAACCCATAGGCGTTGAGACCATTGAAAGAACGTTTTTTCTCTAAAGGTTTTGCACTAATGATCATGTCAATTTCTATCAAATATACGTTGCAAGCAATTGAAAGGAAACTTTCTACTTTTAATGAAATTTTAGTATTATCAAAAAGTAATTATTGTAAAAATAAGCAACCACAACTTCATCTGCATTAGACTTGATAGAAAAATGGCCTCATGTGCATAATTTAGAAATCTCATTTTTATAAGGCTGCACATTAAACTTTCAGAACAACATAAAATTTAGATGTCTAAGAATAATAATAAATAATTTTGCTTTACTGGGCAAACAATTATTATTTTTATAGTTTATCTTTCTTAAATTGATATACTCTAAATGATGAAATGTAGGTGAATTAGAATTTTACCTTTTGCTTAGTGAATAATGGGGATTGTGAATGAAAGAACACGGCAAGACATGCTTACTTTCACCATCAACAAAAAATAATAAACTATGTGTGAAAGAAAAGTAAAATCTTTTTAAACACTTCACAAAATATTATATATGCCCTTAAACGAACTTAATTTGCGTTCAGAAAATGGGAGAAAGTTGTTTATGACCTTTTTCTGTGCGTTCTTTCACCAACATTTGTGTATTTGCGTGTCATCACACGTATGGAATGTTCACCCTTTTGAAACTGCAGCATCTGGCAGTAAAACAAATTGAACGGTCTGTTCAGCTTTTATTGTCATTTTTATTGTGTTGGCAATCAAATTCGTTATTAGATAGCTATCCATTTTAATTTTATATTTTACAGTACTTTTTACAGCTATTTGTTTGCTTTCTGCATCATTCTTTCTTCCTGTAAAAGGAGAAAAAATATATAAAAGAAAATATCCGTAACTTTAACTGCAAAAGCAATTACTCTCGACTGAAAGAGAATGGAGTGTTACGGACTACGCTTCAGGATGAGTGAATGAAAGTAAGAGGGCGCTCGTGGCAGTTCTTAAAAATGACGTTTAAAACGCAACGATGCCAGCCCACTGAAGCAATACGATGGAGCGTGCTTCGTGTCACGTAGACAGGTTTCGACTTTGACTTTGCTCGGGCGAAAGGCATTCATTTTTTTTCCCAGCTTTTGTTGATTTTTTTTTCCTTTAAACGTTTATGAGGAATTTTTAAATTCGTATTATTTTCCTGAATTGAAGTTGACTTTTAAATTAGAATTTTTTTTATATTTAAAAGAATATATAACTTGTATAAATACAATTAAAAGTAAAAGCATGAACTGCAATACCGAAAATTTATTTAAAAAACTAAAATAGTACTTCAGTCTTTTAATTAAACCCTTTTAAACTCAGCATTGTAAAATGGCATCCATAGTAAAACGGCTACCATTTATCAAATCCGTGATAACCTGAAGAGACCGCATCACTTGCAAACATTATTTCACTAAAAGAAGAAAGTTTGATCACGGCTGTTCTTTTTCCTCTGGGGTATTAAAGACATTATAATATTTATTTATATAGACATTATAATATTGATCTTATCTGTAAAATGAAATTATTAATAACAAATATAAATTTTTCAAAAATTTCCAATTACAATATATAATTCTCACATACTTAACTGAATGTGTTTTCTATTTACCCATACATATAAAACATATTCCTACTTAATTTTATGTTATGTTATTCATTCCAATCTAAACTGTTTCAAATAAATCATTAAAATAGATACTGCTTAGAGAGAAACATTTGAAGCCACTAGCATCTTTCTTTGAAGATAGAATGGCGCATTGGAAGTTTTGCAAAATCATGGAAAGAGATGAAATTTACTCTTAAATGGTACATTTGCTTATAAGCTGGTTGCTGTTTTGACAGGAACGTGTTTTGTGATTCAAAGCAACACAAATTTCAAGGTCTCTTGGTAGATAGAGGCCTAAGTGATTAGGACATACAACCATTTCCCATCAATCATCATTTTTCGCTAACAAATGAGGCAAGTCCAAGATTACAATAAATTAAAAAAATTTTATAGTTCATACAAATCAGTTTTTACTTTTCTATGGAGGAATTTGACAATAGTCTATTTCTGATATTGACGACGTTGAAAAAGGAAACTTATTGGACCGTTAAAAGAAAATTAGAAAAATTTTTGCTTTATGTTTGCTTCCTCTTTTTTTAAAACGCTCAAATATTTAGATTACAATAGTATTAATTTTGAGGGTGCGTTTTTCTGAGAGTAACTGCAGGTCAGTTTTGAAATAATAACTGCAATAATAATAAGCATATAATATTTTATTTTAATTTTAAAAAAGGAACTTTATAGCATGCAAAGAGTATTTAAAGAAAACACTTTGCTGCCTAAAATAACTGACATAAAATATGCCATTTTCATTGTTTTTACTAAGATAAGCTTAACCATGGGTTATCTAAACTTGCCTTACATAAATCGCTTTTTGTAAACGGCATTGCATTATCCTTCATTATATATATGCATATATATTGTTTATCGTTTATTAATCTCAGATGTACACTTACTGCTAATCTGATATAAAAATTCTAAATCAGGTGGCTTGAATATCCTAGTCACCTCCCTTTGGTGAGGAAAATATCTGCCATTTCTTCATTCATCGTTTCTGAGATTCTTTCATCATTTCTGAGACTCTCTTATTATTGAGTCTAATATTTTTTAGCATCTGTATTGCTGTTCATCATATTAGGTTCAAGAGCCAGCGAATATGGTTAAAAACCACTGACTTCCTTTCCAACTCAACTAGCATGTTGCAGTTTCCGATCATTTCGTCATTTTCGTAACACCGTACTATACAGCAGTCGAGGAATTCTTATGTACGTTTCAGGATGCTGATGGTAACGTTCAGATGGGTAACGCTGATGACGCTGATGAACGCTTTGATCAGTATTAATCCCAGACCATCGGCTTTCTTTCTTTCTTTTCGCCTGGGTTAGGTGCTTTTGAGCCTGTTGGATCCCTTCGATGGAATTTAAATATATATATATATATAATGCATAATATAAATGCATAATGCCATGTTGCGTAAGAGTACTCAAAATATACGACTAGCTGGAAGTTCACTAGAAAGGTCTCGTGGTGGGGGAAGAGGGGTTGGACCGTCCTCTGGGATGTTGTTCTTCAAAATCGGGGCGGAATTGGGCAAAGTCTGACTATCACTATGGTGCTTAAAACTCAGGCCAACGACTGAGGCAACCTTACACTCATTGTCTAGATAAAATTCGTGGGTTTGTTTTGATTAGGTCAGACAAGTGAGATTAGCACAGTAACCTTTCAGGTGTGCTTGCTATTGTTCACGTTGGGCTTGCTATATGCCATCTAAATGATAAAAATGAGACAGTTCTGGAAAGGAAAATGCTTCCAAATTTATCTTAATTTCATCAACTGCTCTAGCAGTTAGAGTTTTAAATATACGAATCTACGTAACTTGATAAGTCTGAAATACTACTCCTTGATTCATTGCTTTAGCACTAGACAGAAGTAAAGACTTTAAAAATGGCTGAATTCTATTTTGCCATCTATGTAACAAATCCTTCCACAATTCTTTCTTATATTTTTCTTCACATTGTAAATTTTTAATAGAAATTTAATTAAATTGAAACAATTTAATAAATTAATATGCATGTTATTGATAAATACGAAATTAAAATTCAAAACTTTAAGGGTTCTTTCCTATATTATACTTGCAAGATTAAGATTGATTAATGGGCATTTTAAAGAGTGTCATTAATCAGAGAAACGCTTTCCTCGGTCTACAGTTAAAAATAGATTATTTATTTTAGCACCCTCTGAAAGGAAAAAATTGGCGAAATACCGCGCTAAAGTCCTTGAAAATCTTATGATTTTTTTTAGATAACGGTATTTCCTCTCTGCACCACTTATCGTTAAAGAAATACTTGTTAAATGCTCAACAAAGTGTTGTCTTATGTAAACCCTCCAGCCTTCAAGATGTTATCCAAGTCTTCTAGTTTTCCACACGCCTAGCGTATCTAATAGCTTTAAAAGGAAACTCAAAGAGGTTGTTAGGATCATTCGATAGAGCATAATATACGATTTGCACGTGTGACTCATGAATCATATTTGCCAGTTTATTTTGCTCATGACGAGATTTTATCATTTCTTATCACTTCCTTTTCACTATAAAAGAAATTTTAAACTCCAGAATGTTTGCTCTGTCTTTCATTTAAATGCTCAGCAAAGATAGGCGTATTTGTTTTATGTTCTAGAAAACAGGTCTGAGGAAGGTGTAATCTGATTAAACAAGTACTGATCCCAACAAAACCATGAATTATGTCTAAATTTTATGGAGTTCATAACCACTCTATTAGTCGAGATTCAGTTGTATTTGTTACTGATAAAGCTCAACTGACAAGGCCATTTTTTTCAAAAACGATTACTAGGTGTTAAAGCATTATTAATGTTTGAACAAACTACTATTTGGTGGGATTAAGAAACAAAGGTTATCTAGTGCTATATCGATAAAAATCTAAAGAGGAAGCTTTTGATATCAATTACATTGCAAGAATCTTTGATGAAAACTTTTCTGCTGTAATAAAATCCACATAAAAGGGTACTTGAGAGAAAGAAATGTAAAACAAAAGAGAAGACCTTCAAGTCATCACTTATTGTTTCTTTCTTTCATTTATATTATATCACTTCAAGACTATGCACGGTCATTTTGTATCTTTTTCATTCAAGTGATGAGTTCTTGATGTTAAATCGAAGACAAATGGTTTCTCTATTTCATTTTCTATTTTTTACCTGCGTATATCTCTTCTCTGATACATGTAACTTTATTATGGACGCTAACTGTAAATTTTGTGGTACTTCAAAATCATTCATTAACAACCTGCCTTTTTTAAAAACATAAACTTCAGTATATCTGAAAAGTCACTAACCTATTTTAAAGAGCATCGTAAGCAGTGTGAATGCAAAAACGTCATGAATTTTTGCCGTAGCCGCCTCATTACATTTATTACAATTCCAATAAAACACCTTCACATTTCAATATAAATATCAACACTATCATTATACTTCTAGTATAAACATATGAGTACATAGTGCACAGCCTTTCTTCAAGAAGTAAGGAAGTATTGCTTTCAAAAGCGAGAATGTTTTCTCAAGTTCATCCAGAGTTCTGGGACAACTCTTGGCGCACTTCTTCTTAGGTCCAATTCCATAGAAAACACTACGGGATGTGAGATCTGGGCTTCTAGCAGGCTAGTTTTGTTGGTCCGTTACGACCAGTCCATCTTCTTGCAAGATGATTGTGCAGTCCCTCGCTAACAAGAACAAAGTAGGATGGAGAATGTATCGTCTTGTATAAATATCCGCTCTGCACTATTACGCCACTTACATGCAAAGGCCCTAAATCAGTGATTTTCAAACACCGTGCCTCCAAACTTTAGAAATGTATATAGTAAATTTATAATAGGTTTAATCCTAGTATACGGTTCACATGAGAATTGGCAAAATTCGGTTTTTAAAACATAAATAAGCGCGTCAGTTGTGGTATCCAAGTCAAATTTGGTGCTCTGAGGAGAATTCCGAGCATTTTCGCGCATTCTTCAGAGCCTTTTCGCGCATGTTCAGAATATAATTTAAATTGAAACATTCTGATTGGTGCAGATGGAGATTAACTTACTTATCAGACATTTTTGTTATTTTTAATAACATAAATTAAAGTATGCAAGGGCCGAAAGAAAATATATTAAGCTCAAGAGATAATCTGGTGGGATTCCAGAAACAAATAACTTTATGGAAGAATAAAGCTCAGGAAGTCAATTTGGAAAACTTTGAGTCAGTCCCAAAAGATTTTAATGAAACTATTCATAAAATTGTTATTAACCATTTGACAACATCAGAGGAGAGAATTATTAATTATTTACCAAATTTAGATATAAAAAAATTTGATGGGGTTCGTTATCCATATGTGACAACGACTGCTTCTGTATTTGAATTAACTTTGAATGAAGAGGAAGAACTGATTTCGCTTTCTAATAATCGATATTTTATTTTAAAATATTCGGAAGGATCAATTAATTCATTTTGGATTAAGATTAGATGCGATTATCCCATGATGGCCAAAAAAGCTTTAAAAATATTATTACAATGTTCTACATCTTATTTGTGTGAATTCGGATTTTCAGTATTGACTAACATAAAAGCGAATAAAAGATGGAGACTTTTTAAATGTAGAAGACGATATGAGAGTAGCATTGTCATTTTTACCACCAAATATGAATGAAATTATCAAAAAATATCAAGCTCAAATTTCTTATTAAAAGTATTCTTATTATTAACTTAAAACTAATCTCTTAATAAACGTACTGCTGTTTTTGCAGTACATATTTTATTTTACATTCAAAATTATTATCATAAACTATTTTACACAGTTATTTATAGGTTAAGCAAACAACTTTTAAACTTATCTTTTGCTTTGTGTGCCCCCAAATTTTGAAATCGTTAAAAGTGTGCCGCGACAGAAAAAGTTTGAGAATCACTGCCCTAACTATACCCAAGTAGTGTTTGCTATTCACTGTATTCTTTAACAAATAAGAACCTACCGCTTAGGTCGATGTCATTACGCACCATATTGTTGCTTTAGGACTGCAGTGCATTTTTTCAGCAGTATGCCCGAATCCTCAATGCTCCAACAGTGGCAGTAATGCGTATTAACAAAACCGCCAAGGGAAAAATTGCTTCATCGCTAAATAAAATATTTCAAACAAATCAGGATTATCTTTTCCATCCTAATATAATTTCTGCAAATTACATACGTCAGTTGCAATCCTCAGCAGAGTTGTTTGACGTAATAAGGATTTCCAGTGATAGAATTCCAAATCCTTCTTCAACACAGAGCGAATGGCATGCCATGTTAGCCAGCTTTCTCTGGTGCCTGATGGATGCACACTAAAGAGGTTTTTTTTTTCTTATCCCAAAACATGGATCGTACTTAGGTAACATTTTCTCCAAAGTGTGAAGTTAATGATTGATCGAAATGTTGTAAATCCAATGCAGAATTTATTGTCATTAATCTGTGGTGGCAGCTTTTAATAATTTTTGGGTTTAGTATAGCATTTCTTCCTTTATTAGCTTTCACCTAAGCTGGATCTTCATCACGTAATTTTACATCTCGTATTTCGCTGCAATTTTACCTCACAACTTTGCTAAAAACTGGAGGCATCTTCAGTTACTTGAAATATAAATGGTAAGAATAAGTTTCTTTTATGTTCTTATATGTTTCTTCATATGTGCCCTTAGAATTACGTTACATAGTTTCTCTCCAAAAATACGTGTTTACTTACCAGGCATCCTGCATATGAAGGAGAAGCTTTAAGTAACGCAGTTTTAATAAAATTCACAAAAAATAAAATAATAATTTTGTAATTCTTTACTATCATTAATGATATGGGATTAGAAATAAAATCGAAATACTGTTAACAATGGCGAATTTTTAAATTCAAGTTATTGAAGAAACATTTCAGTGAAATGAATGCTGTCATTCTTATATAGTTATTTCTACAGTATCGCTCATATTTTTCCGTGAAATTAAGGTAATTTTTTAATCTTTTGATGGTCATTAATGAGCTCAGCTCGCTAACCGCAGTGGGCGCAAACGAAGAGCACAGCTGGCCTTACAGATCTACGACTGACAGATATCGCGCGTATTTGAGAATTTACAATTTGAAATTTGTTTTATTATCGATTTCATATTTGGTAACACTTTAACGGATTTTTGATTAACAAGCTCAAGGATTTCAAAGCGAGCAATGGCAACCGTGCATCGGAAATTCTAAAGATATGCTCCTGCAATTTTGCTGCTGAATTGAGTTTTATGGTTTAAGTACGAAGAACATGATATTTAATAAACAAAGATAGCACACAAAACGTTAAAAAAAGCCACTTTGGATGTAATGTAAAATCTTATTTTTTTTTCTGTACCAGAAATGTATACAAATTTCTCTGCTAGTATTTTGCCTTTGCTGTTATACCAATTACTATAATAAGACAGGCAGTGTAATTTAAGTTATTTGAGTACGACAAACCGTGGCGGATATCTGCTTAAGAGGAGGGAATCCTTTATAAAAGACTTTCTGACGAAGCAGTCTCGTGTTCTCATCACACATGGGGAAAACCACGAAAACCAACTATGCAGCTAGTCCGTTCGCCTGGGTTCAAACTCAAACATGTCGATCTGCCAGTATTCAGAGGTCTCAAGCAGTCGACCACTTTTGACGCCTATGCTGCAAAGATCTTACTCATTAAAAAAGTGCAATACAATGTTCAAAGCGGTTGGAGTTTGGTCTGAACGCTGTGGGTCTGATAGTTCAACAGCATTCAAAATTTGGAGATTCTGTTATTAAATTTATTCGCAACAAAAATTTCATTAAATATGCATTTTATTTTGTAATAATAAGCAAATATATATAGGAATTCGAATGTAAATATATAGGATCTTAAGTTATTAATTTTATCATTTTGGCTGTATTATCAAAGCTGGCAAGTGAAGAATTGAACAGAACAATGCTGAATCCGCTACGAGCTAATAACATTGATATTAAGATGATGCGTTTACTGTTTTTACCACTAGTTTACCCTTCGATTAATTATGCTTTATTAATGTTGTAAGGTACATATATTTTAATTTTATAACAGTTATTTTAATTTCGAAGTGCTTTTCTATCAATTCTTGTTTCCACTTACAACTCCCTACCAGAATGAGTTTTTAGAATGCAAATGAGTTAGAAGCAGTATTTAAGGAAGGTTCAACTTGCTTAGTGAGAGAGAGCTAGAAATCCTGAGTAGCGCGTGTTTGCCTTCGGGCTAAGTCTCTCTTGAAGCTGTTACGCTCAGCCGTTTATTACGCGCATTTTGATATTCCCCGACTAGTTTAAATTAAGGGCCAACTACGTTAGATACCTGTGTTAGCTTCGGCTAAGCCTCTTAGTTTACAATAGTTTAGTTCTTATTTCTTATTTTAAGTTCAAGCCCGAATGGAGCTTTGTTATAAGCCCTAGAAAAGGGCCAACTATTTTGAAAGAAATAAATGGTATTTTAACCTTTCTCGAGTCTACGTTTTACTTGTTTGAACTCAGCTATAAGCCATTCAGCAGTTCACTAGGTTTCTCGATACTTGTTTTAGACAAAAAGAGTGAGGAACCCTACAATATCATTAAATATCGCTGTTTCTACATACTTACTGTTTTGAATTGCGCGAATTCTACAGTTCTGATTAATGTTTCATCACTATCTCAGTCTTCGATATTAGGTTTCAGAGCAGCGCTGCAGTGTCACTACAGGAAATTCTCTGAATTTCCGATCAGCCCATTCAGCAGAGTTCGTTTAACACTTAAGTAAAATAAAAACGTGCTTAAAGCATCAAGGTGAGGAGTACCACAAAACGATTCCTGGAACTAGGAAAGGGACCCCCAAAAATTTTCATTGCTGGTTTCACAATGGAATGTATGATCACAATGGAAAGCAGTCCCAGATGTAAACTCATTCTATATCTTAACATTTCTAAAATTATAAAGCCCCATTTTGCAACAAATACATAACTAAATTCCTTCGCTGTTCCCATAAAATTGCTTCGAGGACCTGATGTGACCCGAGGGCACCGATTTTGGAACTACTGCTCTACGGAAAGCAGAAGAGCTTTATAGATAGTGTATTTTTCCTTCAATACTTTCTGCTTCAAACAGCCTGTTTACTTTTACTGGGGTGCCCCGTTTTATATTATTTCTTGTTGCCCTTTCTTATAATTGTATTTTATGCTTGATTTACCTTGGAACAAAAATTCCAGTACATCAAATGTAGTTTCATCAACGTGTATTGTCCTGTGCTTGAACTTCTTATTCACATTTATAACTAAATAACTACAAAGTGTTTAGAATTAATATATGTACGATTATTTACGAAATGAGATTTTTGCATGTAAAATATTTATTGTTTTGGAAAACTATTTGACCAGAAAACATTTTTTAACTATGAATCAACTAACACTCTAAATGACGTCAATGCTGTAATATTTGTAATATCTTGAGAAATGATGAAACGATGCAACTCAATTTTTACTTTATAATGCATCTAATAATATATCTTCTACTACCAAGTTAAGTATATCACAAAGTTAGGTGGTTTACTCTACGTCAGGTGTCAGCAACCGGTTCTGGCTAAGGATCAAAATCAACCAAAATGCTTGTATTAAGAAGACATTTAGGGTATGAGGTATTTTCATTTTAGAACAGCTTTCTTGATGACATTTTATTGACAAATAATTACAAAGCTCTTTAAACGTAATTAAAATTATATTCTGGATTATTATTTTTAAAAATAACTGAATGATTTTTACTTTTCTCTTCGATATCACATCAGCGGCTTCCCTGATGCTGAGCTTGTGATGTCAATTTAGTCAAGTCTGGCTTATAATTCGTCGTCTTAAGCCTGGGTACGTCTTAATACAAATACAAGCATTGTGAATTTTCAGCTGCTCCTGTTGTCACTTGAAATAAATTTCATGTGTGAAAATATTTGCTCGCATTTATAAGTTGAACCGACAATAAAAACCAATTTTTTTTTGCAATTATAGATTATGGACCGGCGCTGCGAAACTTATCGATGTCTCCTTAAAATTATGTTACAATTTTTATTTTTCAAAGTAAAAATGCATGTTCGTTACTGCTATTTTGTAGTCAAATAAAAATGTTATTCTTATTATTTATTTTCGGTTTTTTACTTTCTATGTATTCGTCAGGTACTCGTTTCATATTTATGTCTTGTAATTTATTTTGTGTATTTTATTTTATTTCTGGAATTCAAGTAAGCACTTGAAATCATGAAATGTAACCTGTGCGTCATAGGTTGCCGAGGTCTGCTCTATGTCTCAAAAAATCAAGTCTTTCATTTATTAAATAATTGCACAAGTCTTCACTTGTCATTTATTCACAATGAAATAATAATATCATAGCAATTATTTTTCTCTCATTTATTTCTTCCATTTCAAACGTTTCATTTTTAATACAATATTTTATATTGCATATCTTTATTTTCTGAGGGACTAATTTTTAAACTAACAGCCTTGTAATGACTGATTAGCTTGAAATTGTTTCCAGTGTTACATTATGCCTACCAGGATTAAATTATCATTTTTTTAATCTCACGATTTAATAAATTTCAGTTCTTTGTGCATTTATTTTTTACTTTTTGAAATACAACATAATTTTTAGGTGTTAAACTGTAATCGAAAGTTTTGAAAATCCAATTTTTGAATTTTTTTTCAAGCTACTGTTTCTTTCTCTGTATCAGTCTCGAGGTCGTGATCAAGAGCTTAATTTTTCTTTGTATTTTAAATCCAAAATCAGTAATGGATTCATAGTTATGCCATGTAATATATCATGGTCATTTCTGAGATCCGTGATCGTGATAGGTCTTTAACAACGCACGTGAATCAAACTCACACATAATGTCCTAGGAACTCATTTGCATCAAAGTGCACGAGATATCCACATCAAACAAATTCCTCCTATTTTCTTCACCACTTTTCGCCCTTCACTTTCTTTCTCCGATCCACAAAGTAAAAGCCTTGACTTTGCTTTTTTGTCTCGGTTTTAAAATAATAATAATAATAATAATAATAACGATAAAGGCAAGGGAGGGAAAAGTCATTAGAATACGGTTGATGTTGGAAGAGATCTTGCGACCCTAATGATGGCTGGGTTTTCTCAAGGTTCTTGCTGTCTGCCGGTGTAAGAGATTCGACCAGGCATGAAGAGAAGACCTTCAAGGTAAAATGTGCGAGCTTTTTAAATATGTTATGCATGTGCTTGCATCATCAGACAATTATTAAGTGAGTAGTTCATTTGTTAAACAACTTAGATTTATTTTCCGCAACAGCGATTTGAAGAATGCTTCCAAAGTTATGATAGGCATAATTACCTTTTAATGATTATTTCTTTTAATCGTAGTTATTTTGGAAGTCCACAACGTTATCTTAAGAGGAAATTGCCATTGTATATTTATTTGAGATCTTTTTGTGTGTTTTTTAATCTTAGAATTCTTAAGATTACTTTTTTTATTTTACAAACGAACGTTCTTGTCCCTTTAACATGAATTTTTCTTCTGCAGCTCTAATGTTAAAACTAATATTATACTGCGCTTTCATCGATCTGATATCTGCCTAGGATATCATCGATCTGCCTATGATATTTTTTCTTCTAATGGTAGATAGGATATTGCATTAAAAAATGGTACATAAATCAATTATAATGCGTGATATAAAGAGAAGCAGAGCTATTTTCACATTATGTACTTTCTCAATAAATGTTTCATGAAACGCATTGTAAATCTAGCTCAGTTTCTAAGATAAATCTCATCCTATGTAAAATGTCTCTGTTTTGGAACTATTTCTACGAAGGTTGTTATCCAAGTAATCAAGGACAATGTATTGTCAATATTCAGTAACTGCTTTTTTTTTCCATTGATTAAATAATTATAGTAAATGATAATTATAGTAAATTTTCCAATCAAGCATGATAAGGATCCGTTTCTTTAATATTATTAACATTACTGTAGATAAAAGTAACTATAATTGTTTTGCGGCATAGTCACTGTTTTCTAGATGAAATTATGTGCCTAATCATTTCTCAGTACTTGGCAGCAATAAAATTCTGTCTGAAATATATCTCGTTTAATTCATCCTAAAAAATCTTCAATAATTTTCAGATAGTTTTAATTCTGTTGATTGTTTACCACGCATAACGATCCGATTTATTCAATGGAAACTGGTATCTTTGAAGAAAAAAAACAGTCATTAAAATACCTAAAATTTGAAATTTATTCAGTTTTCACATTTTTATTAGAGGAGTTTCTATTGTAAATCCTTTTTAATTGCGTGTTATTGCTAAATAAATGTATTTTTCTCCAAAAGCAAAGTATTGAATAAATTTTAGGCTGTGACATTTAACAAACAAAAAAAAAAGCAAGAAAATAATAAATAAAAAAGAGCAAGAAATGTTTACATAAGCATATATTTTACATTAAATGTACGTATTCTTAAATGCTTGCATTTTAAGAAAACGATGGGACTGAGTAAAAAAAAAATAAGACAAGAGAATTTGATAAAAGCACTTGAGAAAACGAAACTTAACTCGAGATATATTTATAGCTATCCTGAAGCACGAGTGCATATATCTATTCTCATGCTGTGGATTAGTTTATTTCAGTTAACACAAAAGACCATCTAAGCTTCAGTTCCTGTTATGCGATGTTAAATGACGGAGGAGAAAGCCTAAAATAACTACCTCCCATTAAGTATTTCTTAGGACTAAACAAGCTGTGGTGATTCGCTGTTCTTCTATAAAAAGCTCATTCTGAAAGATGCTAGTTGATTACTGTTACTGTGTGAGGACAGTTAAAAGAAATGAATCACTTACTAAAGCAGTTTCAGATACTAAGATATTTCGCTCTCCTACAGCATTAAAAGATCCAAGAGAAAACAGAAGACCAGACTATCCAAAACTCTTCCTGTACAAACTATGCACTTGCTCCAATGTGAGTGTGTTTTTCCTAATGTGAACTGACTGCGAGTCTTCCTCTCTTCTTTTCCTCAGACTGCAGATTGTAACAGTGACTTATCCACACAAAACTGAATCACACTGATGAATCACGTCTATTGCATTTAGGAACGAAGTAGATGGGAAACAATGTTATGAAATTAGCTGTGAAACAATACTGAATTGCATCTACTGCAACACTCAAAGTGGACTCATTGTGGAACTCAAAGTATTGTGGAATTCGTTATTTTAATTCGAACACTATGGAACATTGTAATACACATTGTGAAACGATACTGAACCTCTGCTACTTGTCAAATGAAGTAGATGTAGAGCAATATTGAACGTAATATATTTCATTTGAAAAGTTCCCTTCTTCAAGGAAGTCGAAATACTCTGTTTAAATAAATTAGTACGAAAAAAGTTCTTTTTCAAATCATTTCATTTATTTCTTGATTGGCTGGTCGTACACCTTTAATTCTGATTTAAAAAATGAAGGTAGCTTCACAACAAAACCGTTTTGGCCACGTGACATCTTTCAGGAAGCATTAATAATAATAATTAAACAAATAAATTTTTACACTTGCCTTCAGCTCCTTTTTCTACTATTAAAAAATACTGCTTTTTTGTAATACCTAAAATTGGCATTGTAAAAATGCTTTTAATAATACTTGATTTAAATTATTTTTCCCTTTTAAAAAGAAAACACGTAAACGTTGTTTCAGGGTTCGTGTAAAATTCAGTTCTGTAAATTAAGAATTTCGAGTTTTAGGTTTTTATAAAAGGGGAAATTTAAGACCACTTTTGTGTGCATGCTTATCGGATGCAAAAAAAAAAAACATTCTTCTTTAAACATGTCTTTGGAAAATTAAACTCACGTATCTGTTCTCAGCTTTCATAAAGTAAGATGCCCAAATAAGGTGAATAAAAAGATTAACTAATGTTACCTCAGGTAATTCTGAGTCTTATGATAGAAGATAATTTTTATTTAACGTAATTAGGTACGAGAACGAAATTTTACGTTGATATGAACCCTTATAAAAGTTTAAATTTTCTTTGCTGCTACTAAAAAGCGTCACAATAGCACATTTAAACCTTAAATGAGTAAGTAACGCAAAATTCTAACAGAAAATATATCATCAAATCTTTACTAATCGTTTCTTCTATTGGTCTAATAGTTGTGACTCGAAACACATCTCTAAATTCTGTAATAATTATCTAGCCCAAAAAGAAAGAGGAAAAAACAAAAAAAAAATTTATGTATCATATTTTATAAAACTTTAATGAATTTTTGATTAACAAACTAATGATTTGAAAACGAGCATTGGCAACACTGTACAGAATAAATATTTTTATCTCCAGCGTGTAAGACTATCTGTCGGAAATTCTGAAAGTGTGCTGTTTTTTAAATATTTTATTATTTTGCTGTTGTATTAAAGTTCATGTGACGTAAGGGAGAAGAAAGTAATGTCTAATAAATAAAGTTAACACACAAAACGTTAATAATAAAAAAACACAAAAAAAAAGTTTTGTAAGCAGTATTACTAAGAAAATTGAACACTGATATGATGAACAGGGACAGGGAAAAGTGGAGGGAACAAGGTATACGCCATGGGCAAGCAAGTATTTTCACCTACCACTACCTATACTGAGTTACCCCTCCGCGATTGAGTGAGGCCTGCTCCTACGCAGGTGCGGGTTCGGTGCATGCAACAGCGCCTTGGTTCTTGCAGCATGTTGGGGCACCGCATATCTCGTCCAATGTCCTTGGCCTTCGTTGGATCTTTAAATGAAAATACATAAAAAAATACGTGCTCGGCGCTCACAGACGCAATAATTTGAAGCATGATACAAGAGTTTCAAATGCTTATTACATACATTATACTTGAAACATTATTTGGTTTTCTGTACATAGTTCATAGTCTTTTTGTGCATTTGACATACATGGAATATATTCGTTGCAGAGTAAGTAATACATAATACATAGAACAATACGTTGCATAGTACACTTTTATGTCCTAGCTTTCATAATTGCAGCTATTTTAAAATATGCTGGCTCTTAAAGGATGAAAGGGGTTATTAGAGAGATGGTGCAAATTACTTTGATTTTAACATTGTGTACCTTGGTATACAATTTAGTTGGTGCTCAGCATATTTGAAACTGTGGAGATTTTTCCGAAGACTAGGATCAAATTGTAACGCGAAAATCTGTACCTCGATTTGCTAGGTACTCCATTGTTTTTATTAATTTCTTTTTTATGATCCTCTTCTGCACAGCGAATCTCAAGTATGAGAAAAGTTCAATGGAATTTGGGATTTTGAGGTGCCATTGATTTGTGAGTGGGCAATGGAAAATAAAGTGCTCTGGGTCACCCCTCTTCCCACATTAGCAGCTGTCTGTAGAGCACACATTTCTGTTGTAGAAGTATGTGAGGAAGGGACCGTGATCTGTTCCGAACCAAGTAATAAATGAGCTTGTGAGTAATTTTTCTTTATCTGTTTTTGACAGGAATTTGTAGACGCGTCTTCCTTGCTCTGCATTTTCCCAATAATCTTGCCACTTTTCTGAAAAATCTTTTCCAAGTTTTGACTTTAAGTGAGAGGATGGCCATGGAATTCTCTGTTATGCTATTGTTATATTTTTTGCTGCGTCCTTTACAAGCTGGTTACCGTTTCGTTGCCTTGGCGGCCTACACGTGCTTTGATCCATGCAATTTTGATTTTATTGTTGGTAGAGTTTGATGTGATGCTCTTTGATGATCGGAGATTTGTGTTGAGAATTTGCCACTGCATAAATTGCCGACTGTAAGTATGTAAGGATTATTATTTCCCGTAGGCTTGAATTTAAGCAGATATTTATTCTTTCTTTGATTGCTAGGGATTCTGCCTGAAATATGCTATTGTTCTTGTTCATATCGAACATTGCTTCTGCAATTTTATTATTTTGAGGATCTAGGCACACATAGCCACACCTGGTTCCTGATTCATCTTTAAAACCATCAGTGAAAATGGGCTGACCATGAAAATTGTGATCTACGGATGTTTACTATATGGGTGTTCCATTTCTTCGTAAGCTTCTGGGAGGGTCGTCTCATTATCCAGTATAATGCTCTTATTTAGCTGTAAGATTTTTGCTCTATTTGCCTCTTTATTTGCTGTGAGGAAAAGTGGAGGGATGCCAGTTATTGAGTAAAGTGCCAGTTATTGAGTAAGTTCGACGTTTTCTTGGTAGCATCGTGAAATATTTAGGAGGAAAGGGGTTTGGATTTCTTGTAATTTTCTCTGTTGAGAGAGGGGTCGCCCAGATCTCCGCTCCACACGTTATCATTTTTTTACTAACTGTTGAAAAGAGGAGGTTTTGGATAAGAGGGTTTATTCCCCGCTATTGTCCTTGTAGTCTTCTGAAATTCTTTGCTATTAGTGCGGTCTTTAGTTTGAGAGTCAGGATGATCAAGCCAGCTCATTTTCGGGTATATTACAACTCCCAAGAATTTGGTGTTCGATATGAGGAACAAAAAAAAAAAAGACTGAGAAAAAAACTGAAGAACGTATGCAATACTTCAAACTTCGTCGGAAATTCTAAACATACGCCGCGGTGCTGCTCTTAAAATTTTTGTAATTCTGCTGTTGAATTATATACTGCGTAAGTGCGAAGAACGTGGTGTTTAATAGTAAAGTTGGCAGAAGTGAGCACAATAACAGACTGGTATACTGCGAGCTCAGCGAGAGCTTAAAATCCTTATCAAATCATTTTGGATGATCATTAAAATCTGAAATCTGACTTTTTTTTTATATTTTTAATAGTTTTTCAAATTATTTGAGATTTTTAGCAGCTAAACTTTGCTTAAGATATTAGATTGTGATCTGAAGTCCTCAGACAGCAGTTTTTCTTTTCATTCTCTCATGATATAGAAATAATACGTATTTTTTAATAAAAACTAGTAAAATTCTTTCCTTGGAAGGTCACTTTCCCTTTCAACATTCATTGATAGATTATGCAAATTAAAATTTTCTTTGTACTTATATCAAGGAGTTATTACCGATCAATTGCCTAAAAATATCTACAAAGCATCTCAAGCGAATTTTTTCTATGCTATGAGCAAATTTGAAAATAGTTTATCATTTACGTTGAAAATATTCCATAAGAGGATTTCTCCAATTGGAGACAAGGTTATTAACGGCTTTTAAAATAGTTTTTCTTCTTGCCTTTTATTTCATAAATAAATGTTTACGAATCCTATAGAGCTAATATTTTTGGTACTTACGTAATATCGCAACCACATTAGTAGAAGTCTAGCAACCATGCGCATAACAATTCTTTAGATAGCTATATCCATTGTGAGTTGTAATGCGAAAATTCACCGAATCACCTTTATTTCTGTAAAAGATTGCCAAACTGAGCCAAGTGGTAGCGCTAATATGTAAGCACATTTTTATTACTAACTATTATTTAGTTGGTTTTAAACTATTTTATTTCTCTTATGTGTTATTTAAAGCAAAATTAAAAATTAAAAATTAAATTGTCAGTTTTCTTTTACGAAGAACATATTCGAAAGCAATGTTTACAAAAATTAATTCATTTTCAGGGAAGCTGATTTGATGATACCCAGTAAAGATGCTAACTGAAATATCAAAACGACACCGGATAAAAGGAGATTCTACTATAAAGAAAAAATTTGCAAGGCGTACTCGATTGTAAGGCATACTTTTTGCGATTACTAAAGCAGTGTGTCAGTATTGAAATGCAGATTTTATGAGAATATGTCCATAAACACTGAAAAGGCTATGTTACATAAATATCTTTGAAAATCTGCCCAAGAAATGACGAACTGTGCGTAAAGTAAGCAGAAAACACACACTAGCAAAATCCTCGCTGAATAGGAAAATCCTAGAAACAACTGTATTCTTTACAGGATTTTGTATACAGCAGAATCTGTAATTAACGAACTGTCAGAAACGGTGATAAAATGCAGGAAACCATGATTAGTTGTTTTATTGAGAAACATTGAAACAGACATGGAAATTTACCATGAAACACAAAGAAGTCACTCATTTCAGTATGAAGATCTCAATGACGCTATAAATGAAACTTATTTCATTCAAAAACATAACAGAGGAAATTTTTAAAAAATATATATATTTTGCATACTTGCATACAAATTAAACTCTTCACATTTCCTTATCAGTACTTTAGAAAAAGTAGTCTAGCTTATTTAGATACTTCATTAGATACCCCCTTGGATTATATACATTGGCTTAGTATTATACTCTGACAGTCTCGGTTTAGGGCATAAAACACAGGAGCCCTGTTCCTGCTACCCGAAAAAGCAGCCTATGCTATTCCGGAGGGTAGAGGGAGCAGCCAGCATGACAACGGTCTATTCATCAGTTTCATAAGCTCCACAGCCTTCATGGTGTGGACAAATCGATGATAAAGCTCTCAGGGATTTAGTAAAGTGGGGTCTATGGTGAATGGAAAACTGTAATCCGTATCCCCTAGAAAATGGTACGCTCTAGGTGGTGCGCTTATTGTTCCTCTGGTAGCTTGTGAGTCCGCTTTTCCGCTTATGGACAGTAGAATAAGGGTAAGCACCCATAGTAGCAGGAGAACATAGTAGCAGTATCAAAACTTGATTGATACTTCATTAGGAGTTTTTAACATCTCTATTAAGTCAGGAAGAAATATATTCCCGAACATCTTTTCTTACACTTCTTTCTCATTGTCAAAATAAGACGAACTGTTTTTTCTCTGTCTTAACGTAAGCCCTGAAGGTTGTTAAATAAACCTGAATAGAAATATTATCAGAAAAGTGCTAAGTATGAAATTTCATATGAGCCTTAAACAGAACCCTCTGCACAGCTCTCTGAGAGAAAGTGGCCTTTCATTAAAAATCCATTAAATGAGGAGTTGATTGATCTATTAATAACACTCCAACTTTTCAAAATCATTTGGTAATAGTAGTGCTTGATATTGCTTCATTCTATAGATCTATAGAAAAACTCATTCCATCAAGAGTCAAATTCAAATGTCATGGCTTCACATTTTCGGTCCAAATCGTTAAATTCTTGTTGAAATTTGAATCGTACAGGGACTGCATGATTAGCATACTGAACAAAATGTTTTAATTTTTAATTTAATAAAAATTTTAAAATTCGTTATTAAACATGTTTTATTTGTATTATGTACCTGCATTCGCTTAGGTAGGCATGATTTACATGCTAAAAATAAATAAATAAATAAATAAAATATAAAAGTGTCAGTTCCAGTATAATTTTGTTACAGATACCTTGGCTTCAGTGACCACAAGTAAACTGGAATTTCTAGATTAATCACATAAATTCATAGTTTTATACATGCAAATATTGACTCACCACTTTTTAATATGAAACAGTATTCCAAATGCGAAATTATTGATATCGAATTTTAAGCAGCAGCATCAACGAAGCTCAGATGCGATCATTTTACTATCGAAAGAGTAAAACAAAAACAAAGAAATAAAAAAAACTTCATATTGAGATTACGTGTCAGAAATCGGAAATTTATCAGAAATTAAACTATTCATTTGGTTTAAAATATGCAATGATTTGACGAAAGTTTCCTAGAAAACTTGATTTCTTGAGATCTGAATGAGATTTTCTTAGTAAATCCGAAATTTTTTATGTGAAAATGTAACTAAAGTAAACGCAAAACGACTCTAGCATTTAAATCGAGGTTGACTTTTTCGGACTGGTGTTGTAGTGCCATCTATTGACCAATTGATAAACTTCATTTTCATTCTAGTAAGAAAGAAGGTGATGTTTATTTAAACGGGTTCTTGTAAATATTGTTTAAAAATAGCATACAAATATACCTTCATTAATCATACTTTTCTTCGCTGAAAATGCCTGATCACGTTTTCTGTGATTTGACTGTTCTTTTGTGAATTCTTTTATGCTGTAAAGCTTGACACGGTAAACTAAAGATATTCGTTGCTCGAAATTAGAAATAAACTCAGTTTTCCCCATTAAAAGTGCATCGAATGAAATCATTAAAAAATATAATGATAAAAAATTTGCGAGTGGAAAACAATGCTGTTCTTAAAAGCTACTTTTCCCCTTCCAAAATTTTGATACGCGAGAAATTAGATTACCTTTCATTATTCTCTTAATTACCCGAATAATTGAAAAAAAAATCTATTGATTGGCATTTCCAAAGTAAATTTTCTCACATGTCATACACAGAAACGCGGAAGGTCTCGATAATGAAACAATGTTACGCATTCTTATTATTCAAAAAGGCGATCTACCCAAAAAATAAATGAATAAAAACAAGTAAAAAATAAATTATAATGCAAAATTTTGTCATTTTAAGAAACAGATTTTCGCCGAGCACCGGAAATTACATAAAAAAGATAAGGTGCATTGGAAACGTCCATGTTGCATGTCCTTCATTCTTTTAGGAATGTTGCACTTCTTATTTTTAAATTTAAGGCTTAGTTCTTTGTTAAGAGCATTATCTTGGTTAGTTATAAAAGCTATATGTTTGTAAATTATGCCACGCTGTGATTTATTCGTGAAATTTTTCAAGGCAAGATCTTAATGGTCTTTAAAGTGCAAATGGAAAAAGAACAAGATGTTCAACTTAAAAGAAGCCTACACAATATCATGCTATATAATGTTGCTCCAATTACCTATAAAATGCTGGTAATCCGGTTTGGTGGAAGGAAGTATATAAGTATCATATTTGCATCTTGCGAAAATAGTTGTCTGATAGGCTGTGTCAAAGTGGCGAATTGTCAGACTTCTGAAATTATCACGAACGCTATGACTTCGCCTGAATATCGCTAGAATATCGCCTGATGATTCATTCGGTGCCTAACTGCAAGAGAACGAATATCGCTTTCGGATATGCAGTATCATGCAGCAGATTCTAGCATAAAAGGTAGTGCAGGAGATTTTTTGATGACTGAATCATATTTAAAGAGTTAATAAAATTCAAGAATAAAAACTTCTCTTTCATCACAAAACAGAGATTGCCACACTATAAAATTATTTATTAAAACAGCATAACTTGCATCGAAGGTTCAGTATACCTCGGTTCACATCTCAAACTCCTCTACTCACACATTAACATAAAACAGAAGAAGCGCCCTCTCTCGGCATTACAGTTAATGTTATGGGGAATTTATCAACACTCCCCACCTGATAATTTTTACAAAATTATCACTATATCAGCATACAAAAAATATATAACAAATGTAAGAAAACTACTTACATATCAATATCAGATGCATTACCTGATGCAAACATAAGCAGGAAAAAAAGAAGAAAGCTATAAAATCAACAAACAATTAATAGCATAAAAATTCAAAAGTTACTCAAAAGGTAAATATTAACTTGAATTATAAACAGTAAATTATTAGAATTAACTCAAGTGATTAACTAAAAATTATTTAGATAAACACAGACTATAAATGTTAAATAAAAGTTGATAGTTCAGTTCATTTTCAGTCTGATAGTTCAAGAGGGTATATTAACTGCACAGGTCTCTTAAAGTCCCCTCTTTTAGTTTTCACCATACATGATCTAACAAGACCATCACGTCCTTTAAACACTTGAATTATTCGACCTAAATTCCACAAGAACTTAGATTTTGCTGTTCCCTCAAGTAAAACTATATCACCAATGTTAAGATTCTTCTTACTTTCAGGAGTATCGAAGAAATGAGCATTTCGTAAATTGAGAAGGTTTTGATTTTTCCATTTTTTTTCAGATATGTTTTAGAAGTGTTGTTTGATATTGTTTTCGTTTCAGTAGACCTTCTCTAGTTGGAGAAGTATTCAGGATTTCAGCAAAATTACATGGATATTCAATTGTATGTCCGATCAACAGAAAATCAGCCGGTGTAAGCGGTTCAGGTTCATGCAAGTCATTATAAACATATGTCAAAGGTCGTCTGTTCACAATATTTTCAACCTCGGTCAACACAGTCATAAATTCTTCAAAATTTAGTTGAGCTCTGCCTAAAATCTTTTTCAGAGGTTCCTTAATGCTCTTCATAAGACTCTCGTAGAAGCCTCCCCACCATGGGGCAAGTTCAACGATAAATTTCCAGGTAAAGCCTTCATTTGCTAGAAAATTTTGAAAGTCTTGTCCTTTAATTATACTGTAAAAATATTGCAAATCTCTAGCAGCATACCTAAAGGTTTTCGCATTATCCGAATAAAAGGTACGACAGTTGCCTCTTCTTGAAATGAAACGTCGGAGGGCCAAAATGAATTTGTTTGCAGACATGTTGGAAACAAGTTCCAGATGTAATGCCCGTGTAACGGCGCACGTGAACAATACGATGTACGACTTCTGACTCCCATTTCCAGATGTAATGTAAACAGGACCCGTGAAATCCACACCGGTAACGTAAAAAGGTGGTGTTTCTGTAATCCTCTCTTTGGGTAATTGAGCTGTCATTTGTTTCGCTGGTTTTGCTGCATATTTTCGACATATCAGACAGCTTCCTATGACTTTCTTCACTAATTGGCGGCCTTTAGGAATCCAAAACTTCTGTCGCATTTTTGTTAAAGTTGTAGCCACCCCTGCATGTAGAACGTTGTTATGTTCTCTTTTTACAATTAATTCAGTAAATCTGGAGTCTTTAGGAAGAAGAACTGGATGTTTTTCGTCGACTGTATACTCAGTACCTTCTAGTCTTCCTTTAATTCGAAGAATTTGGTTTTTATCAAGAAATGGTGCCAAGCTGAATATACTAGAGCTCGGAGAAATTGATTTGCCAGATTGAAGTGCCTTAATTTCAGGTGTGAAGAAATCCATCTGAGCTTTGCGAACACAAAATACTTCAGCATCCTGAATTTCAGAAGCACTTAATGGTCCACTATTAGCTGATAGTTTTCTTGCTTTAGCAACAAAACGTTTGATCCATGCCACAATTCTCAGAAATTTCAACACGCTACTAAATTTTCTTATGTCTAATAGTTGTTCATCTTTTTTCACAATAACGTCACAAACAAATATCTTAGTACGGCGTTCTAATTGTTCATCGTTCTCTATGTCAAAATTCTGTTGAATTGGCCAATTAGTACACTGATTTTGTAACCATTCTGGACCATACCACCAAAGTGAACAATTCTTCAGATAATTCACGCTCAAACCTCTGGTTAATAAGTCTGCGGGATTTTCTTTACCGCTACAGTGTTTCCAATTAGTGGGATTCGTCAAGGTTTGAATTTCTGCAACTCTATTGGAGACAAAGGGTTTCCAGTTCCTAGAAGATCCTTTGATCCAATGTAATACGATCTGTGAGTCTGTCCAGAAATATACATGTTGACAAATATGATTAAATAATTTAGTTAGATATTTTGCAATTCTTGCTGCAGTAACTGCTCCCATCAATTCTAACCGGGGTAGTGTTAAGCTTTTAAGAGGAGCTACTCGAGTTTTCGATAAGATGAAACTTGTTTTAATTTCACCAAACTTATTTATGTATCTAAAATATGCTACACTTCCATATGCATTATTACTTGCGTCACAAAATATATGTAAAGAAATGTCACTATTTAGCCTATTAACATTCTGAAAATATTTTCTGTCAATCGACATCCCTTGTAAATGAGTTATTTCTGCGAGCCATTTTTGAAATTCAGTTTCAATATCTTTTGGAAGTTGCTCATCCCAATCAAGACCTTTTACCCAAATTTGTTGCAGCAGGATTTTAATTCTAATCACAAACGGAGATATAAATCCAGTAGGATCATAGATTTTAGCTGCAACTTGTAACACTGTTCTTTTAGTATATGACACACAGCTAATTAAAGATGATTCTAAAGACTTTAAATCTAGTCTAATAGAATCGTTTTCTGTATCCCAATTAAGACCTAAAATTTTAGCTTGTGTAGCGGAATCATTCATGGATAAACCATTTTTTAACCACATGTCCTTTAACTTCTTAGAATTTGTATTAAATTTACGTAAATTCATACTCGCGTACTTTAAAATAGTTACTGCATCCGATGACAGCTGATACGCCCTTTCTACTGTATTTGCTCCATAATACAAATCATCAACATATAAAGATGAATTGAGCATTTCATAACTTTCGGGTTTTTTAGTGATGTATTTTTTAATATGGTGTTTTATTGTAGCTGCTAGAATGAATGGACTGGTAGTAATTCCAAATGGTAAACGTGTCATGTTCATAATTTTGAACGATTTCCAATTATCATTTTGAAACCAAAAGAATTTTAAGTATTTACGATCTTCCTCGGCAATACTTATCATGAGGAATGCCTTTTCTATGTCAGCGGAAAAAGCGATATTGTGTTCTCGAAATTTAAGAATAACATCTAATATGTTAGGATTTAAATTAGGTCCAGCTTCTAACAAATCATTTAAGGATTTAGAATTTTCTCCTTTACTTGATGCATCGAAAACAATTCTAACGCGAGAAGTTTCTTTATCTGGTCTTATCACTGCTCTATGGGGCATGTGATAACCTGATTCGATTAATCAATAACCTGATTCGAGATCTTTATTCTCATATACTTCAACAATTCCATTTTGTAGCTGTTCTTCAATTATTTTTGTGTATTCTTCACGCACTTCTATATCTTTATCCAATTTAGCTTTTAAAATCTCAAAACGCCTTTTCGCAATTTGAAAATTATTATTTAATTCATCAGGGTTAGATTTCCAAAGCAATTTAGTTTGATATCTACCGTTATTAAAGGATAAAGAATTTTTAAATTGATCAATTATTTGTTTATCTCTCATAGACAATTCTTCACTTTCTGTCAAAATACCAA
Organism: Stegodyphus mimosarum; assembly: GCA_000611955.2. Classification (NCBI taxonomy): domain Eukaryota; kingdom Metazoa; phylum Arthropoda; class Arachnida; order Araneae; family Eresidae; genus Stegodyphus; species Stegodyphus mimosarum. Next base: position 561,496 of record KK115857.1, on the reverse strand, counting down.
TAGAATCCAATTCCCAAAATGTTCTGATGTCATTATTTATTACCGCGTTCTTCATAACGGCAATATTTTGTGAACAAGCTTCCTCTTTTCTAAATTCTGAACCAGTAATTACCCATCCAAACACAGTTTTTATTGCGCCTATATGCTTGCTAATTGCGATTTTTTCGTCTAAAATAAATTCCTAGATGTAATCTGATCCTATAAGGATTTGAACATCCAAATATTTATTTCCGTAGCATGAGTCAGCTAGCTCCAAATGACGATTAGTCATAAATTCTGATATTTGTTTATTCGGAGGGGAAATTATGGCGCCAGAGATGCATGGTATGACAAGTGTTTCGATCTTGAATGTGTGGGCGTTATTCCTCGCTTTAATTTCGAATTCTACAACTGGATACTTTTTCTGTGTTGCTTGTTGCATTCCAAAGGAATAAACAGAAAGTAGCTCATAGCGAATAGGTTTTAGTTTAAGAATATTCGCTAAATTTTCATTTACGAAAGATTTTTGGGATCCATTATCCAAAAGAATCCTGGCAATTTTAGAGTTAAACTCTGATTTCGCAACAACTGTGCATGTTTGTAAATAAACATTTTTTGAACATGTCATGCTAGCATTACACTGTGAAACTGAACTGACAATTTCAGAATTAGAATTATTTGACATTTGAATATTCTCAGCATTACAATTTAAGTTCAGTGATTCTTTACATTTATCTTCAGGCTTATTCGTTTGATTAATTTTTGCAGAATTATTATTTCGGTTATTACCCAAACAAATGGAACTATGATGACTTCCACTTTTACATTTGAAACAAGAAAGTTTGTTAGAATAACAGTTTTTACTAATATGATACATTCTGAAACATTTAAAACAGCGTTTAGTATTCTTTAAAATTTCTAATTTATTTTGTGGTGACATTTTACATTTAAACGAATCGTGTGGCGCAGAACAGAATATGCATATAGTGTGTGCGGTACTAAATGACATCGCCGAAGGTGTGTTCTGAATCTTCACGAAAGTGTTTCGGTTTTGTAACTTTGCATTTGTATCACTAATTCTTCCTGATGGGGTTTGGAATTTTGTTTCGTATTCATTTGAATGCTTGTTCTTTATTAGAAATAATGTTCTTTCCCTACTTTCAACTTCCGTTTTTAGAATATTAATTATTCTCGAAACCTTCCAATCTTCATCTGATTCGCATTTTTTAGTAATATCTAGAACAATATCTTGCGGTAGTAATTTAATCAGTATATTACACAATAGAGATCCATAAGTTTCTGAATTTACCCCTAATGCTTCTAAATTACGAACTTCTGTTTGACAAGTATCTAACAGTTCTCTAAGCAAAGAGACATCTGATGATTTCCTAACAGGTGTTAGATTCAGCAACTTAGTTAAATGAGAATTAATAACTAAAGTTCTTTTCCCAAATCTTTCCTTTAAAGTTACTATAGCTGCGTCATAATTGTTGTTTGTCAGCGTAATACCTTTAATTGCATTCGCGGCTATTCCAGTTAAGTATGAATGTAAATAATTAAATTTATCAACGTTAGATAAATCTTCATTTTTGTGTATCAAAGATTCGAACTGGTCCCAGAATCTTTGCCAATCGGCAGGATCACCATCAAATCTTCTTATTGTTAATGAAGGTAATTTAACAAATTGTTTTTCTAATTTTAACAAACTAACAGGTTGTTGATGTGTTCTTTGTATAACTGGTTTGCATTTATTAATAGCAACTTTCAACTTACATGTACAATTAATCAATTTTTCATGATACTCATCACATTTAATAATTTCGGTTTCAATTTCTTTAACATCTGTAATTTGACTTTGGATTTCAGAATCAATTTCTTTTAGTTGTTTAGACTTCAAATTTAGTTGTTCTGAAAGTTCTTCCAACTCTTCTTCTTCTATTTCATTTTCTAATATTTTACTTTCGATTTTAGAAATTAATCTTGTTGTAAGAGATCTTAATGCAGTTCGTTTAGCCTTTGCTATTTCCATTTTGAAATCAATTTCTATTCTTTCAAATTAACTTGATATTCTTTAACTAAGTTTCTCTTTCGATTTTAGAACGTTGAGAAGAGGAGTTAGAAGTAATTTGCAATATAAGATTCATATTTAACAATAAAGAATAGTAAAGCTTACCTTGTTGCAGATTAAGATTTAATAATCTTACCCAAATTCACATCCAATTGTAGAGTATCCAATTCATTGAATCAGGAGAAAACTTTCATTTTTTCAGAACGCACACAATCGGCATACACTATATGAAATCGAAACACATTCGAAGAACATCAAATTATATTGCATTTTGAAACAAACGACAAGCTTCCCGGCCGATGCACCATAATAAAATTCAAGAATAAAAACTTCTCTTTCATCACAAAACAGAGATTGCCACACTATAAAATTATTTATTAAAACAGCATAACTTGCATCGAAGGTTCAGTATACCTCGGTTCACATCTCAAACTCCTCTCACTTACTCATAAACAAAACAGAAGAAGCGCCCTCTATCGGAATTACAGTTAATGTTATGGGGAATTTATCAACAAGAGTAGAATACCAAGCCCTCCAGTTCTTAGTGCTCCAGATTGCTTTCTGTAAGGATGTTTAAAATAAACTGTGTTCATAAACAATATTGTTATGGGTTTTGTACACAGATAAATGATTTTAGTACAGTTTTATGTGAAATTGTATTTTTCGGCATAATGTAATATGAAACTCTAGAGTGATGAAGCTCGCCAGAAAAGTAAGAATACAGGGGCAAGTCTTTTAACATTAAGTAAATGGCTATCCCGCTAATTTGGCGAGATATCGCCAAACTGGCACCAGTTTGAGCCAAACTTGGTAAACGTTTGGCGACGTTTGGGTTCGATCCCTCTATCACTGTAGTAGGTATTGTAATTGAATAAATGTAATTAATTTCATATGCAACTGTAAGCGTACCTGGCCTCATATGCCTTCAGGCAAATTCAAAACTTGCCTAAATATTTCTCGGCGGCCAGTTGAAAACTATATAAAAATAGTATTTTAAGTTCTAGTTATTTAGATTTATATTGTAGTAAAAATATTTTAATAAGCTGTGTAGAAGCATTATTTTAAACCGAAAAAATTCTAAATAGTAAAATTTAGAGTACTGTAAAGGTAGCCATTGTTATTGACCGTAGATTGACTTCTCAAGGGGAACAAACCAATCCACTATCAATTAACAATAACTAAATTCAGTGATAGTCCAAGTAAGGATCAAATTAGTTATTTTGTTAGAGTTAAATCGTGAGCTACGAACAAAATTCAAAAATGCGAAAGATAATTACTCCGCTTGAGCCAAAATACTTGCCATAAACAAAATCGAAAACAAAAGTGAGTAAGATTTTCTTCTAAGGTGTTCGTTAAGAACTGAAATAAACGATATCCTCACTTTAGAAAAAACATTCCCCAACATTCTCACAGTATTGTAAAAACAATAAAAAACTATTGAGACCTGTACAAATTAATACGAAATAATTGAAATATGCACAAAAGAAGATATTTTAAAGCAATAGAAATATGTACATATACAATATATAGATATATGTATATATATAT